>NC_051171.1:98863712-99331212 GCF_013339725.1 Rhipicephalus microplus
CCGGCCAAGGCCTCGCTCTCGACATGCTCTCTGATTTCCTGAATGGCAGTATCCTCCTTTAACTGCTCAGTAGCCAAGCTACCCCAGTTCCCATTCAGAAGTAAAGTGAACCTGTCTGATGCTGGCGGAAGTAACGCATACTCGCGAGATTTCTTCTCTGAGTGACGGATCTCAACTGTGTCGCTATCACGTTTGTCTGAACTGATTTCCTTCATTTTGACCACTTTTGTATCACGCACTTTCTCTAGAGCATTTTTCTCAGACGTTAAATGAGTTGCCAATTTTCGTGTTTTTGAACGGGTTAAACCTTGTACTACCCTGTCACCTAAGTGAATGCCCTTCTCTCGCAATAACATATCCGACTTGTTTGAGAACAAGTACGGATAAGATTTAGGGAGTTTTTCTGAAACTTCAGTTTCGGTTGTTAGCTTACCAAAGGGGCCCTCAATTACAACGGTTGCGATGGGCAAGCATACGCTCTGCTCTTCCACCACCTGGCGGATCCACGAGCACTGTCCTGTGTAGTCGGATGGTGACACATACGACGGGTGGACAACATTCATTGTTGCTGCCGAGTCGCGCAGCATTTTGCATGGCTTTCCTATCACTACCAGGTCATGCATGTAAGGCTCCAGTAACCTCACGTTTTCTTCGCAGTCCCTGACAAATGAAAACGCTATCTTTTCTTTGTGGCAGTTTGCTGCTATGTGACCGGTCTCATTACATCTGAAGCAAGTGAACGGTTTCTTAACTTTAAAAACATTCGCTTTTCCCGCGTTTTGCTCTCCTCACTTGGTTCACAATCCTCCTTCTTTTGAAAGTTGCCAGACGGGACCTTTCTTTTCCTTTTCTCATTCTGAAAACTCGAAAAATGTTTCCCATAACCTTTATTCGAGTTTGATTTAAAAATATAGGTTCTATCGACTCCCTAGTTGCTGCTATAATATCTGCGTGATGCGTACTCTTCGACAAGTTCAGCCGCTTTCGTCGCAGAACTTATGTCACCCCGGTCCAGTAACCAGTTTTTATCCTGCGCTGGGAGACAGTTCAAAAACTGTTCTAACAGAATCCTCTCCACTACAGCGTTCCTGTCACTGTATGACTCGGTGCTCTTTAGCCATTCTGTCAAATTCGCTCTCATTTTGTACAGAAAGTCAGGATAGCTCTCGCTCTTAGACTTTTTAGCGCCCCGAAATCTTTGTCTAAAAGCCTCTGCGCAAAGTCTATACTTTCTTAGAAGGCAAGCCTTGACCTTCTCATAGTTGTCTGCGTCCTCCTTGCTGAGTCGCGCAACAACCTCCGCTGCCTCGCAGGGTAGAACCATGAGTAGCCTTTGTGACCAGGTGTCTTGCTCGAATGACATTTTCTCGCACATCCGTTCGAAATTTACCAGGTACAGACCAATATCCCCTGATACCACGTATGGCTGGATGTACCGGGACATCTTGAACTCTGCCTTCTTGTTGGGGTAAGGTACCACTTGCTGGGGACCACTTCCCAACCTTTCCCTCAACTCAAGTTCTCGTTTGCGGATCTCGATCTCGAGCGCCTGTCTTTCTGCTTCACGTTCACGTTCTCTGTGACGTTCCTCTCTCTCGCGCGCACGCCTCTCTTCCTCTTCCTTCTGCTATCTCTTTCTTTGACTGATGAGGTCCCATGCTTCACAAAGCTCCTCATCATCAGCCCCCAAATCATTAATCACTTGAATGATTATGGGTTGTCGTGCCAAACCCTTTGTATCGATACTCAATTCCTCACACAACAGCAACAAGTCCGGCTTCTGCAGCTCCCGTAAGTCCATGATCGTACTGAGTGCTCGCTACTTCCACAAATAAACTTCCCGAAACAGCGAAACTGAGTCTTTCGGCAAAGTTAACTACCAGTTCTAAAATGTACCCTCCTTTAGAACCTGTTTCACTCAAAGGAAAAGCCAAGCACTCATCCATACGTGATCCATGTCTCGAGACAGCTGCTTCCCTTGGGCCGACTGTTGTTGTCACTTGTAGCTTCGTATCCCACCGCTGCCAACCAGTTGTTGCGGATCCCACCGCTGGGTCGTATCCCACCGCTGGGGCCAGTTGTTGCGGCTCTGGGCACTGTTCACCGGTAGTTGCTTCGGATGCCACTGCTGCCACCAATTGTGGCTCTCGGTGCTGAGTCGCCAGTCGTTGCGGACCGGGGGCTACTCTGTCTCTTTCGGTAGCGTGGTGTAGCTTTGGGTTGAGGAAACGAATGCTGACAAAATGGGGATACGAAAAACAAACAGATTTATGGCACTATTTACAATTATTTACAGCATGAGGTTAGGAGTTCACAAACCACGAGCGTGTTGGTTGAACCGTTACATGGTCCAGAGCGACGTCCTGCACTCTGCGGCGTCGTTATAAGCCCTATCGGGCTCCTCCTTCTTGAGTGGAACACCAATCACACACACACACAGGCGAGGGGTATGAGCATGCACGGCCCACGTGAACATCCAATATTGAGTCCTGATCACTGCACCGCAAGGTGGCGCCAGAGGAACTCTTCCTCGTCGTGTGTGTGCCGCTGGTCGAGGGGTCCCAAGCTCCTGACAGCATACATCAAACGGTCCGCCGATCTGTCCGCTCAATTAGCAGGGTGATTTGTGGCGGCGGCCGCGGTTTCTTCCAAGGAAGATGCTGTCTTTGCTGTCCTCTCTGGAACGGCTTACGGCGTCGTGGCGACACGACGTCTCATCCTCCGGCTGGCAGGGACAATATCTGGCGGGCATAGGCAGCCAGCCAGTCGGCTACTTGTTTGAGGATTAAGAGAGCGCCGCTCCCCCTTCAGCTCTGGACGCTGGTTCCGAGAGAACTGGGGTTCCAGGCGTGGGAACGCTGCCCGGCTACGCTTCTCAGCGACAGCATGGCGTCTACTGACGACGGTCATAACAGCCCAAGGAACCGGCAGCCGACAGCTGAGATGAACGAACCAAGATGATGATGCTACGTGACAACGATGAGGATGCATGAGCAGCACAAGATAATGATGATAATGTACAGATGAAGAGGATTGGTATACTAAATGCCCACAATATCATAGTTTAAATCAAGAAGAAGAAATGGACATAGGCCGGGCATGTAGCGCGTAGGCAGGATAACAGCTGGTCATTAAGCATAACTGACCGGATTTCCAAAGAAAGCAAACGGGTTAGGGGGAGACAGTAAGTTTGGTGGGCAGATGAGATTAGGAAGTTCGCGGGTACATAATGGTAGCAGCAAGCACACGACCGAGTTGAGTGGCGGATCATGGGAGAGGCCTTTGTCCTGCAGTAGACGTTGTCAGGCCGATGATCAATATTAACATTGAGGTTGCGTTACGTGTACTCAGCTTACTCAAGAAAAAATCGAACTGAACAATTGTCGCTTTCTTCTAGGGTCGTTAGGCTCCACAAACAGGCAATTACTCAGCGCAATTATGACGCACCTGCACATTCATTTGTGTGCCATGACGCGTAGGAGACGCTGAGACATCGTTTAGAATCTCAGTAATGTGTTACAAGCACTCAAAACGCGCTTTCGTAGGCTACGACGCACGCGTGCGAAATAGAGACGCTCTCGACAGCTTCAGTATACTACACGGCCGCCGCTATGATTACCCGCCAGAACCCAAGACGTTGCCATGCCATCCAGCTTGGCTGCTTCGTTCGTTCCACTGCCCCTAGCCCCTTCTGACTGCACTAGTGGGACAGGCGGGCGCCGGGGCCTCGCGCCCACGTCGGCGCCGCGGCTACCCCGGCCGCCCGGCCACTGGTAGGTGTTCTGTGGCCCGGCGCGACCGTCGAGACTCGCCCTCTCTGACTCGCCTTCAAATGGAATGCGTTGCGTACGGCAGTTTTGCATTAGAGAAATTGTGCGCATCTTCGGAGATGTTTTTCTTCCTCTGTGGGTCGCGCTCACGCAGAGACTTCGTTGGCTCCGTGCCCGCACTGACGATTGCAGGGGGCCTTATTTATGGATCTGTGAACGCGGTTAAGGTTCATTGGCAGTGTGCGTATGCAGGGTTATCGCAGACAGCCGAATGAAAAGGTAATTAACGAGTTGCGTTATGTGTGTTTTTGTACAAGCCCGCGTTATGTCAATGATAAAATAAATTATCAATGGTGATTGGGCGCTTATTGCACATTGTGTCTGCACTGTTGAAGGCATAATAAGCCGCCAAAAAGTGAAGCGAGGTTAGAGATTGAAACGGCGATGCGAACAGGGTCCGATTACGCTATCGCATACTATACTATTGACGGCGAAGCTCAACCGTCCTCCAAGCTTTCCTTTTTTTTTTTAATGGGGCACTGAGAAGGTGAACTTTGCACACAGCTTCGCGCTTGAGAGGTCATGAGATCACTTAAGGTTTTCGTTCAAGGCAACCTTCACTGAGGGACAATGCAGAGGTAGAAACTGCAAAATCGCTGTGCATAATGTGCGTAGGGCACACAATGTGCTTTCTTTCGTGGGCCATTTCAGCGTTTTTTTTTTTTTGCTTGCGCAGTGGATTTTTTTTTCTGAACCGACTCGCGCGGCGATTTTCGTTAAAGGGCTTCTCAAGACCTTGTTGTTTTACATGTATTATCAGCGTGTTGCGTAGACTGAAAGCGCAAGAGGTAAGTGCAGCAAGAACGGTTTTTATAGAGACAGGCAGCTCAAAGTTATTCAGCCTAGAAAATTCAAATTACAATAAAATGGACGGCTACTCTCAACTCGAGTTTTGCGCAATCATATCGTCCCCCCCCCCCTCCCCCCATCTGATGTAGGATGGCTCCCCCAATTTCCAAACTAACTGAAGGCTTTTACGTACAGGAAGCTTGCATGCCATAGTGCCCGTTATTTCCAACGTATTGAAGACACCGTTGCGATGTATTGAAGACACCGTTGCGATGGTTACAATTATTTATCACACTCATAGTAACTCACTCATGTTTCTACTCGTTGCTACTCACACTCACAGCAACTCACTCACCTTCGCAGTCAAGTCTACTCACACTCATGAGTACTCACCCACGTTCGTACTTACTCCTACTCACATTCATGAGCTCTCACTCACTCCTAATCACACTCATGAATACTCACTCACGTTCATACTAACGAATACTCACACTCATCAGTACTTACTCATGTTCAAACTCCAACTCTCACTCATGAGTACTCACTCACGTTCATACTCTCTCCTTCTCACACTCACAAGCTCTCACTCATTCCTACTCACACTGATGAATACTCACTCACGTTCATACTCACGGATACTCACACTGATGAGTACTCACTCACGTTCATACTCACGGATACTCACACTGATGAGTACTCACTCTCGTTCAAATTCACATCTACTCAAACTGATGAGTACTCACTCACGTTCATACTCACTCATACTCACACTCAAAGTACTCACTCACGTTCATACTCACTCTTACTCACACTCACAATACTCACTCACGTTCATACTCCATTCAACTCACGCTCAGAGTACTCACTCACATTCATACTCATTTATACTCACACTCAGAGTAGTCACTCACGTTCATACCTACTCCTATTCACACTCAGAATACTCATCCACGTTCATACTCACTCCTACTCACACTCATGAGCACCCACTCACGTCCATACTCACTTCTACTCACACTGAAAGTACTCATTCACGTCTATACTCACTCTTACTTATACTCATGAGTACTCACTCACGTTCTACTCACTCCTACTCATACTCACTCACTCACACTCACCATGTTCAAATGAGCATGATTGAGTGTGAGTGAGTGTACTCATGAGTGAGTATGCCGAGCTATGAGTTTGTGTAGCCCAAAATATCTTCACTGAAAACTACGTAGAAGGGCGGTACAAAGTTTTTTGCTCCTATCGAGGTGGTGAGAGTCATTGTGAAAGTCGGAAACAAAAATGGCCTTTTTCAAAAATTTGCAACTTCGCAGCGGCACAACTGCCCACTATCATCTTGCGCTGGTCGTAAAACTATTTTGTAAAGAGCATTCGAAGTCCAAAAAACAGATATTTGAAATTCATTCAGAGGCCTCTGATTGGCTGCTTCTGCCGTGTTGCTCCAGTACGCCTCACTGGTCCGGTGCCCGTTCTGAAATACGCTTCCACGATAGCGTCGTCTGCTTCTTGTGCGTCGCAAGGTCGCGGCTGCCTGAAATCGGGCTACTCAGTGGTGCTTTCGCACTTGTTTTGTGGGATACAATTACGCCTTACTTAAGCCAGCTGCAAGCAGAAGTTCAGTGATCAGATTACGATCGCCCGCATCTCGAACCGACCGTCATAGCATTGACTCATTGGCGGGAAGGTTCAGCTTACCAGCTCTTCGGACCTTGTGACGAAGACCACCGCAGAAGAAACCTTTCTACTCTCGATCGAGCATGTCGTGCTTTGAAACATCAGGTGCCATGGCCATGCACATCACATCCGCGCTTTCTGCTCGCAGTCGTGGCAAGGCCTAACTTTGCCCCAAACTTGGCAGGCAAGACCGTTCTGATTGCGGACATGCGAAAAAGAAGCCGTAATGTGCTTCGTCGCAAGCAATGGATGGCATCAGCCGCTGGCTCTTCAGAACCGTGAATAAGCATCTTGCGCATCGTTAGCAAATCCTGGTCAAGCTCGCCACTTACTGACCGCTCGTAACAGCGGTGGCAGTGTTCAGCAATTTCATACGTCTGTGCCCCAACACGCAAAATCAAGCTCGCTGCGCGCCGATTTTTCGTCGCCATAGCTTGGCGTAATAGACCGCTAACAAACCAGAGATCGGCGGCATTTGTTCTTAAATCGATATGCCGATATCTGTGGCGCTATGCCCATCCCGAAAGTATGTCAAGTGATCTTTGAAGTTACAAGTTATAGAATTTAGGATGTCTGTTGCAGAAAAGTCCGCTGTAAGAGAGTCCTGGTCACCTTGCTTGCCTCGTATTTTAGACAATTGTATCCGAATGTCTGTTGTACCAGAATCCACTGTAAATGAAGCTCAATCAATGGAACAAGCAGGGAGGTCGGCATAACACTGCCAATCAGTTTGTAGTACCCGAATATCTCTAGTAAGCATATCTATTGTAATGAGGTTATACTATATGTAACTGTGGATGATGACCTTGTCGGTACAGAGTAGCTGACAGATGAAGAGATTGTCGCCCACGTTCGTGGAGTACCAAATGCAGAGCAGCACGAAGATTAAAATGAATAAGGCATCTTGGAGATTGTAACCAAGAAAGTGACAATTCCTCAGGTCCTGGGTTACATTCAAGGACTGAAAAACTTTTGAACAACAGGCCACATGTGCCAATGATGTGAGCAGGCCTGTGACGATGGAGACACATATAGTGTCTAAAGCTGTCGTTCACACAGTGCAGACAAAGCTGACAAGCTTTTTTCAAATGATCTAAGAATAAATTCGTTAGTCAATCGTGTTTGTGACTTGCAGTTCTCTTTGGTTATAACTGACTCTATATGCATAGCAATCTTTATAACACTTTTTACGTAACAGCCTGTTGTAATAGCACATGGATTTTACATACTGGCTCTACAATAGACCGAAATCCTCTTCACTATGAAGGTCTGTTGTAATTAGGTTATACTGCTGTGCTAACGATAACATATTGCTTTGTTTTTGCTAGCGTGCTTATTGTCAGCATGATTTTAGTTTAAGCACTCAATTCGGAGCTTCAAGCCTCATTGACAACAATATAATTAAAGGTTCAAGATAGGGCTCACAAGTGACCACTCCCAAGACCTATAGTACTTTGCAATTTTGTGTTTGCATTTTGTTTTTTTGCAACTGTTATACTACACTCAATATAACATGCTACATTGCAGAGCACTGTGAAACAAGCTCCAAACGTTTTCATAGCTTAGATTTTTTCTTTTTTCCTTTACTAATGGCTGTTTTTTAATTAATGATAATCACAAAACAGGGAACTTTCTTTAGTTTCCCGGGAAAATGAGGGCAAGAAGCACACATACTCAACTTTACATATCGTTCAACCACACACTCCCATGTTGCATGTCGTATTGAATGTAATACTGCTTGTGAATAGGCATGTTGAACGATTAACGGGCTTTGTAACATCCTGAGCAAGCACTCCTCATGCGATAAAAGATAATTTGACAAGATTTGCAGGGAGGGCCTTGCTCATGTCACGTACTCAATTCCAAGATAGTGGTAGAAGGACCTGTAAAAATAATCTACACCTGTGCTTCCAATGAAATCTTTTATATAAGGAATGTTCGCGTTAAATTTCATCTGTTTTGCAAGGATTGAAGTCGTTCTAATGCAACAACGAATTTTGACAGCTCAGACTGCAGCCCCGAGACACCACATTGAAAGAGCACTATGAAATCGTACACATATCTAAAGAGTCTTGGAACTTTGTTTCCCAAGAACCACTGCTGCAAGATTCTGTAGCAGACCAGAGGTTAAAGGAAGAAAAGTAAAATTACAGGAGGAGAGAGGGATCGCTTGCTCAGTATTTCACGGTAGTATGACGTTCTAAGGGCAACCCTATCTCTATGTCACCTCATCTTTTCTTCTTTCCTCTTCACTTACCCCATCCCTAAATGGCCCAGTATCTGTACTTCTACGTCTTCTGCCAAGCGGACGCGCCCAACAGCTTCGAGATCATCACAAACTTCCCGCGACGGACACTGCCCTGTGAGCCCACGCGCGAGTGCCCCGAGCCTCCGAGTTTTGCCGAGATCGGACTCGGGAAGACAGAGACTGTGTTTATCCGCGACCTGGACGCGTGAGCATCGCCGGACTGCAGCCGCCGACCTAGGTTTTTTCTCTTGCCGCTGCCGCCGCTGGTTTCTTTCGTTCCTTCTTCTCCAGCGTAGAACGCGTTGGCTGTTCGCAATGACAAGTCCTCTGTTGTTTGTCTGTGTTCGGGGCTTTAGTTGTAGTCTCGAGACCGTTTATCCTCGTGCTGTGCGCAGTTATGAACTGAGAGTTTGCTCTTGTGTCACCTTGGAGCCATCTGTTTAGCATAATTTTTCGTGGGATGGGGAAAGGGTGGAGAAGAACAATAGAGTTATGCGAGCTAATGCATCAGAGGGTTTTCTATTTTCGTTGCATTCTCCTTTCTCCAGTTTCGCACTGCCTGAATCGCAATGGTGAAGCCCTGCCGCACGGTAGGGTGCAGCGCCACTTATGACCGTACGTGTGTTGCTACCGAGCCTCGTACTTTTTTTGATGACTTTGTTTCCTTGGGAGGGGATAAGGATGCAGACATGCTGCAGCAATTGCCTTTTTAGCCATAAATCAGTTATTCACTCTTCCAATAACAATGGAAGTCAACCCAGCTTCACCTCAATGACCATGAGATTCGTCTATATGTAGATGTCAGTGGATAGTCATCAGACGTAATGGACGATCTGTGCCTGTTTATTGCACACAGAGCTGTAGAAAAGTTTTTTTATTTTTATTTTTTTTTCAGTTGCAGTTTCTCAAAATGCGATAAAAAAGCTGGTTAAACCCGTGAGCAGACTCCATGCCTAACTGCACTTGTTAACCTGTTTTTCCTTGTTTCGATGGTTTGTCAGACTGGCTGTTTCTTTGTAAAGAAAAAAATTGTGTTGAGTTCTAGCGAATGGCTGAGCTACATATCCAGCACACGCCTGTTTCAGGGTTTTTATTTCTGCTATTTTTGAATGACATCCAGATATTTGCATGACACCTCATGTCTTTTTTTTTCTATGTGTCTAAATTTAATGGAAGATAGTGTTTTTCACAGAAATGGGGAAAAAGAATCATGTTAGCCAGTCAAAGTGCGACAAAAAGTGTTGATCATTCGTTGTGAGGCATTTAATTACTAAAAGCTGCATGCCAAGCTGGCCTAAGTATTTCGTATCAGCTCTACAACTTTCAGTGCCTGATGATTGTTATATACGGTTTGAAAGGCATTTCTCCTCATTGTAGACAAGTTGTAGCATCAAAGGCTTAACTGAATTGGTGTGAGCTAAGGTATAGTGGACGAGGTCTAGAAAAGGGTTCTGAATCGACGAACATACAGAATGGCATTGTAAAATACGTGCACAGGTTTTGTGAGAGATGGCAGCTTGCCTCAGAAGCGGTGCGAGCTGTTTTGCATTCAATTAGAGTTGAGCGGTGCATTTCATTACTATGCTTGCAGCATTTTTTATTGTTGATTTCAGCGAAATCTTTTTGTCGATGAGAAAACATGTTGATGTTGTAGTGAGCAAACTCTGCTTTGAATTGACCACCGAATGGCAGGTTTTTCTGCCAAAATCCCTGTCACTACAATAATGTACTGCGGCACTGAATCCTAAAGCAAGCATATTTTATTAAATTAAAATGGAATACGTTTTGCCATGTCGGTAAACGAATTTCAAAGCCCAGCATACAGGGTGGCTTTTATATGTCCAACAAAAATTTTCTTTGTGGGGAAAAGAAAGCTTTTAACAAATGTTTGTGCAGTCTAACCATGCATGCTTAGTTGCATTGAACATGTTACACTATGGCGCTGCGCTGTGCAAAGATGACAATGCATAATGCAATTTGACGGAACCTACCACTCCTGCCTCCCCATGACTCTGACCTCGTGGTGTTGTGAATCGAAAATGTGAAATTTTAACGTTGAGAGATGCCTTTTTTTTCTTGCTTGAATTTTTACTGCTGTAAAACATTCAGTTGTTTCAAACATGTTTGTCATAGTTTTGTTGCAATTGCACCGAGTAGCCCAGAGAGCAGCATTTTTAAAAATGCGAGCGCGTTTCATTTGGGCTCTTTCAATGTCATGCTCTTTAGGTTCCTTGTTTTTCCCACTGTTGTCGGCACCGTGCAGCATGATGTAATTATTTATATGGAGAAGTATCTACAACATTTATAGGAGATATGAAGAGAAAGGGTGAAGCTTTGTGGCGTATTTTGAGTGCAAGCAATGCACTGGTTGTGTGTTGCCCAGCTACTAATTTCGATCTAGCCACGAGCTCAGCTGATGTGCCTGATTTTTACATCAATAAAAAAAAAAATGAATACTGTATTTTTGCCCTTTGTAAGTGGAACTCTCTTTCATTGCCACTGAAGCAACACAAGACATGTAAACATGAACTGCGTTGATGCTGTGATCTTCTGGGGCTGTGTTGAGCCGTAGCAGTGGAATTGCTTTAATGAGAAGTTATGTTTCCCTCACCTTCCACTGTGAATATGTAGAGCATCAACATGATTACTGCGCTTTTACTGTGGAAGCTGCTGTGCTATCACAACCACAGCTGACTTTGGTGCTGTAGTTGTCCGTCACTGCTCTTTTTAGCCACTATCATGTGAAATTAGAGAAAAAAGCGTAGCGCATTGGACGGGACCCAGGCCTTCTGTGTGGCAGTTGAGTACCCTCCCACAGAGCCATGCCAGTGCTTGAAACTCTCGCAAAAAAAAGGACCCTATACAGGCATCGTATCGGGCAAGGAATCGCAGTAGCATGTATTTGAAGCAAGCCGAATGGCCTACACTTATAAGTAGAAGAAGTTGAAACAAGACAACAAGAGAAGGGCTACAGGGCAAGGCAATAAAAAAGAAGTTCAATAGAACTAGATGGAGTCTCTTGTGTTCAGTTTATAAGTGAAGTTTTATTAGATATTTTGGTGCAGTCGGCTTTGACGATCCCTGATGTGGATCACCTTCATCGTTCAGCCAGCCACAGACAGCCTGCTTTTCACAATGAGTGGATCATTGAATGCTTCCAACCTATTTTAAGAGCACAGCCATAATTCTTCATCATCAGCCACAGCCAAACCGAGTGCACATAATTGCTTAGAGATGTAAAGCGAGATCTAAGCTTCAGAGAATGATAGAAAATGGTGTAGGTGGTGCTACCCGATATCACAAAGATTATGTTGATTTTTGGCATAGTGGATTCCTTTTAAGGGTAGCTTGTACTAGTTGCCCCAAGAAAGAGAGAGAAGAACTTCATTGCAATGCCAGAATTAGGCTCTTTTCATGCTGCAAGAGAGTTTACAATGGGCTCTTGAAAAACTGCTCTCTCAGGTTGCACTGTGACAGTGCTGCTCGTTCGCCGCTGGCCTGTCTTTTTTAATGCGAAGCATTTCTTAGCGAACTTAAGCGACTTTGAGCGTATCTATCTATATCTCTTTCTATCTGTCTATCTAGCCGTCTACAACTTTAAGTTCTCCAGGCCGTTTCAATAATGGTATCTATACCAAAATTGGTATGACGTAACATGACTGCATGACGAGCATAAAGTGACAAGTCATAACATTAAAATATGACATGAATGTCATGATTTACATTTCATGGTCTTGCTGTTCTTGTGGTTTCGTTCACATGACTTGTTGCAAAACTGGTGTGGTATGACATGACTGTATGGCAAATACAAGTGACAGACCCTAACATGGTAATCATGACATGCGTGTCATGTAACAACATAACTAAATGCCACGCTCATGACGCCCTCGTGGCCGTTCGACTTGCTTCACATACAATACCAACCTTGGCATTACGGGACATAAATGGATAACGAAGGCATGCGATTGGTGCAAACATGATAATCATGAGATGTGTGTCAACAACATGACTACATGCCACACTCATGATGCGCTCGGGGCGGCTTCGCTGGCTTCACATATACCAAATTTGGTATTACGTCACGTGAATGGATGACGAAGTTATATGACTGGTGCGAACATGATAATCATGAGATACGTGTAATATAAGTACATGACTACATGCCACGCTCATGATGCACTGACGGACGTTTCGTTAGCTTCACATATAAATTTGATGGATGACGAAGGTAAATGACATGTCCAAACATGATAATCATGAGATGTGTGTCATGTAACAATATGACTACATGCCCCACTCATGGGGCTCGCGGTGGTTTCGCTAGCTTCACATATACCAAATAGGGTATTACGGCACGTGAATGGATCACGAAGGTATGTGATTGATGCAAACATGATAATCATGAAATGCATGTCATGTAAAACATGGCTACATACCACACTCACGATACACTCGTGGCCATTTTGTGAGCTTCACATATACCAAATTTGGTATTATGTGATGGGAATGAATGACAATGATAAATGACATGTCCAAACATGACAATCTTGACATGCGTGTCATGTAATACATGACTACATGCCACGCTCATAATGCACTCGTCATTTCGCTAGCTTCACATATGCCTAATTTGGTATTACGTAATGCGACAAACAACGAAGCTGAATAACTCGTTCGAACATGACCTTGATGACGTGCATGTCATGTAAAACATGATTACATGCTACGCTCATAGCACACGTGCGGCCATTTTGCTTGCTTTACATATACCAAGTTTGTTAAGATGTGACACGAACAGACGACGAAGGTAAATGACACATTCAAACAGGATGATAATGACATGCGTGTCATGTAATACATGACTTCCAGGGTTCGTTGCGGTCCTTGAAACCCTTAAATTTCTAAATGGCATTTTCAAGGCCTTGAAAACCCTTAAATTTGTTCGAGGTCCTTAAATGTCCTTGAATTTCATCAATCAAAGTTCATTCAGCCATAATTTAGTGGACTTTTTTGTGCACCTGGCAACTATTTGCTCTCTATAGCCAACAAACTATCTGATCCAATCCCTTTTTTAGTCATATTGCAGTGTTACAGTATATTCTAGGCACTATAGTTGCAGTACAGTGACTTCTAGTACACTGTTGTTATGGTAGCACTTGTGTGGTTACAGCAGCATCGACGTAGCTAAGCCGGGCTTTTTTGTGGAGACTGCGCAAGTATGCACGGATATTACAGTCGTATCGCTTGTGGTGGAACTATGCTGGGCAAGTGCAAATTCCTGCTGTCTTGGTTATACATTGCTGCTTGTAGGGAGTGGATTGCACCTCATACGTCAAACTCGCATCAGGCAAAGTTTTATCATGTGGGAAGAGCTTCGATGTGTCGTCAATGAAAAAGTCTGCCCTTAAACGTCGCATAAAGAGTACGAAACACATTGAGAATACAAAAGCGACTAAAGTTTATGGTAACTTGAGTGTTTATGCTGCCAACCGTACAAAGTACGAACCTTTATGCTGTAATAAAGTACAAACCTTTATGCTGTAAGAAGTCACGTCTTTTTCTGTGGTTTCAAGTGTTATTCTAGGTCCTTGAAAGTACTTGTTAGGTCCTTGAAAGTCCTTGAAAACCCTTGATTTTCGTCTCACTCTGGTGCTATGAACCATGGACTTCATACCACACTCATGATGTTCTTGTGGCCGTTTCGCTCACTTCACATATACCAAATTTGGTGTTACGTGACGTCAACCGATGACGAAGGTATATGACTGGTGCACACATGATAATTATGACATGCGTGTCATGTAAGAACATGGCAACATACCACGGTCATGATGCGCTCACGGCCGTCTCGCTAGCTTCACATATACCAAATTTGGTATCACATAACGTGAATAGACGGCAAAGATATATCACGTTTAAACATTATAATAATGACATGCGTGTCATGTAAAACATGACTTCATACCACACTCATGATGTGCCTGCGGCCGTTTCGCTAGCTTAACATATACCAAATTTGGTGATACGTGACATCAACAGATGACGAAGGTATGTGACTGGTGCAAACATGAAAATTGTGACATGCATGTCATGTAAGAGCGTGACAACATCCCACACTCGTGAAACGCTCGCGGCCGTTTCGCTAGCTCCACATATACCAAATTTGGTATCACATGACGTGAATAGATGACGAAGGTAAATGACATGTCTAAACATGATAATAATTACATGCGTGTCACGTAAAACGTTACTTCATTCCACACTCATGATGTTCTTGTGGCCGTTTCGCTCGCTTCACATATACCGAATTTGGTGTTACGTGACGTCAACAGATGACGAAGGTGTATGACTGGCGCACACATGATAATCCTGACATGCATGTAATGTAAGAACATGACAACATACCACACTCATCAAGTGCTCGCTGCTGTTTCGCTAGCTTCACATATACCAAATTTGGTATCGTGATGTAAATATACGGCGAAGGTATATGACACATCCACACATGATAATCATGGCATTTGTGTCATGTAAAACTTGACTACATGCTACGCTCATAGCACGTTCACAGCTGTTTCGCTAGCTCCACATATACCAAATTTCGTATCACATGACGTGAATAGATGAGGAAGGTAAATGACACGTCCAAACGTGATAATAATGACATGCGTGTAATGTGAAACATTACTTCATACCACACTCATGATGCGCTTGCTGTCGTTTTGCTAGTTTCAATATGCCAAATTTGGTGTTACATGGCATTAACAGATGACGAAGGTATATGACTGGTGCACACATGATACTCATGACATGCATGTCATGTAAGAGCATGACAACATACCACGCTCATGTAGCGCTCGCGGCCGTTTTGCTAGCTTGCGCGCGCATCAGCGCTACATTAGAGTTTGTTGGGCCCTTCATGATGCGCTCACGGCCATTTTGCTAGCTTCACATATACCAAATTTGGTATCACGTGATGTGAATAGACGACAAAGGTATATGACAGGTCCAAACATGATAATCATGGCATTCGTGTCATGTAAAACAAGACTACATGCTACATTCATAGCATGCTCACAGCCATTTCGCTAGCTTCATATATACCAAATTTGTTATCACGTGACGTGAATAGAAAACGAAGGTAAATGACACGTGCAAACATGATAATAATAACATGGAAGTCATGCACGGCAAAATTTACATTCGCCTCGTAACGTTGTGCTGATTATAAAGTGACATATCAGCCTTCCTCATTCGTGCTTAGCATGTCATCGATTCCCACTGTACGTGGGATCTGCCAATTTTTTTTTTTTTTTCGGTGAGCAGATACCAATGCAACAGAAGAATACGTTACCTGATGTAGTAGACTATCCGACACCACGAAGTGTTGAAGCTACAAGGAATCTAGAAAGAGGAGCAGAAAACTCAATTATTAAGCTGAAGATTATCTTTTATAAGGGTATTGCGCACCACGACAAGGAAACAAAAAGAGAGACGCACACACACACACACACAGCGCTAACTTGCAACTATTGTTTTATTTGCGATCAAACATGCTATATATAAAGTAACAGTGGACCGATAAAACCTGGAACATATCATGTTAAGATACAGCACGCCTCATGCACACGTCATCTTCGATCGCAACAATCTGAACTCGCCAACGTCAAAGTGAAAATTCCAGATGCTTCTTTTCTTTAGCTGACAAAGCTTTGAAGTCACACTCACACATTTATCTTTCATTTTGTCAATTTCAAAAGCTTCTATGATTTCACGTGTAGTTCTGTTCAGGCCCTAAAGAGAATACGGGTGTTTTGAAACACAGGGACACAACCACACCTCTGACAGTGAAGGGCCAAATGACCACATGTAGCTTTTTCTACGTTGTATTTGTGTTTCCTAAGTCTTTCGTTCACACACTTTCTATATTGGCCAATGTACACGCAATCACAAGTCAAAGGAGTGCCACAGACAACACCACGACAACAATTCACAAATTTTTCCCAGTGCTTGATCTTACACTCCCATTTTCCGCAGCAGTCTGCGTTAACCTTTTTTCACATTCCTTGCAACCGTTCGGGAGCAGAAAAAAATACATCCGCACCAGCCTTTCACGCTATCCTTCGCAAGTTATACGAAATGGCATGCATGTAGGGCACTACAGCAACCTTGGCTGCCTGGACTCTGACGTTTGCCCTTCCACTCCTGCTCATATTTTTCGCGATAGCGGTTAACAGGCGCACAGGATAACCAGAATCCAATAAACGTTTAGCTTGAGCCCACAAGCTTGCATCGAGCTTGTGGTGGCACGCCTTCACCAGTGAATTTAGTAAACAGGAATTTATCACCACGCGCTTTGCCAGTTTTGAGTGAGCGGACATGAACGGAAGAACCAGTGTATTTCCTTGCGGTTCATAGCTACAGCATACACCTGCTGGCGAAAAATACAGCCCGAGGTCAAGGAATCTTATGAAATTGTCATTTGGTACTTCATGCGTCAGCACCAGGGGAAATAACACTGTCAAGAACATAATTAGAATGTCTGTCACAACCGCGTCAAAATTGTCATGATGATTTTTGGCAACGATCAGATAGTCGTCTCCAAATCTAAAAACAGCAATCACATCGGTGTGCTTCACACGCTCGTCAAGGACCTTATTATGTTTTGCTAAAAACAGGTCGCTCAAGTACGTACGGGGCTATGCAGGAACCGATACATATCCCGTTCTTTTGTTTCACAGTGTTCCCATTCCACGTCGCATAGGTCGAGTTAAGATAAAACTGAAGGAGCTCTAAAAACTGTACACTCAACACACGGGCGCTATTTTGAAATTGAACCGCTCCTACACTGTCGATACCTTCCGATACTAACATCATCAACTCGGCCTGAGGGAGGGTGTAATGAAGGTCTTTTACATTGATTGGAAATGCTAGAAGATTCTTGTTTTCTTTGCCTGCGAAAAAATCTAGCACTTGTTCAGACTTTTTCACCAAAAATGGGTCGTCAAGAAATGTCAACTTCAAATTTGTTTGTAGAAAGTCCGCCATGCACTTTTGCCAGGATTCATTCTCCGAGTTGATTACTATGAACTTTATGCATTTTCGCCGTGAAAAATGTATCAATATCCACTTTTTTTTGTCTTCTCGATCGACTTAACCAGGCCTTGAAGATTAAAGCTTTTGCATAGCTTTTTTGCGGCAGTTCGCACTTTTTCGAACAATATATTATTATGAGTATTAAATACAGAATCAATGGCCTCTGACGCCTTCGCCCGATACAACGATTTACGCATAACCGCAAAACCACCGTCTTTTTCGGCCGGTAGCAGTGCGATTAAGTTTTCCTTCATCTGCCGCCTCGAAGACGGACACACATGAGAACGTCGACACCTTCAGATACACACCTGTCAACGTCACCTTCAGGTACTTGTTTGGAGACATTCCGAACCATCCTTAGCAGATCCGGGTTGGACTTGCGCAGCTCGACGGCGAACTTTGGTCCACACTTTAGTACCTGTTGCACTTTTTCGGGCAAGTTCACGTCACCGATAACGTGTAGAAGATTCGATGGTGCGGAGGGCTTCTTCTGTACTTGCCTCCTCAGCCCCGGCAGAATTTGCCGCCAGAGAAGTTCGGTTGTCTAATCAGCTGGTTGCGAGTATTCGTGCCAGTCATTAAAGTTTGAACGTGGTCCCAGAATGAGCCTGAGATGATCTCTGTACATGCGAGTCTGCCTCTGCCACTCGGATAGCATAACTTTGCAAATACGAACACCATGGTTGAAGGAAGGCAAACAGTATCCGAACAGTGCCAATACTTCAGGGGTTAGCACCTTGTGTTGAATGTAGAAGCCAAGCGTCCGAGCCCTGCAGGCCGCCGTCGTGATCAGCGGGATGATGCGGCAAGGGTCGGTGCTGTACCATGAAGGAATGCCGGATGTACAATAAATGAAATTCGCTAAGACATGTTGCGGGGCTTGTTAGTTGGGGTTCATCATTTATAAGCGCATAGCGCAGCACGACAAGGACACAAAAAGAGAGACGCACACAGGCCGATAAAGATGGTGATTTTGCGGTTATGCACAAATCGTATCGGGCGAAGGCATCAGAGGCCATTGATTCTGTATTTAATACTCACAATAATATATTGTTAGAAAAAGTGCGAACTGCCGCAAAAAAGCTGTGCAAAAGCTTTAATTTTGAAGGCCTGGTTAAGTCGATTGACAAGACAAAAAAAGTGGATCTTGATATAATGTTCACAGCGAAAACGCATAAAATTGACTGCCCTTTCAGAGTGATCATTTCGGAGAGTGAATCTTGGCAAAGTGCATTCCGGTCTTTCTACAAACAAATTTGAAGTTGATATCTCTTGACGACCCATTTTTGGTGAAAAAGTCTGAACAAGTGCTAGATTTTTTCGCAGGCAAAGAAAACAAGAATCTTCTAGCATTTCCAATCGATGTAAAAGATCTTCATTACACCCTCCCTCAGGCCGAGTTGATGATGTTGGTATCAGAAGGTATCGACAGCGTAGGAGCGGTTCAATTTCAAAATAGTGCCCGTGTGTTGAGTGTTCAGTTTTTAGAGCTCCTTTACTTTTATTTTTACTCGACCTATGCGATGTGGAATGGGAACGCTGTGAAACAAAAGAACGGGATATGTATCGGTTCCTGCATAGCCCCGTACGTACTTGAGCGACCTGTTTTTAGCAAAACGTAATAAGGTCCTTGACGAGCGTGCGAAGCACACCGATGTGATTGCTGCTTTTAGATTTGGAGACAACTGTCTGATCGTTGCCAATAATGATCTTAACAATTTTGACGCGGTTGTGACAGACATTCTAACCATGTTCTTGACAGTGTTATCTCCCCTGGTGCTGACGCATAAAGTACCAAATGACAATTTTATAAGATTCCTTGACCTTGGGCTGTATTTTTCTTCCGTTCACAGCCGCTCACTCAAAACTGGTAAAGTGTGCGTTGATGAATTCCTGTTTTCAAAATTCACTGGTAAAGTCGTGCCACCACAAGCTCGATGCAAGCTTGTGGGCTCAAGCTAAACGTTTATTGGATTCTGGTTATCCCACGCACCTGTGAACCGCCGTCACGGAAAATATGAGCAGTAGAGGAAGGGCAAACGTCATAGACCAGGCAGCCGTCACTAAGGCAGCCAAGGTTGCTGTAGTGCCCTACATGCATGCCATTTCTCATAACTTGCGAAGGATAGAGAGAAAGGCTGGTGCGGATGTAGTTTTTTCTGCTCCCGAACAATTGCAAGGAATGTGCAAAAAGGTCAACGCAGACTGCTGCGGAAAATGGGAGTGTAAGATCAAGCACCGGGAAAAATTTGTGAATTGTTGTCGTGGTGTTGTCTATGGCACTCCTTTGACTTGTGATTGCGTGTACATTGGCCAATCTGGAAGGTGTGAGAACGAAGCACTTAGGGAACACAAATACAACGTAGAAAACGCTACATTTGGTCATTTGGCCCTTCACTGTCAGAGGTGTGGTTGTGTCCCTGCGTTTCAAAAAACCCGTATTCTCTTTAGGGACTGAACAGAACTACACGTTAAATCATAGAAGCTTTTGAAATTGACAAAATGAAAGATAAATGTGTGAGTGTGGCTTCAAAGCTTTGTCAGCTAAAGAAAAGAAGTATCTGGAATTTTCACTTTGACGTTGGCGAGTTCAGATTGTCGCGATCGATGATGACGTGTGCATGAGGCGTGCTGTATCTTAACATGATATGTTCCAGGTTTTATCGGTCCAATGTTATTTTATATATAGCATGTGTGATCGCAAATAAAACAATAGTTACAAGTTAGCGCTGTGTGTGTGTGTGCGTCTCTCTTTTTGTTTCCTTGTCGTGGTAAGCTACACCCTTATAAATGATGAACCCCAACCAACTGGCCCGGCAACGTGTCTAAGCTGAAGATAATGACTAAGGGGGCCTCCTAAATTCCTTTATCTCATGGCACAGCACACGCAGGTGAAACTGTCTACTATCACTAGTGACTCCAGACAGCACAACGCTTCCTATTCTGAGACTGACACCTCTAGCATGCTGAGCTATTGTAGAACAAGCACGGAAAGTCGGCATAGCTTACCACGACGGTTTTCTTAAAAACCTATGCGGGCAAGCATGTTAGGGTTATGAAGAATATGCAGTTGATCCTGCAACGGTGAAGCTCTCTGCTTCCATATGGCTGTGTAATCTGGATTATTGAACACGAGGGTCTACAGGGAAATGAAGTGGCCCATGCCGCTGCCCACGAGCACCGCAGCCGGGATGCCTTGGGACGAAAGGATACCTTATCCGTGCCTGCAGAGATGGAGGTAGTAGAAAATACCTTCTCGGTCGCTACTTAAACACTACAAACTGGAGCAATGTGTGTACCCTCTTCCCCATCCAAAACTTACCAAAGAAAAAAGCGTGATCTTCAGATGCCTGCAAACCAACATGTACATACATGGAATATTAAGGCACCGCTTCTACCCATTGACACATTGCTACATGTGCCAGCTCTGCAGGGTACCTGACACTCCGGCGCACTCCGGGAATGCCAGTGCCATACAAACCATGACATGAAACCGGAGCGGGACCAAGCCCTAAGAACGAATGATGACCACCTAATCGAAACGTGGGAAGCCAAGCTCGTCCTCATGGAACTGAATCACCAGCGACAACTCATCGCCAGGGCCAAGAGGGCAGTCGAAGCCAGAGGTTTCCTTGACTAGAAACCCTCCCACCTTAGGGTGATACTGGACATCGCTTGGAACTCTGTTTCGAAGTAAACATTTATTTATCTCTCTCTCTCAGACAGAGGTACTTGAAATGTACTAGAAGATGCCTCTTTGCAGTGGTATTATTGCAGTCACTGGAGTGGTATGCAGTATACTAGCAAGAGAAAACGTAGCTTGTGTGCAAATGTACATATTTATCTACTCAATACACTCGTTATTGGGTTTTGCTGCCCTCAACAACTATGTTCTCATCTACCATGGGGATTAGGCATGTTTTAGGTTGTTGTGAGAATGGAGGAGTTTAACGTTGGCAATAGAAAGATAAATGTTAAGTGAACGGCATGAAATAGAGATATATTAAGCGATACTGATGTGCCAAGTCAAATGCAAAAGCATACATGTGTATATCAGAGCCTAACTTCCTGTATTCTAATCGTTGTCCTAAGTTTATCCACAGCAGAGTATGTCACATATCTGTAAAGGTCTGAGAGCCAGGTAAATTTGTTTTTTCGCGAGAAATCCTAATAGATATTTTTGCATACACCCGTGCTTTAACCGAAGAAATATTTTTTTTCTTTATTGATACTCCCTTGACCTTGTGGACTTGGAACAAGGGTATCAATGCAGGCTAGTTGGCAGTATTGGCTAAGGGGCAGGGTAATCGGTAACCATAAGTTGGTGAAGTTGCTCATGAGTCGACTTGGACTCACTGAGTCTGAGTTCAAGTGAGTTCTTGTGAGTAGTGTTTTGTTGAGTTTGAGTCCAAGTGAGTTCAATTGAAGAAAATTTTCTTGGGTGAGTCCAAGTAAGTTAGGCTCAGGAATATTTTAGTAAGTTTTAGTCCAAGTGAGCTCGTTCTATCTTTATTTATTAAATACTGCTGACTTTATACAGGTATAAGCAGGGTGACCAAAAAAAGGTAAAGCAATCACAACTTGCAATGATCCCAATGTGATCAAAGGCAGCAAAAAATCATTTAAGTCTGTTACGGTACGTGGGACAAAAGAAAATTTGACTAAATCCGTTTTCCTAAAACTTCGTGTCAAAGAATTACAATGATGGTGACGAGTATGTCTCTATGTTAAAAATGAGAGATAGGGTGAGGGGTTCAATCCTAGTTTCCCATTCCAAGGCAGGTAACGAACTTGTAAACGTGCAGCTTTCTGCCTTGGTGTCAAGGTATAGAATGTTGTTAGGCTGGGTTAGTTCAGTGGAAGAGTCATACAGAGAAAATTTTGAATAAATGAACATGACAGCTTTTCTTTGCACATTTTTCAAAGCTGTTGATGTTGGTTTTAGTAAAAGTGTCCAGAACAACACAAGCATATTAAAAATTTAGCCTAATTAGTATGTTATAAACAAGTAGTTTTACAACTGGAAGAGACTGTTTGAGCTTATGTATTAAAAGAGTACAATTTGCGGTATGCAGAAGAACAAATATCTATATGTATACTCCACGATAAAGTATTTGTGAGAGTGACACCTAAGCACTTGTATAGTGTTTCCTCATGCAGTGGTAATGAGCCTTGCCTGTACGTAAAGGGAAGGGAAGCTTTTCGGTGAGAGCAAACAAGATAGACTGTCTTATGAATATTGAGTTTCATATCCCATGTGTTACACCATTCTGAAATGTTAGCAAGAGCAGAGTTATAGTGGTGCTAATCATCACAAGCAGTATACTGTTTTGCCGACTTGTGTCGGTAACGTGTGGTATTTTCATGGTTTTATATTTGAAATGGACACAAAGTAAGGGTTAATGCACCTCTTTGTTGCCGTCTTCTTTCTGAACAATTTCGTTCGTGGCGCTACACCCATATACAAAAGTGTTTGGAATCAGGGACACGCTTTCCCTGATTTCGTGTGGCTGCAAAAAAAAAAAAATATATATATATTCCTCATTTTTTTCCCGGCCCTTGGATCTTGTTTCTCAGCATGCTGTTCTTAGCACTCACTTTTAAATTTTAAATATGCTAAATGTTGCCTCGATTGCTTGCTGAGGAAACTGATGATTCAATGTCCATCTATCCTCGCAAAACGGAATTCATAGCACTGGCTTTGCCAGAAATTTTTTTCTTGGTTGTTTAGCCATTCTTTGCATCCATGCGTGTGTCTGTATGTGTACGCCTGCATGCAAGATTAAAAATTTTCAAGAGCAACCCCTAATCTAATGTGCGACGCGAAATTCTTGGTGAGTGAATGCAGTTAGGGTTTAGGGTTAGGCTTGTTAAGGTTAGCGTTAATGCTTCGCATGCCTCGCACTGGGGTTTCTAGTTCTCGGCCTCCCTCTCATCCCATTTCTTCAGAATATTTTCCTCTTCGTCCGCAATATGCTGTGATCCTCGTGAAGTTCTGGGTTGTAATCTCTTGCGGCTCATCTGTTATTATCGCTTCTGTCCATCCACAAAGAAAACGGGAGGACGAAGCCTACTAGTTCTTTGTTGGGCGTTCGCCATTTTCTTTTCTCTTTTTTTCTGTTGGTTATCTGTGGGCTTTCCTGGTACTGACGAGGTGTGACCTCACTTTAAAAGGAATCTTCAATCGCTTATCGGCTGCTTACGACCACAGGCAGAGGTGTGAAGAAATTTGAGTTCTGCAGACGGCCGAATTTGTGCGGTTATGGTGGCTGGCAGTGTTATCAAGTCAAAAACAATTCACTATCATCATAATTCAATATTTGTGCCCGACATGGATAATATTCGAAAAAAAAAAAAACATTAGTAGAACAAAGAGAGAAATGCTTTCTTGACGCGAAGCTATTAGCCCTAATATAACCGATAGAGTTTTGAAAATTTTGGCCCTGACTGCCTCTTTGCGTGTAATCCTTCCCTCCTTCATGTAATCTGTATGTAATGCAGACTGCCCTTCTGCGACAGCTTGGGGAAAGCTTATTTTGTGTATTTGATCACGTTTACTTCAGCGAGGTCATGCGGGCACAGACGATTCTTATCCTTTCAGAAAAAATCGTCCACCGGTAAATTAACTGGCGAGGCTGCAGGTCACTAAAACAATTTTGTCTGCTAAACATATTAGGACGCAGCAAAGTTTTTTTGTGGGAAAACAGGTTGATTGGCAACACTGGTTAATAACGCGATGTTGCCGCGTTGTTAAGTGGCGGATGTACACAAGCCTGCATTAATGGGCGTGTAATTTATATCTGACATCATGAGACTAATGTAACCGTAACTCCGCCTGCGGAAAACATTGCCAAGTGCTTGAGCGGAACTATTTCTTTCGCCGCAGAGTCGATAGGGTGTGCTTCGGTCGTCTGGGCGGAGCAAGCAGAGTGCACGTCGGGAAGGCGCCTTATCAGTCGTCCTCCATCTCTCGCACCACTACGACCTTGTGCCGTTATATGCTACTAGAGTGTAACTGACAACGGCACTAGAGTGTAACTTCGAACTGCTCCTCGGTGTCTCCGCTGACCGCGAACCATTATCGCTATCACTATAATCATCTTATCTAACCTCAAATCACTATTTATCAGAAACGTCGCTAGTTCTGGAAGGCTTCTGACACAGCGCGGAAAGTTTGTTTCAATGTGCTGATGGCGTCCAGAAGAGCGCTGGCGGCGGAAGACAAACCGACCAGTCGGTAAGTGTGAACTTTCATTTTGATTTATTTTAAAGGTTCGTTCGATTTGCGTGAACAACCTGAACTATTTCGCGTGGTGCTGCCGTAGCTGCATATGCTTTGCCAAGATTCTAGCGCTTCACGTTTGCCGCCTGTCAAAGTTGAGTGGACGGCGTAAATATAAACTGAACAAAAATAAGGACTGCACCATCTCGCGCACCTTTTTTTTTTTTTTTTTTTTGCACTGCATCCGCACCATTGAACTCGCGCTGCACGATTTCTCATTTCGTGCGCCGCCGTGCAACGGTTTTGAATGTCGTAGGTGAATCGAACGAAGGTTTGACGTTAGTCATGTGCTAGCTGCGCCGCACAAATTGAGATTCGGCTTTTCCTGATTTGGGCTATTAAAACGAAAGATGGCTACGCACGTTATCTTTAATTTGTGTCGTAATATGTGATCTGTGTAGTTTGGTATCTCCGGGCTAATTTTTTTTTTCTAAAACTTTTGTCCGGGAATCCCGCGAAAACCCTTTAAACTTTAGTGCCAGAAATACGCGCTAGTTGCTTCGGCCGCCGAGTCGCAGCGTATATATAATTTTAATTAAATAAAAATACGCCGACCGCAAGAGGATAAAAATGTAATAAGACTTTTCGCCACCCAGAACGAGAGTCAGGTTTATAATTCTGCGGTCGCCATCTTGATGTACCAGCTGGTTGAGTTGCCACGTGATCGCTTGCTCGAATGCGCGAAGCACGAAACTGCGACAATAGATTGTGCCCTCTCCTGCCCTTTGTGTTCCTCCTTGGCGCGACTGGAGGACAGAAGAAAGCGGGGAGCAAACGACCCTACATGGTCCTTACCTACAATGACCGTCTCTAATGCGATTAAAAAAAAAGTCGTGGTGGCCGCCATTTACAGATACCTAACGCAGAGAACCTGTTTGTGACGTCTCGTAAAAGTTATTCTATGGCTAGGTGACCAGGTGTTAGCATGACCGTCCTGTTAGCATGACCCCCAGTAGAGATGCCTTATCCCGTCCACACTCCACATGGCTGGACGAGAGGTCAATATAATTTTGGCAGTTAGGGATTTATGAATGAAGCAGCGCTCAAAAAGACACAATCACCCGTACATAAAATGACGCTTGTGCTTGTGTCATTTTATGTGCGTGTGTGGTCGTGTTCTTATCTGCGTTGCTTGTAAAGTTTTAATTTATTCCTCCGTTTCTTTTTTCGACAACCATTGTATGGAGTCAGGGCCGTAATGGGGGGGGGGGGGGGGTGAGAGGGTTGCTGACACCTCCCCCCCCCCCGAAGCTTCTTTTCAAGCCTTTTGTTGGAACTAATAAATTCACATACAATGGTGGTCCAACTGCGCCATTTTGTTACAAATCCTCGACATATCACTGTGTATGAGTATGGTGCCGAGAGTCGTCGAGCTCTAGCGATTCAAGTTTGTGGTGAGTGCACGATGCAAGGACGTCATTACTTTCGAATGAAGTTCCTTGCCTTTCGCCGCTTTCTATAACTACAGAAATAATTCGCTCGTTACATTTTCATTCACTATTTAACGTTATTAGGCAGACCGTAGATGTAATTACTAGTGCGTATATCTGACTCCCAACTGAGGGCCACTGTCTACTTCTATATCAAATTACGAGAGTTTTAATTCCTACTCCGAACGCCAACAAAACAGCCTTAAAGGCAGCACCTGTCTATTTTTTAGCAGTTAGAAACTTTTCTCGTTTAATTTTTATGCACTCCAACTGCCCGCGACGTGTGTGTTTTAAATAACAATTTCATAGAAGTAGCTGATTAGTTTGGAAAACAGGTGTGCGCAACTCGTCACTTGTCAGGAAACGTCAAAGTAGGAGGGCGACCATTCGAAATCAGCAAAACTCTGACATTGCAGACAATTTGAAACCAACAATGTCAAATTTGAGCGAGACGGGAAGAAGTTGAGAAAGAATAAACGCGGGAGAAGGCGGGTCATCCAAAGCACTGTCTACTTAAGCTCGCAAGGTCAGAGGTTCGAAACCGCGCCGCATGTTTTTTAATAGACTTTCAGGCTGTTGGGAAAAGGCATACTATACCATCGGTGAGAGGGTGGCAAGTATCATTATTAAGATTAATGAAAGATACAAGATAAAGGTGGTACAGGCCTATGCACCTACATCGAGCCATGATGATCATTTGGTTGAACGCTTCTATAAAGGCGTAGAGTCAGTAAAGCCACAGTACACTATTATGATGGCCGACTTTAATGCCAAAGTAGGCAAGAAACAGGCTGGAGACCATGCAGTGGCGAATATGGCATCGGCTCTTGACATGCCAGGGGGGGGGGGGGGGGGTATTACAGTTCGCAGAACGTAATAATTTACGGATCTTGAAAACCATCTTCAGAAAACGGGCTAACCGTAAGTAGACGTGGCGAAGACCTGGTGGCGAGACTAAAAATGAAATAGACTTCATTCTGTGGGCACACCCAGGCATTGTACAAGGTGTAGAAGTCAATGGCAAGATCCAATGCAGTCACCATAGAATGGTAACAGCTCGTATTCACCTAGATTTAGAAAAGCAAAGACAAAAAAGTTGATACGCAAGAAGACAATTATTGAACTAGTGGTGAGAGCGTAAGTGGGCGAATTCAGAGTTTCGCGTCAGATTAGATTCGAGACACTAAGCAAGGTAACGGGCGTTAGAGTGGACACAATGAACGATAATCTTACTAGTATAAATCAGAGAGTGTGCACTGGAATTTGGAGGTATAGTCACTAGACAGCACGCTGGCAGACTATCTCACGAAGCGAAAAGTCTTATTAAGAGACGACAAACCACGAAAGCCTCAAATGCAACCGACAAACTAGAGCTAATGGAGATTTCGAAGTTAATAGACGTAAGGTCGCCGACGTCAGAGGGTATAACATGAAAAGAATTGAGCATGTTCTAAAGAGCGGCAGAAGTTTAAAAGCTGCAAAGGTAAACTTGGGCATGGGCAAAAATGGAATGAATGTACGCATTAAGGAACAAGGAAGGCAGTATCATAACCATTAT
The DNA here is from genome assembly GCF_013339725.1 of Rhipicephalus microplus. Classification (NCBI taxonomy): domain Eukaryota; kingdom Metazoa; phylum Arthropoda; class Arachnida; order Ixodida; family Ixodidae; genus Rhipicephalus; species Rhipicephalus microplus. The sequence continues at coordinate 98,891,629 of NC_051171.1, forward strand.
GAATAGGATAGTCGATGTGGTGGAGGAGTTCTACAGGGATCTGTACAGGAACCAAAGCAACCCTGCAGGATGATATTGTGAGAAACAATAACAGTCCGGAGGAATTCGATATCTTACCAGTAACGACGGGAGAAGTAAGGAAAGCCCTAGAAGGAATGCAAGCAGGCAAAGCCGCCGGTGAGGATAAGGTAAAAACGGACCTCCTGAAAGATGGCGGAGAAATTGTGTTAGAAAAACTGGCCACCTCATTCGGGAAATGTCGCTTGATGGGAAGGGTACCAGAATCTTGGAAGAACACCAGCATCATATTAATCCATAAGAAAGGAGACGCCAAGGGCTTGAACAATTACAGGCCGATCAGCTTACTGTCTGTTCTCTACAAACTATTTACAAAAATAATAGCTAATAGAATTAAGGTGATATTGGGGTTCAATCAACCAAAGGACCAAGCGGGATTTCGTAAAGCTTACTCCACAATAGACCGTAATTAATCTATTATTCAGGTAATAGAGAAATGCACGAAATATAACCAACCCCTATTCATAGCCTTCATAGATTACGAGAAGGCGTTTGATTCAGTCGAGACATCAGCAGTGATGCAGGCACTGCGGAATAAGGGCATCAAAGAACCCTACATAAATATACTGGAAGAAGTCTACAGTGGGCCCACAGCCACCATAGTTCTCAGTAAAGAAAGGGACAGAATCCCAATAAAGAAGGGTGTAAGGCAGGGAGACACGATCTCCCCAGTGCTATTCACCACGTCTTTACATGAGGTTTTCAGGACCTTAGATTGGGAAGAGTTAGGGATTAGAGGTAATGGAAAGAATCGCCTCGATGAGTGACTGAGGAGATGAATTACAGCTCATGATTACTGAACTGGACACGGAACGCAGAAAAGTAGGTCTGAAAATTAATATGCAAAAAACTAAAGTGATGTACGACAGTCTCGGCAGAAAACAGCCCTTTGCGGTAGGTGGAGAGACGCTGGAAGTTGTAGAGAAATAAGTCTACGTAGGACAGATAGTAACCGTGAAGCGGAACCATGAGGGTGAAATAACTAGAAAAACAATGAGCGGATCACATTGACAGGCATTCTCAAATCATAAATGGTAATCTGCCACTAACCCTCAAAAGGAAGGTATATAACAGCTGCAAGTCACCAGTACTCACCTACGAAGCAGAAACGTGGAGGCTTCTAAAGAGGGTTCAGCTTAAAATGAGGACGGCGCGCAGTGAGTGATGGAAAGGAAAATGATAGGTGTAGTCGCAAGAAGAGAGCAGCGTGTCAGAGAACACACCGGAGTTAAGAATATCTTAGTCAAATAAATCAAGACGAAAAAATGGACATGGGGTGGGCCCGTAGCCAGGATAACCACTGGTCATTAAGGGTAACTAGGCAGTTATAGTATACTGGGCTTACCAAGATACCCGGCGTAGCGTGATACCGGAATCGAAGTACGAATGCGCATATACGTACGTTACCTGTACAGTGTACCTTACGCGCGTTATTTTTCAGATATAAGGTTAGCGTGGTAGCGTAAGTGTACGCAGTGTACGTAAACATGGCGGCGCTCTCGCACGCCCGTCTCGAAGTGATTTTGGCGTAGTTGTTGAAAGATTCACCTTGTTCGCAGCAAACGACTGTTTAAAGTGGCTTCACTTGCCTTCAGTTAGCTTCGATGACCGAGTATTACGGATAAGTTGGCGTAATTTTTTAGATAGTTGCCCATTTCGAACGCGTCTAGGCCTAACTAAAAGATCATTGTAAACAAATCGGCAACAATTTTTTTTCGCGTTTGCTGCGTTTTTCATAATTATTTGCTTTTATTATTAGTAAAATAAACTTGTAACAATGCTTGGCGTAGTTGCATAGGCAAGCATTCTCGTTTTCTTTTTCTTTTCACTGCTTTTAACTTATTGACTACGCGATAGGTGGCACCACCATCCCAGCTGGGGCGTGTAAACCACGTAAACGCTGTCCCGCTAAACTATAAGACGCTGTACACAACGAACGTTGGCGGCACGGTAATACCATTCCCTTAACTTTCGCTATCACGCTAACCGTAAACTATAACTGTGTACTGACTGGATTTCCAAAGAAGGCAAACGCACGAAGGGGAGACAGGAAGTTGGGTGGGCCGATGAGATTAAAAAGTTCGCACGTATAATGTGGCAACGGAAAACACAAGACAGGGTTGATTGGCGTTACGTAAGTCGGTTGCCAGACTTTGGCATATTTGCCCCTGCAGTTCTGGCTTTCCCGTATGGTCCTTGTGTAATCCGTTGTGTCTGTAGGGCCTGTTGACACAGTCGTTTCATTTAGCGGCCTTTGAGTGTTGTAGAAGTGTGAGCCCCCTTTTTTTCTCTGTACGTTCCATTATAATAATAACATATAGCACTTGATCGTGCCTCGGAAGCAGGAGATTGGCGAGTTCCGAGTCGAAGTAGGCAACGCAAGCTTAATGACGGATTTACCGGGGGAACTCAACGGCCTCGCAAAACTCGATCCGCAAACAGCGTGGGCAGCATACATCGTTGTCGCCGAAGTGTGAATACCTCCGTTGCTGTGCCTAGCTGTGCGGGGACCCAAGCCACTCCTGCTCATCACGGACTCTCGCAAAATACTGAGAACCCCGAAGCGGCACGTAAATTACTGGCAACCCAGTGACACGGGCACAGCACGTACACTTGAAAAACAGCGAGAACCGATGGGAAAACATTACAGGGAAGCTTAAACTACAAAAAACGCCGTCATATTTAGCGGCCGTCTGGCAACACTGGCCCGACCAAAGTCCGGCAACTATTTATGCAGCTCCAAACAGAACTTTGCTGGCCTTTGTCCTGCAGTGGGCGTAGCCAGGCTGATTCTACAATTCTATTTGCCTGCGATTCGCTGCGCCCAACGAACTGCAATTTGCGCCAAGTGCACCAAGCGCCACCTTTACCTTGAACCGTAGTTCTTGGCCTGGCAACCAGCCCCAGGCACTCTCATCCATAGAGTTTCTCAAAATTAACTAGAGGGCACTCTGGCGCTGCGATCGTTCAGCGGCCATGGCAATGATGGGTAGTACACACATTTGCCTAGTCTTCGTACTTGCGGGCGGCGAATCGTACTTGCGGCTTCGTTTATTGCTGTGTTTCGGTTTTGTTTTGAAATAAAGATTGAATGCTTTTGAACTTCGTGAGCCAATTTGGAAAGTAAGCCTAAAAAAGTAAAATGGTGAAGCGCAACCGCTGAACATTTGCTAATACTTGTTTCGCAAGAAAACAGCTCCAAGCCACACGAACACACACGTAGCCAAAGGCAGGCCAGAACTACGAATATTAGACAAATATGTGTACTACCCATCATTTCTATGCTCGCTGAAGCGCCGTGCGTTGCAGGTCCCATAAACACTTAGCGCCAGAGTTCCCTCTAGTAAAAGTGTGTGAGAAACTCTATGCTCTTATCGGCTTGCTTGCTTGTCCACTGGCTTGTCGCTTGCCTGTCAGTTTCCCGCGCATTCGTCCGGGCGCGTTGAACGAGGTGAAAGCGCCTTGGTCGGATAAACAGTAAGTAAGTATGGTCTCTTCATTGAGTGTTCGCAAAGTTTAAACGATCCCGTGATTGTGTGGCAGGGGCCCAAAGGGGTTTTCGGTGAATCGAATCGTGCTTGCAAACGTGTACTACCGTGTTGGTAGCTAAAGAGACAACGAAGCAAATCTATTTGCCATTTCAGGCTCTGCCATCTACCTGACGTGTGTGTCGTGCTGCTCTTGGCAGCCGTAGCTTCGTGTGTCCTTCGCACACTCTTGAAGAAAAATTTGTAAATACAAAGCTTGTAACCACGAGCGAAAAAGCTAGTAACAGCAGCTGTTACTAACTTTATTTGGTCAATACCAACTTTTACGACCATTTTACTACATACGTTAGTAGATGCTTAAAGGTTGCTTGGCTACTACCTGTGGCGCACAGTTACTAACCTTTCGTCATGCACGTGTTTAATGAACTTGAAAAAAAAACTCCGAGGTTATTACGAGCGTCTAACATATTTACTTACAGGGAGATACATTCAAGCTCATTGAGGCAATATACGTAAGCTTGGTACCCAGTCTTAGGTCTCGTATATTAGGCCTTCTTGAGGTGGCATATTATACAAAATGTACATAACGAGTTGTTTTGGCTAATATCATTGATTAAATGTCCTACGCCACGTTACCTCGCACACTTAAAAAAATTGTACGCTGTATAAATAAGGACGCGTAAATTCAATTATTCATTCTACAGCATAGCCTCCTACCGGCCCCAGCTGTATTCCCCAAAGGGAGGGCTATCAATACTTCTGGAATCGCTTGTACTCAGTACATCTCGCGTGGACTTGTGTTTTTATTGCTCTCCCATAGTAGAGTACCGAGTACTCTAAATCATTGACCACTTATTTCAAACACTTACTTTTTCACGTCATACAATCGTAATACTGTGTATAAACAGTACATACAGATGTAATTGGTTAATTGCAAAAGAAAAAAAAACATTATTTATGGTTTTGAAGCCGTTTACATTGTAAACAAGACAGTAATAATGATAACAATTTTTATTTGCTCAACAAAGAGCCATCCAGTTATGGGCGAGCCTTGACAGAAAGGAAAGACCCTTACGCGCGTGCGTCTGCTAGCCAATTACCGAAAAAAAAAAAGCTCATATGGTGCACGTAGGCACGTCTGAATAGTGAATTTATTCACAATCTTGATACAGCTTTGTATATCTAGACAGTGTCTGATTGCCGACAGCGCAAAAGAGTTTTTTTTTTCTATTTCTAGTCACTTTTGTATTAGGTTTTATTGCATTAAACTGTTCTCAGTAGTGTAAAAGCGTTTTATTTACGTACGCAAACAAATTCAGTTTGCAACATACCATGGTTTCCCGTGGTGTGTACTCAAGCTAAATGGCAGCGCCGTGTCAATCTTGCTTGTGTCTACTTTCTCTAAAGTACCGAACAATTGTGCGTTAGTAAAAAGCTGCACCAAATGTAATGCGTTTCGATTTTATCCTGCTCCAACTGATCCATAACGCCAATTGTGTGCTACAAAACTGCTACAAAATGCTCATGTGGCTGCTCCTAAATTGTTACAAAAGAGCCATTTTCCTGCTCAGAAAATTGCCCCAAATCCCAGATTCGCTGGACCACCACTGCACATGCCTTGACATCGACCGCAAGTGGCAACAGTCAGCCGTCGCACACATCAACACCCCCCGAAAAAATTCCTGGTTACGGCCCCGATTTAAGCGTCCCCGACGTAGTAGTAATTTTATTTATTTATTGAAATGCAAGAAAAAGGATAGAGAAAGCAAAAAGCGTTTCATACACCTGACAAAGGCCTCTGCACCTACTTGCATTTTAGGAAGTAAATAAAAAATCACTACTACTACGTAGTGATTTTCTTTGTGCTTTCCCTCGTGGGTGTAGCAGCTAATAGTATACACAGGAACGCTAGAGCCTACGTATACTCAAGCGGCGTGGGGTCCCCGGCACTCAAACTCCATTGGCTTTGCGTACATGCGTCTTGCTCGCACCTTGTCTGCTAAACGTCTGTTTAGCAGACAAGGTGCGAGCAAGACGCAACGGTCTGTTTCAGTCCTAATTAGTGTGTGTTGATTATTGTTGTACCCAGGCGCAGCAAGGACAACACTGCACCATTCCGCCGGAAGCGAAGCCGCAGTCGCAGCAGTCATTCGAGAAAACGCAGTCGGTGAGTGAACTCATGTGTGTGCCATTGGCCATTGCGAAGCTGTGCGCTACAGCGCGTTCAGCCGCATCAAGCATTGATAAAGACGTGCAAGGAAAGGCACCAGCTTAAATCAGGGGAGTGGGTTCGTGGAGTTTTCGACAACCCACTTGCGTTCGGGCTGGGAGGGACAGTAAGAGGGCCAGTTGGGCCAGTTGGTTGGGATTCATCGTGAACTTGGTTTACAGCGCAGCACTAGAACTACGGACGCAAGGAAGGGGCAAAAGAAAAGACGACCCTTGCTAGTTCCCCTGTTTGAGATCTATCTTTCAAATGTCATATGTAAGTTGCTTGACAGTTATAGAGTCCCTTGACCATATCCGACAATTCTTTTAGCATTTCAAGTGAACGTGCGAATGTCGTCACGATGACGCGGGCACGTGAAAAAAAAAAAAAGCTTAGTGTTGGCGAGGGTTGTAAAGTGCGCTTATTGGTGATGGATTTGAAAGATTTTTTTTTTGTAGCATGAGGCGAAATGCGGAAGCAGGAAGGGATAGACGGGGAGGAAAGAGTAATTGTGACAAGTTTATTTTCGAACTCAGACCGCTTTTGAAGGACCGCTGATACAGAATTTGGTAACTCGAGATGCTTGTGTTGTTTGATAGTCCGGCATGCGGAGCCACCTCTGACCGATTTTCAGTGGTGAGCATTGCCTAGAAGATATTTTAATTTGGTTTTAAAGTAAGCGTGTGTGCTCCTGCGAGTATGCAGGTACAATCTACATTTTCTGTGGTTTCACGTACAAAGGGGATCCCTTTGTGACGTTGCGGACCTGACGCCGATCTCCGTCAACAGGGCAGCTCTGACCCACTGGGTTTGCCCTACGCTATCTTCTGACGCCGACAAGATCTCTCGCAAGTGGCCCGTCCTCGGACTCCTGTGACCGTGTTTCCATCTTCCCTATCTCTCCTATCCCCTCGATATGTCCTCGCTCGCTGGCCTAGCGCATCTCTCTTTCTTTATACCTTTACTGCTATCCTTTTAATGCTTCCTCACCCCCATCCCCTGTGAGCTACTGTTCAGGTGTCGCACCGTGATGCAGACAGTTACGGGGCTCACTTTTCTTTTTACTTTCTTAGAATCACTTAGAGGTCAAGCACATTTGCGGGGCGGGAACAGCACCCCGACTGGCACCCGGCGAGGACTATATTGTTCGTTTCCCCTTTCGCTCTGTTGGGATGCTCTCGAGGTGGCTTAGTCCGCTTACACCAGGGCTGCTTTTCTTTTTTTCTGAGCGGGGACGTGCTCAAAGCCCCCACATCGTTTCATTCTTCACCGATCGGGGAAAGTGTTCATGTTATAAGAAAGAAAAATAAAATCAAAGTGAGCCCCCTAACTGTCTGCTTCAGGAAGCGATACCTCAACAGTAGCTCACAAGGGATGGGGGTGAGGAGGGATTAAGAGGATATGAATAAAAGAATAGAGAGAGAGAAAGAGAGATGTGGTAAGCGAGAGAGCGACGGCATATCGAGGGGATAGGAGAGATAGGAAAGATGGAAACATGGTCACAGGAGTCCGAGGACGGGGCACCACTTGCGAGAGCTCTTGTCGGTGTCAGGAGATGGCGTAGAGCAAGTACAGTCGGTCAGAGCTACGCTGTCGTCGGTGGTCGGCGTCAGGAGATGACGTACGGCGAGCCCAGTCGGCCAGAGCTACGCTGACGTCGGAGATAACGAGGGCACAACCGGTCGGCACGGAATTCAGCGAGCGAGTCCACGGGTCCACCTATTTGATTGTTTGTTTGTTTGTTTGTTTGTTTGTATCCTTTAATCCATGGCTCTTACCCACTCTGGGGGATTGGCCAAGAGAACAAATAGCCTCATATAAACGATAACTGCATTATTGCTTACAACGAAAAAAAAAAGGGGGGGGGAGTTGTATAGTTAAGACAGTATGTTGGAAAAAAAAAAGAAATAAACCAAAGATTTAGATAATGAGAAAAAAAATCAATAACAAGGTAGACACTAATAGCTACAACTTGATTTTGGGAGCCGACCAGACAGCTGGTTTTGCCAAACCCGATTAATTTGGTATGTCACGGATTTATCCAGAATCGAAAATTACTTTTCGACCCGTTTTTTTTAGTATTTGTTAACGAGGGCTTTATGTTGAAAAACGTTTAGAGTCTTGAATAAAATTACACACCGCATCGAATGCATCTCTGTGGCAATTTCCCAAAACAGAGGCACCAAAACTTAGAACATTTTCTGCGGTTAAATTTAAACCTAGCTTCGCAAATGGAATAGCTAAAAGTCGTTTCCTAATTAATGCATAGTTACGACTTGTGCCAAAATAATGTTCAATAGTTTCTGATTCTTCGCAGAACGGACAAAGGGGGGAAAGTGTCAGGCCAGCTCTGTGTAAATAAAAATTTAATGGGGGGACACGGCACCGGAATCTAGAAATTATCATTTCAAGTTTTTTTGACGGACTCCACTGGGCTTTCCATGGAAATTTGAGGTGCTGATAATCTGTCCATTGTGTGATAATTTCTAAGCTATCTGTAAAAATAGCGAATTTCCTATATCTAACCCCTGATAAGTATTCTAACTCGGGAAGTACTGAAATTACTGGTCCATCGAGTGATGCTCGTGCCAAAGCATCTGCCAATTCATTTAATTGTAATCCGCAGTGACCTGGGACCCACACTAATTTGAGGAGTTTTAAATGCGGCGGTACTAATGTGTGGAACGCTGCTAGGGCACGAGATTGTTCAGAGTTTGTCAGAGCTGCACACACCGAAAGTGAGTCTGTTAGGATGATTGCACTGGTCTCTGTCGTAGGAATTTTACGAAGGGCTAAAATAATAGCTACTAGCTCAGCTTCAAATATAGGAGTAAAATCTGGAAGCCTTACTGAAAAAGACCAGCCGAGGGAATCAGACGCAATTCCTACACCTGCCTTTTCATTGTTGACAGAAGCATCTGTAGCTATTACATTTTTTGTTTCTGCATGTACCAAGTAATCGTTTAATGTAGTGGTCAAAAATCTCAGAGATTGCAACTTGGCTTGTGGGGGGAAGATTTCATCGTACTCTATTCTAATGTTGATGGTAGAAAAATTAGTTTCAATTACTGTGCTAATGTCTACATTTATGCAATCCAGTTTCTTTTTAGCGAAAATTATCTGAGGGGTATGGAATCGAGGCCAATGTGCAAGAAAGAAAGAGTCAGGGTCGCTGATAAATGCGTACTCTGATCTTCGCGCCGGTAAACTGTAGAACTTTAAGAAGGTTTGAACCGTTAGAATGCGGAATCGACAGAGGAGTGTTGGCAATCGCGCTTCTTGATACAATACACTATTCGCCACGAACCTGGGAAGTCCCAGGCATATTCGCAGGGCTTCTTGCTCTAACAATACTAGCGGTTTAATTTTATAATCAGCGGCCCCCGAGAATAATACACACCCAAATTCCAATATTGGTCGCACATACATTTTATATATCATTAACAACGTGTGTCTGCGCAGCCCGTATTTTCTGTTGCTTAACCTGCGTAATAAACCTAACGCCCGTTGTGCCTTTGCTGTTACATATTCAATGTGTGGGCTCCACTATAGTTTTTCATTATAAATCATTCCTAAGTACTTGACTGAATCTACTTGTGGAATAGGTTCCCGATTATACAATACAGAAATTGAAACTGTATCTGCTATAGGAAACACCAAGAGCGCACTTTTACTGATGTTCAATGACAATGACCTATGGTTTTTCGGCGATTTCTGGTTGTTTGAAGTGCATCGGATTCGTGAAAGTACAGCGAACAGTGAACGTCGAATTTCAGCGGTGAGTGGCTGTTTTTCGGTTTTCTGCAAGCTGAAAACTTCGAGGCAGCGACCGTCGCGCCCGGCCAGACGCACCGCCGCATAGCGGCTTCTGCGTCGTGGTCGCGTCTCAAGCGTCGGCGGATGGACGCTCTTCAGGAAACACCGAGGTCTCCTCAGGAGCAGCCACTGGTTCACACAGATGAGGAGTCTGCTACAGAAACCACTCAAATGGACGTTCAGACCTGGTCACCGCAGGGTTCGTCCGAAGAAGTCGACAATGTGTCTGCAGGGGAACGCCACGATGGTGCCGCATGGACGGAGGATGGCTGGCACACGGTTTTGACACGCCGGCAAAAGAAGAACCAGAAGAAAAACCAGAAAAACGCGTCAGAAGCTGTGGAGTGCAACGCCTCGTCAAGCAGCCCACCGAAGCAGGGAAGTCAGGTGAAGCGCCGACGTCGTACGAGAAGTCGCCGTCCGCTCCCGCCCCTGCCAAAGGACGACATAAAGATCATCCTTAGGCCTCACAAAGGCCTCGCCGTAAAAGACATACTCGGCTATGAACTTTCCACCGCTGTAATAGACGCTTGCCACCGACACTTCGACGGTGGTAGCTTCATGCTGCGCGTCCACCCGGGCTCGAATATTATCATCGTATCGACGCCCCACGAGCATGTAGCCAAAGAGCTGCGAGAGATCACGCATCTGAATATCAGGGGACGAGTGCACTCATTCAACTCGTATGTGGCGGATCCTGAGGACGTCCTACGAGGCATAGTCCATGGTATTCCGTCGGGGACTTCTCAAGCAGAACTCATGGCGAATCTCCGTGTGAGAACACAGGGGGTCAAGATTGAGCGGGCACGCATGCTCGGATCTACGAAGACCGCCATCATTACCTTCACGGGCAGCACACTGCCTAGGTGCGTCTATTTCATGGGAGCGGAAGCCATCTGTTATCCCCACAAGCCTACGAGGCAGGCTTGCAAGGTATGCCACTCCACAGGGCATCGAACTGACGTGTGCCCAACGCCCGACGCCAATGTATGCTCCACGTGTGGAACACGTGAACCCGCACAAGGACACGCGTGTACCCCTAAGTGCGTGATATGTGGTGAGGACCATATGACAGGTGACAAAATGTGCAAGAAGAAGCTTAAACACGTTCCGCCTAGGAGGTCCCGAGTGGATCAGCCAAAACGGAGGCACCATCCACGCTGGTTCAGCTCCGAGCGGGACTCGTCAGTGGAATCACGCTCACGTTCAAGATCCAAGTCACGGGCTTCCTCAAAGGGTCGAGCCCAGTCTGCGTCCAGAAAACGACTCAACAAACAGCCGCATCAGCAGCAGCACCAACAGCAGCAACAGCAGCAGCAACAACAACAGCAGCAGCAGCAGCAACAGCAGCAACAGCAACAGCAACAGCAGCAGCAGCAACAGCAGCAGCATCAGCAGCAGAAGAAGACAGCGCTGGTACAAATCTTGACGCCGCCCAAAGAGGGGACGGAGGCAGCCGCCTGCCAGCCAGCAAACACGGTGAGCTGGGCGAGGATTGTGTCTCCATCTGCTCCCTTAATTGAGAATCCCGAATATCAGAAAATGGTTGCCGAGAATAAGCAGCTTGCTTTAGAAAACGAGAAACTTCGATGCCAGATTAAGGAGGAACGCCGGGAGTTCCACAAAATCATATCATCTTTAGAAACCAAACTTGAAGCCAGGCTTAACGCCTTAGAGGCGAACAACAACGCCACTCATGCTATCTCCAGGGCAACCGTAGCCCACTCTTTGGAGGGAGGAACGGCGAAAGTAGACATACCTCAGAGGTTTAGCGAGGAGGCCCACGTTAGCCAGTTACAGATGGGGGAACAGTTGCAGAGCTTGCGGAACTTAATGCGAGAACTCCAATCACAACAGCAACGAGCAGCGTCTGAACTCCGAGAGCAGATGATGCAGCAAATGCATCAAATGTTTTCGGAGTACAGGAAAGAGTTTGCAGCAGAAACGGAACAACAAAGACGATACGTTAATGACTCAGTTGTAGGCATTCAGCGTGCCATCAACAAGCGGGTCAGTGTTACCTCCGCGAGCAGTCCACTACCGAAGGACCGTCGAATCACGGAGAAAGCAGACACCCCCCAATAAAGGCAGTAGTCACCATGGCGCGAACTAATTCCACGCAAAACTCCGACCACCTAGAAATCTGGCAGTGGAATTGTCGCACGTTCCACAAACGAGCGGCGGCATTGCAGAATTACATCCATTCGGCACTAATCCCACCTGATGTAATATGCCTGCAAGAAGTTGGGAACCGTCCCGTCAAATTGCAGGGATATTACACATTATACGATCCAAAATACCCCCGCGTTGCAGCGCTGGTGAGTAACTTCATGACAGTCGCGCTAGACCATTACGATCAGACTGACATTAATCACCAAATTATCGATGTCTTCCCACAAAAACGAGGAAAAGTACGAACGAAAATTTTAAACATATACAGTCCTCCCAAAAACCGGAATGACGACTTCGGCCCACTCCTAAACGAGGCAGTTCGAGCCGTTGGCACCAGAGATCAATTAGTGGTGGTGGGCGACTTTAATGCTCCGAGCACCGCTTGGGGCTACGTCCGGGATTCACCCAAGGGAGTGTTATTAGAGAACACCACGTCTAAATTAGGTTTTACCCTTATCACTCTGCCAACAGCACCCACCAGGCTTGGTAATAGCATTAGCAGGGACACGTACCCTGATTTGACCTTCACCTTCAACATTAAAAATGCCACGTGGTCAAACCTCGATGAAAACCTTGGTAGTGACCATTATATTCTTAGCACCTCTATAGCATCACCAAAAGTTCGTCGTGTCGCTGGTGACGTTGTGATGACAGACTGGGTGACCTTTCGAAAGCGCCCTCTGCCGGAGCAAACGCCCTGTGATGTCAGTGGGTGGGTTGCTTTCATTCGAGAAACGCATGATGCCACCTCTAAGAAAATAGCGCGCACAGTTGAGGCGCCTGCGATAGACCGGCACCTATTGCACATGTGGGATAGTAGGCGACGCCTGATCAAGAGATGGAAAAAACAACGCCTCAACCGCTGCCTCTACAGGCGAATCGCTGCTCTGTCGGAGGAAGCGAATGAATACGCAACGAAACTTGCCACCGATGGTTGGGTGCAGTTTTGCGGTTCTCTCCGCGGTACACTAGGGACTAGCCAGACGTGGGCGATACTGAGGTCCATGCTGGAGCCGGACAAATCTAAGTCCTCCATGAACCGCATTCTTCAAAGAATAGTACACAGCTACCCCGGCACCGACGGAGAGTTGATCCAGGCGCTTAAAGACCGTTATATCGGTACTGATGTGGTTCCGCCATGTACATTAGAGTACATCGGCAGCGAGAATGCCACATTAGACGCCGCAATCACGAAAGAAGAGGTTTTCGCGGCAGCCCAGGCAGCCAATCGGAACTCTGCGCCGGGGTCGGATGGTATAACAAACGCTATGATAAGAAACCTCAGCACTGAGGTTCTTGAGCAGATAACGCAATTTCTTAACGACCACTGCTGGTCCCAAGGTCACGTTCCTCCGGAGTGGAAGGAAGCCAAAATAATAACTATACCAAAGCCCGGTAAAGCACCATCGCTCGGAGCCCTGCGGCCCATTTCGCTTACTTCGTGCATGGGCAAGCTCTACGAGCGAGTAGTACAGACACGGCTTCAAAATTACATTGAAAAAGAAAATCTGTTTCCCGCTACCATGATTGGTTTTCGCTCCGGACTCTCAACCCAGGATGCCTTCCTCCTTTTAAAAGAAGAGGTCATGAGTTGCGTACCCAGGGGAGGCGAACATTTGGTCTTGGCCCTCGACCTCAAAGGGGCCTTTGATAATGTTTCGCACGAGGCCATTCTCTCTGAACTCAACACAATCGGCTGCGGAAAGCGTACATTTAACTACATTAAATCCTTCCTCTCTGGGCGGACGGCAACTATTGGGATAGGCGACACGAGGTCGGTGCCGTTCTCGATGCCAAATAAAGGCACACCGCAAGGGGCAGTCATCTCCCCCTTGCTCTTTAACATAGCTATGCGCAGACTTGCTCACGAGCTCGAAGCAATCCCGCACCTTGGATATACATTGTATGCGGACGACATCACACTCTGGGCTACGAAGGGTTCACTGGCGCTGAAAGAGCAGACCCTCCAGGCTGCTGCGACAGCTGTGGCAGAGTTCGCAAGAAAAAGTGGGCTGAGCTGTGCGCCTGAAAAATCTGAACTCATAAGAATACACAGTAAGTATTACAAAAGTAACGGTGACATAAACTTACAGGTAGACGGCCATGCCATAGCCGAGGTTACTCAGGCCCGTATACTTGGCTTCTGGGTCCAAAGCAATGGCAAAGCCAGTCACACGATAACCACCTTAAAGACTACGGTTAAACAGATAGCTAGAATGATCCGTCGCATCACTTATCATAAAAAGGCATGAAAGAAAAGGATACTCTCCGGCTTGTCCAGGCCTTAGTTTTGAGCAGAGTGACGTATGGCCTACCGTACCACTCACTCGACAGAAGTGAGGAGAGCCAGGTGGATGTGCTCATTAGAAGCGCTTTTAAGGCAGCACTTGGTCTACCCACCAGCACACCGACCGAGCGGCTCCTAGCTCTCGGTATACATAACACTTATGCTGAGCTCAGTGCCGCAGTCCTCATGTCTCAGAGGAATCGTCTAAGTGAAACTTCAGCAGGCAGGGCGATACTCACTAGAATAGGAATTTCGCCCCACCCACAGCACATTGATGAGGAGCTGGTCGACGTAGCCCAAGAGGTCCGCAGGCGAATCTCAATCGCACCGGTGCCCAAAAATATGCATCACGACTTTCACGCTGAGCGACGTACTGCGAGGGTAAACTGGCTTCGAAAGCAATTCGGCTCAGCTTCAAATGTCGCGTACGTCGATGCGGCCAGTTTCGATTGGCAGAGACACATAATTACTGTTGTCGACAACAACATGACGCTGCTAACGAGTGCCTCCGTACGCACGACCTCGGCTACAAAGGCGGAGACGATGGCCATAGCCTTAGCCTTAAGGTTTCAGGAGCGTAGAGGGGAGCCATCAGTTATTTTATCCGACTCCCAGGAAGCCTGCCGGCTCTTTTTAAGGGGCCGCCTTCCAGCAATGGGGCTGAGGCTGCTAGGATCCAAACTCACTCACCACCATCGCTTGATCTGGTGCCCGGGACACGCAGGTCTCGAAGGCAATGAAAGGGCGGACGCTCTAGCTCGTGCGTTTTTGTAACCGAGCGGAGAATCCATCTCTTTCATTGACCATGCCAATTTTACCTAGGGAGATTCTAGCTCACCAGCGCTTCACGCGTCAAAAATGTGGAACACCTCACAGATCCCTTAATGGGGAAGAGGCCACTGACCTTAGAAAAATTCAAACGGATGTATTTCCGCACCTACTGAAGTTACACGCGATACATCCAACTCTTACCCGGCTGTATGTCCGTGGTGCGGCGGAAGACCGACTCTCTACCACATATCGTGGGGGTGCGATCGTAAACCAAGCGACATAACCAATTTTCTCGGCGAACCTTTAACACCTAGTATGGAGCAGTGGGAGGCACACCTCGCTAGCTCGGACCCAGGAGTGCAGCTCGCACTACTGGATCAAGTCCGGCGGGCGGCTAAGGCCAGTGGAGCCCTGGACGTAGGGCCCCAACCATAAAGGCTCTAAAACGCCCCTCTCCCTTTCCCCTTCAATAAAGTTTTACTCTCTCTCTCAATGACAATGAAATGGATTGCAACCAAATTTCCAGTGTATTAATATATCTTTGCAGTTTTTGATGTAGTGAGTAAATGTCACTCTCTGCAGCGAAGAACGCGATATCATCTGCATAAATGTAGACAGTGACATCCTGAACAATTGGAATAGAGCTCATCAGTATATTGAATAATGCTGGAGATTGGACGGACCCTTGTGGAACACCACGTTTTTGTTTGAATTTATGCGAACAACAGCCATCCTTCACGCAATACAATTCCCTTGATTTTAGGAATTCTGCTATCCACTCAGTAATATACTGAGGAAACTTTAGACTCTGCAAGGTGGTCAGTAGAATAGAGTGCTCGACACTGTCGTACGCTTTAGCTATGTCGAGAGTTACTAATGCGGCGTACTGTTTCCTTTTACGAGCAAGCTGTATTCGACTCTCTAAATCCGCATGGGCGCACCAAATTGAGCATTCACAACGAAAACCAATTTGGTTTGGCTTTAATATGACCTTATTCGTCATCCAGGAGTTTATTCGGCCCTTTAGAACCCTCTCTATGAGTTTCACCATGTTCGAAGTTAGCGAGATGGGTCTGATATTTTCTATGTTGAAACCTACTCCTTGCTTTTTTATTAATGGGATTACCTTAGATATTTTCCAGTCATACGGTATCCAGGCATTCTTTAAAGAGTAGTTTATGAGATTAATGACGTCGCCGGGGGATAGCTTGAATAAAATTTTAATCATAGGAACTGTGATTCCGTCTGGACCAGGAGCTGACGACGGTAGATCTCGAATGACTTTTGATGCTTCAGACAGCGTTACGTTTTCGAAGTCAGTGCTTATGCTAGACTTTTGCCAGTTGAAAGCCATAATCGAAGAAAATCTAATTTCTAGACCTCTGCCAATTGACTCTAAAGAGTTCTTCGTTTCTTCCAATGATAGTTTTTCATAATTAGTATTTAATGTAGACGGCAGGATTTTGCGAGATCGCATATATTGAAATAAAGCTTTCTTATTTTTGGATTTCGAGAGAAAATCAAAATGTCTTTTATCATAATCTTCTTTAGCTTGGGCCACCGTGTGTTTAAATACAGCGGCAAGAAATTTATAATCAGCCCAGTTCTTAGGGGACTGATTATGTATTAGCTTCTTCCAAGCTGCCTGTCTTCGTCTGTGATCTCTTGAACAGTTGGAATTCCACCAGGGGCTATAGGGTATTCTCTTCGCCGATTTAACAGTAAATTCAGCGTTTTTGTATGCCCTTTTAATTACTGCGCTTATTTTCATAGCTTTAGTGTCATCTCCATCCTGAGAAGGAGCGTCTAAAGCAGTTTTTAGGTCGTGTTGAAATTTTGCATAATTTATATAGGTTCGGGCATGGAAGCATGATGGTTGAACGGGAGCAAGCGATCTCGAACATTATTGGAAAGTGGTCACTGTTGGAGGCGCAATCAAGGGCCGTCCACGGATGTACTAGCAATGGCCGAGCTTACAAAGCTAATCTAAGGCGGAGCGTGAATGACCTCGAATAAATGTGGGAGTTCTAGCGTTAAGGCACAATAAGTTGTGTCTACCGACCAGTCCCACAACCGTTGTCCACACTGATCAGTTCTAAAACCCCAGCAGGTATGGTGAGAGTTGAAGTCACCAACTACAATTTTTTCTTTACAGCCTGAATTAGCAGCCATATCTAACAGTCTCGTGTCTTGAACGCCTACAGGAAAGTAGACGTTTATTAGCGAGAAAGGCAAGTATCCTGGCAAAGTAATATCTAACGCGAAAATTTCGCATTCAGAAGACATACATTTGTATGAGTTTTTGACTTTTACACTAATTTTATTGTTTATAAAGAAAGCTAAACCTCCACCTTTGGATGGACGGTCTAGACGAAAGGTTTGGAAGTTGGGTAGGTGAAATACATGATGTGTGGATAGCCAAGTTTCTTGTAATGCAATGATAGCCGGATCGAATTTGGAAGACAGGTATAACAGATCTGTTATGGCTGAGTGAAGAGATCGGCAATTCCAATGTATAATTTTAAGAGACCCTATGATTTCGTTAAAATGGTTTCGGCAATCACCTTTTCTAAAATACTTTCTTTTAGAAAATCGGTTTTTGAAAGGTTGTCTTTCTGGTATTTCTTGCTTTTTACATGTTTCGGCGAGCTAGGTTTTTTCGATGCAGGGGATCTAGAACGCTTTAGGCATTTGAGATCTATGTCCATATCTTGTGTGTCCTGAGAAGTTTCCTGTGCACCCTCGCTTTGCCTCTGAACGCCTTCTCCAGAGGGCTCTGTAGACTGTGCATTTGGTGGAGTTATCTCAGATTCTGCCTCACTTGCCGGGTGTGCAGACTCAGCATTTTTTACAGCCGTACTTATATCTATATGCGCTCCATAGACTTGTGCGATTTGGTTATTCACAATGTGCGACAGCGACTCACATAGGGTGCATAGCCTTATCCACAGCCTTCTCGATCATATCCGCAATGGATAGGGAAAAGGATGCTTCCATTGCTATGTTATGGCGGGCAGCTGCTCCGGCATATCCTTGAGTTCGGGCTTGGATTTCAGTAATGGCATCCTTTCGGGAGCATCGCCTTCTGTCAACAATTTCAAGTATTTGGATTTCACGTGCCTTGGCTGAGCAGTTTGGGTTATCAGCGCAGTGTGCTTCATGGCAAAGACAGCACTTTTCTTCATTACTTTTGCAGTCGTTTGAATTGTGCGTCTCACCACAAATTCTGCATCTAGGTACTGACCTGCACCCTTTCACTGTGTGCCCATAACGCCAACACTTAATACACTGTAGGGGACGAGGTGATAGTGGCTCCACTCTGTATATTAAAGGCCACGCTTTGATTTCGGTTGGGCGATTCGACCCGGCAAATGTAGCAATCACGGACTCCGTTGGGACCTTGTTCTTGTCCACAACTCGACTACATCTATAGATAGCTATCACACCTGCTTCTGAGAACATATCTAATATCTCAGTTGGGGTCAAGTTGACATCGACACCCCGAACGAGGCCTTTGACGCAAGCTAGGTGAGGTGGAATGAATGCGCTCACCGGGTTGGTAGCGAATGCCGAGCATTTTAGTAGGTCTCGAACACAGAGCTGGTCAGACGAGAAGCAAAGAATGCCACCCTTGCCGAACTGCCTGACCTCTGTGATGCTTTGGTAGTGAGTTGTAGGGCTCTCAACTCCGTCTGAATCATTTTGGATTCTTCATCCGTATGATACCATCGTTGCTTGGGACCAATGCCACAGGAACGGATGAGATGCCATTGCGTAAAAACAAGGTCCACTGGTAATTCCTGCGAAGGAAGAGAAGCAGACCAGAGGAAAAGCCCCTGGTCCAGGTGAGGAAAACGGCATCTGCCTGGTCGTACTATCTGAAAATACACTCGCTAATCAATGAGGACACTATAGAAACGCTTACGGAAAAAAAAGAATAAATAAAATCAATCACAACTATTGAATTCTTGGCCAAACCCTCAGAGCAGGCAAACGTCAGTCGCTGTTCGAAAGCTATTTGAAAACAGCGTGTTTCAGCGTCATCGATCCTTGAGCGCACGTAGTTTCAGGCTTTGCTCCGCTGTGGGGCGCTGGTTTCTTGTGGTATTGAAAATTGAAGGCGTGCAGACTACCTATACACGAACTGATACAGGGTGTGTACGCCTGTGGAGTGTTTTCGTTTGTTTACCTTTTAAGTATTTTTTTCTCTGACTAGGGCAGAATAATCTGGCTCGCCCGATACAAAGGGATCAGCCTCAAATCACCATCATCATTATCATTTAGGCGAGCGTTTCGAACTGGCGCAAAATTGTTCTGTTAGATCATTTACGATATAATTTTGCCATTACCAGACCCAAAGCTGTAAATTAATGTACAAAAAACTCGCAAACCAAACTTTCGCTGTCAGGCACCGCCGTGGTGGTCTAGTGGCTTAGGTACTCGGCTGCATTTTTGATGGAGTCGGAAATGCTGTAGGTTTGGTGCTCAGACTTGGGTGCACGTTAAAGAACCCCAGGGAGTCTACATTTAAGGAGCCCTTCACTACGGCGTCTCTCATAATCACATTGTAGTTTTGGGACGTTAAACCCCAGATATTCATTCATCTTTCGCTGTCAGGGCACCTTTAAAAAAGTGGGGAAATAAATTAAGCAAAGAAACAAACCTGTTTGTCTGTTTGCAGATAAAAAACTCGGCACCGCCCTGACAACTCTGATAACTAGCACGGCAACTGCAAAGCTGCCTTTGAGTACAGTGGGTCGGGGAGCTCCCCATGTGTTCAAGCGGGAGGCTTCCCGATGCGCTCTGCTGTGAGACAGATTTGCAGCTGCTTCACCAGTTCTCACATGATCTTCGAGTATGGCGGCGAGCTTTGGGCTGGGTGAACACCACGCGTCGTGACGTCGCTACAAGTGCCTCAGTATGTCGACGGTGCATACCGCTATTACAACATAAACTACATCTATACTGCTTAGCTCTTTAGTATGTTAAGTTGGGTGAGTTGGAGTATTGTTACTTGAAAGACGTGGTGCAAGGTTAGAATTGAGAAGAGGCATAAAAAACGCCAACTCACAGCTTTCAGTTGGCATTCTTTCTGTCTCTTCTTCTTTATGCTCGTGTCTAACCTTTTGCCACATCCTTGAACTTACTGTTTAGCAAACATGTTTGTGGGAGCCTCAACGATTGACTGTTTAAGGGAGAAGTTTCAGCGCCGCCATATAGGGCGGTTAACCTTTGTGTTTTGCATTTTTATAACTCAACAGAAAATGTTACGATTGAAGCCTACGCATGCAAGGAGTTGGGTTGGTGCATACAATATTTCATTGCATTACGTATCAGTTGACATCCCAACATGCATAAATAAGAAAGCATTGGATTAACAGCCCATAATACAGCATTCATATGTAGTTGCTAAGACAGTCTATAACCAGTCGGAAGCATTTTCTGACCATATTCAAAAAGTGTTGCAGGGTTTCTGTAAGGTGAATTGGTGCATAAGGTGGACAACCTGCGTGACGCATGCAGTGCAAAAGAAGCAAACCCATTTGTTACATTTAGCTGTTCTTATTTCCTCGTAGAGCCTAGTGCCCATGAAGAGTGCGCTGCTGGACCAGATACCTGAAGAGCCACACATTTTGGACCCTTGGAGCATAAGTCTCTCCATCCAGCTGCCAGAACCCTCGGGAAGACTTTTGCAGCGAAGCTTCCTGCTAAGCCACTCGCTCAAGGTGTGTGTTGTTTTTGCAAACGTGGTGGTTGGAGCAGAATACGCATTTTTTTTCCGCAGTGCCTAAAGAAAATTGCATAGTTTTAACATAAAGAACTCGTTTTATTGCCTTGTTCGTCACTTATGCTTTGCTAATAGCACAAACATGCAAGAAGTATATGATTTGAATTCGACTAATGTGTGCACCAACTCGTCTCACCTACTAATCTAGCATGAATTTCATTAACCATTCTGTTTTTTTCTTTCAGCAAAAGCAGTCCGTGTAAGATATACATTCAATTACTACTCTTGTATACTGCTTGGTTCATAGAATTGCAGTTAACAAAAAAATCACGCCCCAATGCTTCCCAGTCTTTCATAGTTCCGCCTGCAAAAGGCATCTGACGCGAACCAAGATCTCATTTTTGAGGCTATAATTGCATGTTCTTGACATTAGATACAGTAGACTGCCATAAAACGAAACTCTTTTAAATGAAATTGCTGCTTCAACTTCCCCTATTATATTAGTTTTCCTACTTGAACATTGCACCCCCATTTATCTCTCAATAAACGAAACTCCTCTTAAAGGAAACAAATTTTTCTGGGACCTTGAGGTTTCGTTTAAAAGGAGTCTATGGTAGCTCTATGTTAATTTTTTTGTGCACAGCGCGTTTAAAGGGACTTATTCCCACACGCACTTCTGTGGTACTTTCCAGCTTTTTTTTGTCATGTCACGCTACGTTCACATCGCTGTTTCAGTTTCCTTGGCTCAACATGAATATTTACTGTCTAAGGCAGAGAACCTTAGATAGCTCATCAAACAAGAAAAGTGACAGTTGACGCGGCGTCACTAGAACGTGATACAAGAAAAAGAGAATCAGTACGGGCACTCTTTCTGTCCTTGTCTCTTCTTGTGTAGTTACGTCATAACTACTCATAGTCTTGCGCTGTTCAAATATGTTGATTCCCAATCACCAACTAGCCCCAAGCATCTGTCTTATCACGGTACAATTTGAAATCATTATAACATCACGATGATTAAAATTGGTAGCGTCATTGTGACGTCACAGCATGGTGTGGTATGATGACCCCACCGCATCGTCACTTGATTGGTTAAAGGGAGGCTGGTCGCCAAGGCTATCCAAAACCATGTTAGAGGGGTACTGATACCATTTTTCGAAGGTGTTTTCACACGGCCATACAAATTTCCTGTATACAGAGACAGCTCTGAGGCAGACGCCGATGAAGTATTTTAGTTTGATGATAAAGTCAATTTTCCCATAGCGCACCTGTCAGCGTCGACACTAGCCTGATGCCAGGCCACAGTGCTAATTTTGGCCACTTCATGCAGCAGTCTCGCAAGTTGTGACGAAGTCAGGCACCGAGAATTCCAAAATGTCTGCTTGTGCGTCATATCAAAACAGTCAAAATGGCCCATCGTGCACCACCAACGGAGCCACGGTTTCAAAGGGCGCTGGACACGTTACTACATCTTGTATGAGCATGCGACAAGAAGTTCATAATGCGAACTAATGACGTCAAGGAACCAAAGCTAGCTTTAAAAAACACACTAATAACTTTTTCAGAGTGCACTCATGCTTCACAGTTCTTGATTTAAATTCTTTAGGATATAGTCTTTCATTTGATGCAAAAGAAGAGAAAAAAACAGGAGCTGGAAATTTTTGTGTTAGTACCCCTAAGTGCAGGAAGCTTTATTTGAGAGGAAAGGGAGAAGGGAGGGGGTCAGAAGAAATAGAAGAACATGGCTTCCACCTTCGAGTTCTGTTCGGTGCCTGCTTGAAGGACCGTTAGAATTTTGTATATCTGTAATAATGTGATACCGAATTGCTGTCAATGATTCAGCTATTAATTTTAACCTCTAATGTAACTAATGCTAGCCTGTTCAATTGGTCTAGCTAGATTTGTGCTGTGTGGTGCAGTACTACTAGCGTTATACAAGATGTCTATTTTATTTGAAAGACAGCTACAACTTTCACAGCAGCGTTACCTTCACATTGCCTTAACTTTCGTTCTTTTCTTTTTCTTTCTCCCGGTGCTCAATCGTTGCAGTATCTACACTACTATGTTCTGATTCAACAAGACGCACCCACCAACTTCAACATCTTCATAAAAGACACGGAGCGACGGGTGCCCTGTCAGCCCACGCGCGAGGACCCCGACCCACCGACTTTTGGGGAATTCGGCCTGTGGAACGGAGCTGAACTGGTTGTTTACGATTCGGACTACGGCAAACAATAGCGCCACAACTGAACTTTGATATTTAAGATGGTTTAGTGACCCTTAAAACTTTACTTCTTTACCCGATGGCTTCTTCGTAACAAGACCAATGGTTCGACACTTGTGGCGCTTGGTACAGGCGAGTGCGCATACAAAACAGTGAGGCTGCTGTATTTGACACTTTCGAAAGATTCAAGATCTTCAAAATAACCTACTCTGCTCTTGTCAAACATTAACACTGCATCTTTCGGACGAACGTGCCTCGTAGAATGAATTTTTCAATTGTTGTAATCATTGATATGTACGACTGGTAAAGTAAACTTATATACAGAAGTTAAACTACGTAAAAAATTGTTTGAAGAAAGTTACGTGCACCCGCTTAAAAATTTCAGCTCTCCATCTTCAAGGCGCGCTCCAAATTTTTCCAAACAGCTTGAGAAACATTGCAATGAGAAATCTCTGGCATACCTGCCAGAGATTTCTTTGGCATTACGCATTATGTGCACATTACGCATTATGTGCCTGTAAGTCTGTGTATATGTAATTGCCTTTTTCTTTTCTTCTAACATCATTGAGTGGAATTCATTCACAAATCTAGCCCCCGTCCTGTCACTAACCATAGTAATACCTATGTGCGTCACTCCCATAAATGCCGTTCTGTTGTAATACTTGCGATGGATTTCTAGAATGGGGGAACCACATTACCATCATGAATTATTCTCGCCTTTTAGATAAGCATTTTCTCCTTTTGATTTATGTAGCTGGATGCATGCGACATTGGTGGCATGATCCAACAACAAGCCTTCTGTCTATGATCATTGTTAGGAGGTTATGCAAGAATTTTCGTGCACGTGCAATAACAGTTTGATCTTGATACACTTCGGAGGTTTCTTCTTTTTACATCTTTTTGTTTTCAAAAACATCACAAGGTGTTGCTGAAGCCACAGCTGCGCGGCCATTTCTTTCTTTTCACTCATTCTAGTCTCTTACAGTTTTTCTCCGTGAGACTTGCATTTTGAGGTTCTGCATGGAAGTAGTCGCTGTTCGGACTGAATTGCTGCAGTTCAATCTGTGTTTGGGGCGAGTACAGCGTAGAGAACACTGTCATGTGTATATATACATCGTGTAATGTGTAATTGTACAGTGTGTTGTGTACATTGTGTAATGTGCACTGTGTAATGTTTATATATAGATATGGACATGTACTTACAAGACTCATAAAAGAGAAGACGAACTGTGACACCGTTGTGTGAAAGTAATGCCCCATTTGTGTGTACCCAAGCTGCTCTAGTTAGAGGCCTTGATGATGTACCTTATCTTAGCACGAATAAATGCATTCTGTGTTTCTGCCCCACACATGCGTGCATACATGAACGTTTTTTCCGTGGTATCTCAAGCGACACTGAAGTCATACATGTGAGCAATGCTGTCGCTGGTGTCTTGCGGCGAAGCCAAGTTAAATGACAGCCGCAGAAGTGACTACATCGAGAGACTACGTGTCCCGGTAACTGCCACCGTAGAATGTGTAAGCAACAATGGGGTTACTGTACACTGTATGTAACTCTTTTTTTTTCTTAGTTTTTTCTCAGGGCATGTGCTCATGTTTGACAAGAATATGACTAGTCACCATGAAATGTCGAGGCTACGACGAAACCAAAAACTATGGCATGCAAAATCGCCCAGTAACGAAGTAAAGCGAGGAGAGAGAAACCTTTTTAGGAAGAGCTATTCTGCCGGCGTATAAAGGTTCTGTACACCGTACAGGGAAGCACATTGAGAACAAAAAGGCCCTAGGAGGAGGACAGCAAGAAATAACAAAAAGATAATATAATACGGGTAATTGCTAGAAGGAACACGCGAGCAGTGTTGTCAATTTAGCGATTTCGGAGCTATATCTGGTTACTTCGAACTCTGCTAGCTGCTGAAAAGTTGATTAAGCTACGAGTAGCTATTCTGGTATCTTTATCAAAAGTTTAGCTCCTAAATTAGCTATCTTATCTAACTCTAGCTGTTATGTATTGACATTTACTGAAATATTAGTGTTGAGCAATAATTCTTCTAGATATACATAGTATCAACACTGACTTCATCCTAGGAAAGCATAGCGAACATTGTGTTTTTGAACTGTAGATTTTGTAGAAAATTGAAGGGAACTGAGTGGAAGAAAAACCAATGAAATGCCACCGACAAAACACGTGATTTTTTGTATACTTTGATTCCCCTGAATTTGCGACTAAACGTCACAACACACACACACACACACACACACACACACACACACACACACACACACACACACACACACACACACACACACACACACACACACACACACACACACACACGCACACGCACGCACGCACACACACACACACACACACACAGGGAAATATGCCACGAATAGAGCTTGCCAAGTGAGGTGGTTCAGAAATCGTAACGATAGCATCATATTCAGCGGCAAAGGATGATGTTGTGCTAATGGCCGATATAGACCAATTAATGTATGTACCGCAGGAGTCATGGCCATTTACCGCCATAGCTTCACACTTCTGCCCTTTCATGATTTTCGAGGAAGAGCCGCTCCTATGCTTGTTTAAGGTTCTGGTAGGGCAGATTACGTTTTTTGTTTTTGTTGTTAAATGCGTGGTTTATTGTAAGCCCACTTTAAGCTTTCTCATCATCTTTCTCACCAGCTAAGACGTGAAAGGCAAACATTTCACGAATTAAAGAGAGGAATTTCATGCAAATGATACAGGATTGAAGACATTGGCTTCAGTGACACAGGAGTTTAAAGCAATAATTCCTCCCCCAGGTGATGAGCAGAGCTTACTCCCATTTTACATCTTGACCTTGGGGTCGCCTGAACTGCATGCATCTTGGATGCACCTTGAGGCACTTTGACAATTCACTAATTAAAACAACGAAAGTGATCGTTGCTTTTCCAACGTGCTCTTCTACTAGGGCCTTCTCCTGAGTGATGCCTATTGAAAAAACACCCGAAAAAGAAATATTTGGTTGTTGTATTGTGCGCTGTTTAT
The DNA here is from genome assembly GCF_013339725.1 of Rhipicephalus microplus. Taxonomy (NCBI): domain Eukaryota; kingdom Metazoa; phylum Arthropoda; class Arachnida; order Ixodida; family Ixodidae; genus Rhipicephalus; species Rhipicephalus microplus. The sequence continues at coordinate 98,917,430 of NC_051171.1, forward strand.
TTCCCCATTCAAAATTTTTGAATTTTCGCACACCCGTGAATTTTCGCTCCGATGCCTTGCCCGCTCCTCTTTGAGAGGCGCACATAACTTGACGCTTTGCTCAAACCACGTTTGCCCTAAATTATTGTAATCAACTCGGAAACACTTTTCTCTTCTTTCATGTATGTTGTACGTAGTTATGTCTGAAAATGTCTGAAAAAATAATTTATCTACTTTTTTGGTTTCTTGGTGAATTTTTTCAACAATTTCTAGCTCGGTACCTTTGTCAACGCAATGTCCTATACCGAGATCTATCGGTGCTTGTGAAATCGAGCATATTCTGCTTTGGAGACAAGTACTTTCTGTCTATTCTGAAGCACCACACTTGTCAGAGTATGGCTTACCGGTCAAACTAAGCCGGCACATGTATTTATTGGCTGGACGCTGCGTCAAGTTAAGCCGATCAGATTGATTGATTGATATGTGGGGTTTAACGTTTCAAAAGCACCTTATGGTTATGAGAGACGCCGTAGTGGAGGGCTCCGAAAATTTCGACCACCTGGGGTTCTTTAACGTGAGCCCAAATCCTGAGCAACGGGCCTACAACATTTCCGCCTCCATCGGAAATGCAGCCGCCGCAGCCGGGATTCGAACCCGCGACCTGCGGGTCAGCAGCCGAGTACCTTAGCCACTAGACCACCGCGGCGGTGCGTGAAGTCGATTAGATAGTCTCAAGGTGTCGAGGAAGGTGATACAAAAGCCTCACTTCAAGTCGGGTCCATGAGCGGAGAAATAGCAAAAGGGAAGTGAATCACATACACATTACCATGCATGTGAAGTGCCATGTTGAATTCAGATAGAATGAAGACAGTCAGTCCTGCTGTTATGACAGTGAATAGCTGACATTTGCCTATGGGCAGAATCATTTGCACGCAGCAAGGCACAACAACCAACAAATTATGCCTGCCTTTGGCGCAGACAGTGCAGATTTCCGCTGTCTCACGCTTCATGTGAATAATAACATTGTCTAATACAATCCAACCATACATTCCGCGCGATATGAGAACAAGCCCGCATGAACGCTGGCGACTGTCGAATACTGACGCTTGCAAAATTCACGATACAACACTTTGAAATCTACAACGCATTTCATTTATGTTCGTTTATATACATGTTCGATATGTACAAAAGGTGACCTAGTTCACAGCATTAGCTGCATCGAAACGAGTGGCGTGGACGTAAGCTTTCGCAGCGCTTGGGGACAGTTGCGAAGGTCAGTTTGTAGTTGAAGCTTCGACGGGTTTTCTGTCTTGAGCAATTCCCACGAGTTTTTCGAGCTCCATAGTCGACGCCTTATCCTGTAAAGAAAAATGAACGTAAGAAAATTTACACGTCACAGGACACCTGCTAGGTCAGGTGTCACAGACATTCTTTAGTATTGGGTACAACTAAAGTCCGAGACATTTTCTCCTCAAAGGCGGATGCACACAGGCCTGCACCAATGGGTGTGCACCCCATAGTGACATCATGATCCGGGCTGCATATACCGCCCTAGCAGCGATGCCAGCTGCGTAACGATTTTGGGACACTGTTTTGAGGGGCTCAACCATTTAGCAGGAGCCATAGCACGTACACGATGGACTGACTCTCCACACGTCTGTGACGGTAAAAATATTCGCGCCCCAGCCCAGAACCAAGCATTAGCTAATCCAAGGGTCAAATTCAAACGCTAAATGAGAAGTTCAAGGTGCCGCCATTTATGCGCTTGCAATAAGTGTCGTAACGGTCTTCTACTCACCTTCTCGGGCTCCCACACAACCTGAATATTTGCTCCCTTTTTTCTATGGCGGCCACTGAACCGGTTCGCCATTGGAGACAGGTATTTGGCATCAACCTCTTCGGTGCCCTCTCTATCTGTAAGGGAAGAATACAGTCAGTGAGCAAATGAACTAATAAACGAATAATGAATAATGAGAAAGTTTACTGACCGAATATCAGGCTGACGACTAACGATGTTACTAGCGATGTAGCGAATCCGACAAAGTGAGTCCACATGAAGGAGATATGGTAGAAGCGGTTCAAACCACTGGAGAAAGAGAAAAAATAGTACACAGAGGATATATATTTAGGGTTTGTCACATTAGTAGATATTGTTTCTCTTTTTATTTTAATATTCTGCAATCGCAGTGCTGTCACAAAAGAACTTCACCGAAACATCAGTATTTCAAATGTAGGTGTTGAGAGCAATGTATCCTTGATTGCGATTTGAATGCTTGACAATAAAGGTATTGTGTGCGCTATGGTGGTTATAATGAACATTTTAGAGAGATGACCGTTTTACTTTTCACAGAAACAATCACAAACACTTTTACCCCCCCCTCCCCCCAAAAAAAGCATTCCATACAGTACGCCCCTCATCCATCATTTTCTTAACTTACACCCGTGGCAAGCATCTATGTTTATTCTTTTTTATCATTTTTACATAAATAACTTGAAATGTGTTTGATGTGTTCATTGTACTAGCAAGATTATTTTACATTAATGACAGGTAAGTATGCTTAGAATATCTGCAAATGGTAGGTTCACAGATATCACTGCCAACATTCATAAGAATTCAACGAAGCAGACTAGCGCATTAGTTGGAGGTTAAGCACTTGGGCGCAAGGCTATAGTGTATTCGCGTTTTCGTCATCCTTCGTAGCTTCTTTTTCCTAAACATCAAAATATTCAAAGCAGAGAAGTTGATATCTGAGCCAGTTGGTTAATGTTGCTTAAAAATCTCCCCCCCCTCCCGAAAAAAAAAACGATGCAGGAAAAGAAAAACAAGACAAGCGTGCATAAGCTTGGACTAATAAATATACATTACTGAGGTGAATTCAATCCCTCGTGAAACCTCAGAATGCATGCGCAGCATACCAAGACCACCAACGTCATCACCAGGTGAAAATATTCAGAATTTTAATAAGCGAAGCTGCTTAGGGTTGAGGTATGTCCCCCGTGCGTCGGCATGACACGATATGAATATCCATATAGATACTTATATTGACATCCATATGAATATATATATATATATATATAGACATCCATATGAATATCCATATGGAGATCTCAACACAATATGCGCACTGTGATCAATAAACAACTTTGTGGAAACTGTACACGCGTGTTACGTCTTTGCAAGACGGAGTGGACAAGATACGGAATTTAATGATCCCCCCTTGCTTCGCCGACTGTTCATTATTCACTTCGTAGATATGCTGTGATTTTTTTCTATCACCGTTGGAACACACCTAATTCTTTTTCAAGGAAGCAAATCAACGATGTGCTCGTACAGTTATCTTGTGTTTCTCCTGATGTAATACACCTAGATGATTTCACGCTCCTCTTTGCCGTTTCCTCTTCCGAGGTAATTGACATGACGGCGAAGCAGGTAGCAGGCGCGTACACGACAGTGACGGGCCAATTAATTCTCAATATATTGTTAAGACATTACATATGGGCCTCACCACAGGAGTGCGCGTCAAGAACTCAGGGGTGGTACTTTCTTGGCTCTTCTGCGCTACTCTCACAAGGAAGCACGTACTTTTACTATACGCTAGACATTGGAGACGACGGAGTAATTGCACTTGGTGCGTGGAGTGTTGAGATTCGCAACACTTCTCGTTTGTAAATAAAATAAAAAAAGATGGAAATAGTCAGCTGCAACACAAACGGCAGCGTGTTATACCTGGGAGTTGGTGGAGGATCGAGCGATCCTAGCGTCAGGGTCTCGTTGAAGCTGGAACACCCGGCCGTGGACGACGGTAGCTGATCTACGGGGCGTGGGTAAACGATCGAGCCGATGACGAGCCACGAAGCGACGAATAGCCCAGTAAGCATGCCTGCTAGCGCTCCCTGCGAGAGAGACAAGAAAAAAAAAATGTCTTTTAGCGAAAGATACATTGGCCGTATTCTCAGAATTTTGGTGTGGCTGGTGGCCGCACCGCGAGCTGAGCCGTTGCCTAAAGGCCTGACCACACGTGCGCGTTGCAGCGTGTTGACGAGGTGCCGCGCCCTGTTCCTAAACGAAGATAAAATGTACATGCCCCCCCGCCCCACGCACCCTTTCTCTCCTCTCTCAAAATGCCACGCGTTGACACGCTGCAACGCGTTGGTGTGGTCAGGCCTGAACAACCACCTGCGCTGACAGCGCCGCTCGCCACACCACCTGGCATGACGTCAGATGCCAAAGCCTGTGCAACCATGTTGCAACAACAGAGGAGAAGCCGAAGTGGCAACGTATTTATAAAGGAGCGGCTGGCTTGGATTCGTTGGCAGATATGAAAACCGAGTTGGAAAGCCGTCGTTCCGACGACGAAGCCAAGTCGTCGGAAAGAAACCAAGAGGAAGTAGCAAGCCGAGGAGACGTAGGAAGAGCGAGCCGCACGCATCGACTTGCGTAAACGTGCATAGAACCAAAGCTAAACAATGAGATTAACCGTATACCTCTCGCTACGCACACCCAGGCATAACTGGGTTAGGTGACATCCATCTTTTTCGAATGAAAACTAGCGATGTTTGTTTAGGCATGCCACTCAATTACTCCAGAAAGACATTCCTCATCCCCTAAATGTCTCAATATTGCGTGTGTATATATGTTCACGCACATATACAGACACATGCAAGAACATACGTAAACGTCAACCTCCGAGGTCTCACGATAAGCGTGCATCGATTGATATGTGGGGTTTAACGTCCCAAAACCACCATATCATTATCAGGGACGCCTTAGTAGAGGGCTCCGGAAATTTCGATCCACCTGGGGTTCTTTAACGTGCACCAAAATCCGAGCACACCAGCCTACACTATTTTCGCCTCCATCGAAAACACAGCCGTGGCAGCCTGGATTCGATCACGCGACCTGCGGGTCAGCAGCCGAGTACCTTAGCCACTAGAGCACCGCGGCGGCGGATAAGTGTGCATCGTGAATTTACAATTTAGCTTTACCGTCCTCTGGGTGGTGTGTTCTGGCAGTACACCTTCGCCCGTAAAAACGCTTCAGGGCAAGATGTTCATAGTCGCAGCTGGTTTAGCTAACGGTCGATTTTTGACAACCTTCGAAAGAGCTTCGAACAGTTGCAACTTATGTACCGGTACTTGACGAAGTACCGCTTTCTTCTCGCTTTCTTATCAAGGGGAGCAAAAAAGGGAGAGTATCCCCCTCCCCCCTTTTACGCAGACACTCGGCGCCAGCGTGCGCGAATGCGCGATTGCGATGGCGATGGCAGTGCCCCGATCGCAGCGAGCACCTGCCCCATGGCCGGGCCTTGCAGCCTGGGAACCTTTGATAACCCTTGTACGTACCCAACATACGCAACTCTCTTAACGTTATCACCTTTTAAGCGATTCCATGTGCGAGTGTGTTCTTTTGCGCAAGCATGTGGCTTAGATGCGGCACCGTGCTTAGGCGTATTTTCCTTCCTCTAACCACAACCACCAAGCTTGTGCCTTGCTTTCGTGGACCCTGCTTGTGTGCTACGGCCACGGCAGCTTCGCTCGCCCAATGCGACGCCCGCGCACGGATGCGAAGGATCTTCTAAAACTCTTCTGAACAGGCCACCAGAGGTTCACTCTCGGACCGCAGGACAAGGACTTCTTCGTGACAGCAGTGCCTGGAATCCTGGGGTGAGTTCGAACTCTGCCGATATGCTAGTTCAGCGCAAAATTTTGCTTGTTAATGTGTCGCTGTATGTTATAACGTGGTGAGAGGGACGCGGACGGTGGTGTAACGGCGTGTTAAACATTTAAAACTATGCCGTATTCACTAGAAAAAAATATACCGATGTTTCTGAGTGGTAGATAGCTGCTGCATAAACTTCGCCGCCTAACGCAGCAGGCGCAGCACTATTATCGGTGTTCCCGTTGCGTCTTGTTATTGCGCACGCGCTGAGTCTGTACAAGTTTTGTGCCATCTAGAGGCATTGCAACCAATAGCACTAGCACTACTATTTACGTGGGGACACGCCACGACTTTCATAACTAAAATCCCTGATTATCTTTAGGAAAGTACCGTCTATCTTTAACCTAGCCGCCGCGCCCCGCAACCTCCTCTCTCGCCTCTCGACGCATGCACCAGTCGAGCAAGGTAACATCGTGCGAGTTATCAGCGTAGCATGGCATTCTTGATAGGAAAGTGTCGCGAGCCGAGTTATAGTGCTGGCGCCTGCATGGTGGCCATTTGGGAGAGGACATAGATAAGGTTTGGACACTCGGGAGAGAAGGGTTGGACACTTTGAAGAGGATATGGAGGAGAGTGTCGGTACTTTCTCCATATAAAGGAACTTTATGCGTAACTGCAGTGGGTATCTGTCAGCGGTACAACGAAACCTCAAGACAAAAAAAAAAAAAAGGATAGAAACTGGCACTTAGAGCAGAATTCGAAAATGATTTGGCCGCATGGCGAAAGTAGGCCAACAACAGAGCCAGGAAGGCGCACAACAATGGCCAGGCGTGCCACCACGGAGGAAGGAAAAGGTAAGGAGAGGCCCTGACGTCACTCGTTGTGAAGCCGCGATGAAGCCGGAAGTCGGCCATATTGAGTAGGCAAATTCTCCTCTCTTGTTTACATATGAATGCGAAGCAGAAGGCGCGACTCCCTCTCCGGCTCGGAAAACACGTGGGCTGCGCAGCGCGTGTGTCGTGACGATCCGAAACTAATGGAACTGGGCTCATCACTCAGAGCCAGCGGGACACCTTCAGCGAAATCGCTTCGTCCGAGTAATAACAAAGAGTAACAGCTCGCCGACAACGAAGCAACTACGAGAGAACGCGCGCTAGGTGCACTGACAACGGCGAGTGCTTTCACGTCATTAATTCAGCAACTGTACAGACAACACGATCGGTCGTGCGCCTTCTACGGTTGCATTCCGCCACGCGACTGACGCAGCGTCCTGCCACTGTGTCCGTGTTCCGCGTGAAACTCACCTGCGTCAGCATTCTGCGACCGTGGTGACTTTGAGCACGGTGCTAGTGACAGTTGAACGTGGTTGCTGTTACGCTGAGATTACATGCAATGCTGGTGGAGAGTGTACCAAGCGGAACAGAAAAGGTGTTTTAATACGCACATGCAAGTTGTTACTGTACACACACAACACGAAACTACGTATGTGCACATGGTCCTCACGGCGTCTTGCTGGGCTCAACAGCGTCGTCCGTTGTCACAAACGGAGCACTGCTCAACCGTCACTGACCTGCAAGGCGTTCGTCGACATTCAGCTTCGTCATGGTGCCCAACGCCATTTCGCTGAACACTAACTGCTTCATCCGCGTCATCCGCCGCACGACACATGGATATGCACTTGTTCTACGCACTGTTGAAACCCCGTAATGGACAAAGAGATTTGTAAACGTTGCTAAGAGTAATGTAACAGCCAGACGAACACTGCGTAACTAATAACGCGGCGCAGAGCACAGATATTGTCCGCCACGGCTCAGCACGAGACCTGGGAGGCACACATTCCGCCGCCAGCCGCGGCCGCTCACTGCTAGACCAGCTTCACTGCGCAACACGTAACCATAGCAACGCCGCCATTGTGCCTAGTGAATGTGGCCGCCATGATGTCATTTCCGCCACATTTTTTACGCCCTGCGCCGGCTGGGCATGCCCTCTCCTTACCTTTTTCCTTCCTCCGTGCGTGCCTCGATATAGTACTTGTCCGTCTGTCGCTGAATTTAGATTTCATGCCCCACGGCGGTTGCTATAGCAACGGAGGATAAGATTGTTTCTGTCTTGAAGTTCGTCGCGCCACCGATAGGCAGGCGCTGCCATAACGAGACCATTGGGTGCGTGCCATTGCTAATTTATTGTTCGATCGTGGTCCACGCACGTGTTCACCGAAACAGTGTATATGTATTTACACCGGGGCTACCACCGCTGCAGTAATGGTCTGTCGAACGACCACCGTATAATGGAGTGAACTCACGTGACCGACAGACAATCAGCTGAATTTATCTGCGTGTTTTGACGAAACAAAGATTGACTGGATACTGATCCGACTGGCACGTAATTACGGTAACGCAATTGACTTTGCTCGAATAATGAAGAGTTCGTTCGCTGACTACGACTAAGCACGCTGTATTGCGTTGGTGCTTAAAACAAGTTTAACGAGAATCGCGGCGTTAAGGCACAGCACGTACATCGCTGCATTTTTGTTTTTTGCGAGCAAGACAGCTATCTTTGAAGGGACATACTGCAGTTTTGCTCTACGTATACCTTGCTCGCTACGCTAGTTTTGCCTAACCTGTTTCATCCTCTCTTTACAAGATTCAAACTCACGGTCTTACACGGGAATTCTGAATCCCTTAAGACGAATGCCTTCTGATTAGCTCACCGTTTTCTTGCAGCAAGGAGCCAGTACACCAAGAAGAAAGATGGCCAGCAGTGGACCTGATGTTACTCCTAGAAGACTAGTGGAGGCCTGCAACGTGTATAGGCAGCAGAAGTGGGGACCACATATGGTGAATATCTCTTTACAAAGCACTTTGTAACATTCACTCTTGGCTTATAGTTCGCTGATGGCGCATTCGGTTATGGTGCATTCAGACGACGGACCGAATCCGGATTTGTCGTGGACGCGGACAGCTAATCCGCGGATGGTCCGCCTGCAGGCGCATCCACACGACGGACGGTGTCCTAGGGGAAAACAGCCGGATTACCCTCGACAGCAGATTCGGTGCTCACCTGCGCCCGCTGTCAGCAGACCGGTTTGAGAGTATTCAACATGGATGCCCGCAAGAAGCGAAGCTTGGCTGCGATGTCTGTCGTGTTGTGACAAATGAACGAGTAGTGTTATTCTTTCAGGAGAAAAGGGAGTTGCTAGCAGGATATTCTTTCAACTACATTATTCCCCACTTGTAGAACTTCTAAACGTGTCTTCCGCCTTTTTTTTTTTTTTAGAAGCGGCACGTCGCCGGTTGCAGAAGTTGGAATATTTCACCATCATGACGGCTAAGAATCTCGCGTGTTAAGCGACGGCGGCAACATTTCTCGAACCACCAAAAGTGATTTCTGCATATTTAATTACCTGAGAACAAAGTCTCCGGAAACTAAGTAAACAATGCTCAAGCGCAGACGATGCCGACCAGCCATGCAGCTGTCCGCGAGCCATGGAGGACATGCCGCGAGCAGACGAAAAGTGTACTGGTTGCCACCGACCCCAAGCTATTCCGCTTAAGTACCGGCTCTCCCCCGCCAGAATCCCGATGTGAGAAACAGGTTGGGTTTATCCGTCCGCGAGCCGCGCGGACGAGTCGCGGACGAGGGGAATCGCTGATGTGAGGTCACGTGACGCGCCGTCCGTCCCGCCACATCGGGATTCGGTCCGTCGTCTGAATGCACCATAATGGTGCATTCAGACGACGGACCGAATCCCGATGTGGCGGGACGGACGGCGCGTCACGTGACCTCACATCAGCGATTCCCCTCGTCCGCGACTCGTCCGCGCGGCTCGCGGACGGATGAACCCAACCTGTTTCTCACATCGGGATTCTGGCGGGGGAGAGCCGGTACTTCAGCAGAATAGCTTGGGGTCGGTGGCAACCAGTACACTTTTCGTCTGCTCGCGGCATGTCCTCCATGGCTCGCGGACAGCCGCATGACTGGTCGGCATCATCTACACTTGAGCATTGTTTACTTAGTTTCCGGAGACTTTGTTCTCAGGTGATTAAATATGCAGAAATCACTTTTGGTGGTTCGGGAAATGTCGCCGCCGTCGCTTAACACGCGAGATTCTTAGCCGTCATGGTGGTGAAATATTCCAACTTCTGCAACCGGCGACGTGCCGCTTCTAAAAAAAAAGGCGGGAGACACGTTTAGAAGTTCTACAAGTGGGGAATAATGTAGTTGAAAGAATATCCTGCTAGCAACTCCCTTTTCTCCTGAAAGAATAACACTACTCGTTCATTTGTCACAAGACGACAGACATCGCAGCCAAGCTTCGCTTCTTGCGGGCATCCATGTTGAATACTCTCAAACCGGTCTGCTGCCAGCGAGCGCAGGTGAGCGCCGAATCTGCTGTCGAGGGTAATCCGGCTGTTTTCCCGTCCGTCGTGTGGATGCGCCTGCAGGCGGACCATCCGCGGATTAGCTGTCCGCGACCACGACAAATCCGGATTCGGTCCGTCGTCTGAATGCACCATTAGGAACAGAACACATACAGACCGATGTACCAAATATGAGATTTTTCCTTTATTCAGCATGTGCTACTCAGTGAAGCCGCTTTTCAAGAACCTTTTATGTCACGTGTGCTTTAGAGAAAAGTAGTGACGCGAAGTGCATTAAGTGTCAGTTTTAAAATCGCTAAGGAAAACATAAAAAAAAAAGCTGTGGTTATTGAATTCGCACAAGCTTACCTGCATTATAGACTTCAATGAGCCGACAAGGAATGCCACGGCTATAGATAGGAAGCCGTAGAATGTACCTGTCATGCAGCAAAAAAAAAAAATACATGTAACTTGTGCAAATGCATCATATGAACCACATACATGCAAAAAAGTCACAGTTTCGCCAAAAGGGAGAAATATAGAGGGAGAAATATAGTCCGTGGTATAGTGCTCATATACCACGAAAATTATACCAACTATACACAACCCCGTTATGCACCATGAACACGATTTTGAGAAACCGTTAGCTACAACGCCAATACATATCAGACCACGCTTTAAGTTCACCTATCTCGAAAGTGATGTGACTCTTGGCAGTGGCGTAGCCAGAAGGTGGCACACCGGGTCCTTCCCGTTGCCTCTGTAAGTTTTTTGCCCTGGCGTACAGAGCAAAAAATGACCATTTCAAGGATGTGCTCATCCTCCCCCCAATTCAAAGAGGGGCGCCCTCCCCCCCCCCAAAAAAAAAAGAAGTTTGCCTCGGCTCCGTGTCCTGGAATTTCTGTAAAGCAGGCATAAATTCAATGCACCTCGGCTTGAATTTTCGCCACTACGACACGTATACTTAAGTGGGCATTACTAGCGGTATTTGACGATATTATCGTTGAAGCATCAACTGATAATTTATGCCTCTAGCTACCTTTAAAAGATTTAAAAAAACATTGTAGACCAAGGTTTAAGTTCAAAAGAGTGTTCAGCGCGAAACAAACACATGGTGTATTATAATTGAGCCGCCATCACAAATGTTGCCAGAGATGTCGCTAGTTCCCGTCGTGGCTTTCGTCGAAATAAGCGTACATTTCTTTTTTAGAACAATGCGCGCGAGCTTTAAACCTCCCGGTTGTCCAACGGAAGGATATCACGTGCGCACTTTTGCTCCCAAGTTACATTCAAGTAAAACAAGGCTGTAGGAGCGTATGTGCATGATTAACCCGTTGAGACGCTACGTACACATTTGTGTAGATCACTCGTTTTCGCTATTCGCCTCAAGTAGAGGCATAAAAATAGCAAGACATATCGTACTTTAGATGTATTGGACCTCTCTCATAATAAAGTTGTCTTCATTTAACTTCATTTTGCAGTGTACTGATACGTACGATCCCTTTTCTGAAGGCACTACCTCGTGTGACGTTCCGCGCACTTGCTGCAAGCAATGTGAAAAGCTGAATTTTTCTTTGTTCGGAAATCAAATAACCAAAAGAGAATTCGCACTACATTTTTGCCTGAGATGTGATTCTGTTTATGTTAAAAGGAAGCCTCAATGTTTACAGGATAAACATATCTTTAATTACAACTTGATCAGAACGACTTACTCTAACGTGCATAAATTCATCAATCATCTCATTATTCTTGTTGCAATAGAATATTGAGTGCCTTGAAGTAACGTGTTAGTAATTTGACACATTTACAGACAGTTCTTCATAGTTGTCGTCTGAAAGGGTTAAGCGATCCCTTCAGTCTACACGCGTCTGTCTGGAGTGGACGCACCAACGCACTTGAGCATCACGATGGACTGGGTGTCGGTCAGCTTGACCCGTGGCCGGATGAGGTCCTCCCACGTGACAGCCGCCATGGAGTTGTAGCCCGAGGAGAGGGTGCTGCGTCGGAATACGAGATCAGCGAGTAGTGTGGTACCTACGTTTCGATAAGCCGGGGTAACGCTAAAAACAAAATCAGCACGGAATTAACTCACGCCTCGGTCATTTATGGTGGGCGCCAAGTTTGCCCCGTACATTTCACTTTGTTTCCTTGAAAACCCCTCTAACGGCATTACAAAAGGGCTGTATTACAAATAATACAACTAGTAGTGTGTTGTTACATTCCAAAAGCTGTTTACTTGTGACATTCGTCCCCAGTATGTCAGAGACCAAGGGTAGGGGCCGTTATATAGAAGCACGCCATTGATATATTATCACTTTTTTTGCTTGATTGATATGTGGGGTTTAACGTCCCAAAACCACTATATGATTATGAGAGACGCCGTAGTGGAGGGCTCCGGAAATTTCGACCACCTGGGGTTCTTTAACGTGCACCCAAATCTGAGCACACGGGCCTACAACATTTCCGCCTCCATCGGAAATGCATCCACCGCAAACCTTATCTTTACTTCAAACTCGATCAGCGGTGGTAGGGGGCGGGAAGGGGGGAGTTTTCTTTTGGCCTCCATACTGCCCTGCTCACGTTCACGCTTATTCGTCCACGACAGTGATTGTACGGATACGCTAGCGGCACTCGCCATCCTCGCATCATGTCCAAACCACCCATTTAGAACGGCGAGAGAGAACACGGAGCTAGTATTCTGCTTACACACCCGTGTACATCATTTTCTGTGGACCTCGACGCAATGCGCTACTAGACTGGAGTTTAAACGCAATGACAAGAGACGCAAACAGTCCCTCAATGTTGATCGAATATACCGAAACTGTCCCAGCAGGATCAGGCAAAACAGCATCAAGGTTAAAAAGGAAAGAAGCGAACCGCACAACGGTGTGCGAGAACAACCAAGTGATTCGAGCACCTCCTTTGCAAGAAAAGTACCTATCCGAGACACGCTTTTCAGCTTACCTCAGGGATGCATGATATAACTGTGGTTTAAGCGCGTTCGTCGTGTGCCTAAACCACAGTTATAACACGCATCTCAACCAACCAGCCCAAGTGTCGATTATCTTACCTCAAAGAGCCACTGAAGACGGATGCTACTAGGAGTCCCGACAGGCCCGGGTATTTTCCCATCAGATCTTGAACAATGTACGGCATCAACTGCACACACACATAAAAAAATATATTGACGAAAATGTGCTGTCGCCTTACCTTAGGCACGAGAACTAAAATCCGCCATATAGTTTTTTGGCGTCACCAGCTTTCATTCGAGCTGAAATGTATTACCTTGCGAACTCTCTTGCCGTCTAACTAGTAACAGCTTTGCTGGATAACACAGTGCAGCAACACCTCAATGGAGAACATAGAACACGAACAGCGCTCCATGCGTCATCTTTTAAAGGGGCCCTGCAACACTTTTTGAGCATGGTCAGAAAACACTGCCGATTGGTAGTAGAGGCTCCCGACAACACGCGAGACAAATATTATAGCACAGCACGCGGCCGGGAATACACACTGAATTATCAAAGTGAGCTAAAAATTGCTTTCTCTTCTCTCGAGTAATCATGCAATATGCCCAAAAATCACACGTTGCAAGCCCATCCGTCATCCATTGGCTGATTTGAACATGGCGCGCTCGCTCGTTACAGAGATCGCCGTGGGAGACCGCTACTTGTCCACTAGTGTGCGCGCGATCACATTGAAAAGCCGCGCATTCGAAAAAAAAAAAAGAAACAAAGTTCTCAAAGTCACGAGGCACGCGTGACGTTTTTCGGTGGCCCTGCCACACCTTCCTGATAGCTACCAGCGCTTTCGTCGGGACGAGAGAAGAGAGAATGCAATTGCAGCATGCCACAAATCTTTGCAACTCCACTCGCACTGGACGGACTCTAAAAAATTTTGCGGCGTTCCATTCGTGAGGCAATAAGCTCTTCTAGTGAATTAATTTCATTTTTACCTAAAAAAGTGTTTCAGGGCCCCTTTAAAGACACTAGTCTTCCTTGAAGTGCTTCGACGCACCACCTTTGTCTGTCTGTCTGTCTGTCTGTCTGTCTGTCTGTCTGTCTGTCTGTCTGTCTGTCTGTCTGTCTGTCTGTCTGTCTGTCTGTCTGTCTGTCTGTCTGTCTGTCCACCGTAACGATACCCTAAACGACCCCAAAAAACGATATCTCAAACGGCCACCCCCATCCACAACGCCCACCAATATTGGTCAAGTTTCAGCGTTCATAGTTGCACGATTGTCAATTTAAAGATGATTATTGCGCCTATGTGACGCACCATAACAACACGTCAATATTCTGTATGTGTGTCTTTAAACTAAGGAAGGCATACATAAGTAATTCTATGAACCGCAGCGTTTATCACGCTGTGCTGACAATGCAACGCGATGCTCAAAAGGGCAAGTGTTTACAACGCTTTGCTAAGACTAGAGTAACTGTATATGGTCCCCACGGGACCAGAGTAGCGCAACTGCAGGAGTGGAAGTGCTGCGCCATTTGCGCCAGTCTGCGCCAATCTGACCTGCTGCGCCAAGCAGCGCCTAAACGGTAATTTGCATGTGCAACGCTAAATTCAGTCGAGTTTAATCATCAACCGAGCAACACGCGTGGGCTACACAAAGGACACAACCACATATAAAATTAGTTCGGTGACGTGGTATTTCGGTTCATGCATGAATCTTCTTAAGGTGGTGTTTCTGTACATACCTCATTATGTGACTTAGTTTCACTGGTGAAAAGCTGACGTCAACAGCAAGAACTTGTAATGGTAATGCCGCACGCGCTTTCTATTTTTGCTACAGCAGCATTACGCGTCTAACGCTGCTTTGCGCAATCCGCTCCCGAATGACTGCGAACAATCTAGATAATATTAGAATCTTCCCATGATATTACGCGCACATTAGAGTGTTCTGGAACTTACGCAGCCACCAGCGATAACGCGGCAATCTTCGATGGCACATGTATAAACGCCGACGCACTTTGCTGCTTGGCAGATTATCGATGGTCGACGCCCTGGTTTGCAGCTATCAGTGTACAGCTTGTATTGCTTGTAGAGTGACGTTTTGTTCGCCGGGCACAGGTTCATCCATATAAGATTCACTCGAGAAAACAGCGGCTGCTGCATTCGTCAACTTCCCGACCCCGTGTCAATACGAAGGTTGAAAACTAACGCTTTATAATCCGACATCGCGACACTCTGCAAAACGCTGGTGTAAGAAAGGACGTACGGCCGCTCCAGAGAGAAATGCTCATATGGCACAATCTCTTTCCGTAGGGAGCGCACCACGTAGAACGGTTTACGAGCCGCGCGCTGATGCTTGCCGATAGCACGCGCGTCAGCTTATCACAACCACGCCCTTCGATTCAAAGTTCACCGCTGCTGCTCGAGAGACTCGCCCACCCCCCTTCCCGCACGTATTTTTTCACGCTCGTTCAAGACGGGCGGTGCCTTTCCCCTCTGCTTCAGCATTCGACGGCAACACGCGGTGGGATAGTATGGCGTACGCCGTAAAGCGACGGAGATTGGCCGCCTCGTTTAATCTCTGCTTGCGTAGCGCACACCACCCGAACTTGCGCAATTTTTGCGTGCGTGTAAAACGTATCATGTTCAGGGGGAATGTTACCAACCTTTAGTTTACGTGGAACATGGCGGCGACGGCTAAAATCCGTAGAGTGTCCGTGTACTTCCTATCCTAATAAAAAAAAAATCACTAATTGCCCAGCAGTAGCGTGGCGAGCCCATCTAAATTTCTTCGCGGTTCTCATGTCGGCTGTGGCACTTCAATGACCGGAACATAAGTTTTTTACATTTATTTTTTATACAGCCCTATTCGTTTAGTATGAAGATAAATTTCATTATATTAGCTCATCTCTATTCCTGAGTCCCTGTTCAAGTTATCTGCAGTGTTTTAATCACATTTTGAACATTGAAACATTTTAAGAAATTTTCTTATTCGTCTGAGTAGCTGTTCAGACCACCGCTTATTATCGCCCCGCCGTGGTGGTCTCGTGGCTAAGGTACTCGGCTGCTGACCCACAGGTTGCGGGATCGAATCCCGCTTGCGGCTGCTGCATTTTCGATGGAGGTGAAAATGCTTTAGGCCCGTGTGCTCAGATTTGGGTGCACGTTAAAGAACCCCAGGAGGTCGAAATTTCCGGAGCCCTCCACTACGGCGTCTCTCATAATGTGGTGGTTTTGGGACGTTAAACCTCGTGCATCAATATATCAATCAATCAAAGCGCCGCTTATGTTTTTTTAGTTGCTGTGCTTTCAACGTTAATGTTGTAATGTTTAATATATATATATATATATATATATATATATATATATATATATATATATATATATAAATTTTGGGTAAGTCTGCTCACTTGATCAGCACAAAATTCTTAGTAAAAACCACTGCATTTTTTTGTGTTAATGAGAAAGCAAAGAGAAAACAAAAATTCTAATTGACAGTGATGTGTGACCAAATAAATCTGCTCCAAAACTAAATTTTCATGCTCCAAAACGCCCATTTTACTGCTCAAAAACAGTGTTATTCCTGCACCCAAAGCTGCTCCAAAAGACTGAAGCCTGCTTCCACCCCTGCAACAGTTTTCCAACTCTGCCGGGGCCGCCAGCAATCATGCATTGCGGAGAAGCTGACGCTCAGGCCAATTTTGTGTTTTCCGCCGCCGCCGCTGCATTGACGCGAATCATCGCCAGTCAAGTTCAAAGCAAACCTCACTGGTCTTCGCGCCTTTTCTGAATGTAGTTCGTGCATGTGTGCGGGTTACTGTGGATCAGCTCCTAGTGCGCACCAGGTCTGCAGTTATACCATCACAGCCATCGGAATTTTACAATGACTGGGTAAAGTGGTAAAATATGTTTTACCATCCACTACTGAGTGCTCCTTCGTTTGTGGCGTACATGCTGAAAGACAAATGCGCTGTTCTTTGTTGCGCATTCATATCTGTTCAAAGGGAGCCAGATTACCTGTCTTCATGCAAAGTATTCGCCACTGAGCGAAAGCTCTTATGAGATCACAAGGACCGACTCCGGCGCCGAAGATGTTCACCACCGCCGGTGTGCGTGATCACTAATGCAAGAAATAAAAAAAAGACCATACAAAAACATATACGTGTCTTACTTAGGAGTATAACCCCTGTATTTCGCGTAACAGCAGAGTACTCTACCACAAAACTACGCCAAACGTGCGAACTGTACCACAACTGACTTTATGTAGGCAGCATATCGGATAAGTATTAGCGTTTACGTGTGAAATAAATCATTTTAGAACAGTCAAGTAACAACCGTGCGTCACACAATGCGAGTTGTGCAAAGAGTGCACCGTTATGCTCTTACGCGGTTCAAAAGCCTAAAGGTATAACTTTTTTTTTTGGGTTGTATTCACCGAGACTAATCGGGCGATTTCATGTACCGTCAAGGTCAACGAATGTCGCATATTTCACTAGCGTAACATAAATGCTGAATGTTCCCGCTCGTTATTCGGTCCGAAATTCCGAAAATTTACGAAATGTGTATGTCGCAAGACCAAATAAGTTCATGATGTTCGCTCTGCACTTTTCGCCACACGCTGCTTTTTTTTTTTTTTACCACGCTATTCAGTCAGCTCTCACGTTACACTTGGTTCATTTCCGATGGAGGCGGAAATGTTGTAGGCCCGTGTGCTCAGATTTGGGTGCACGTTAAAGAACCCCAGGTGGTCGAAATTCCCGGAGCCCTCCACTACGGCGTCTCTCATAATCATATGGTGGTTTTGGGACGTTAAACCCCACATATCAATCAATCACGTTACACTTTGTTGGCAATCGGGCAGAAAAGCGGCCTTCAAGCACTGCAAACAGTTCGTGAAGGACGCAAGCCAAGCTAGTATGTCAACATGCAGCATGGCAAAAACAAACAAACAAAAAAGAAACACGGCAGGAGTGTTGTCTGCAAAAACAGAGGGCGACTTCGCCGCATAGCTGGTTGCTAGCCAGGCAAGATGGCGGACCTATGTGCTACTCCGGTCCCGCTGGGACCATATACAGTTACTCTACCTAAGACGGCATGGTGGTGGCACTTGCCCGTCGCTTTGCGTTCTACACTTCATCGCCTCCAAGAGGGGTGCACGCGCCTTCCTTTGTTTTCGAAGATAACTGCCAGATAGCGCTTGTGTCTAACGTGCCTCGATGCGCTCGTCGCCTTCGCTGCACGGATTGAGACTCTCTAACGCAGCGCCTCCAGAATACAATTATAATTGTATTCGGTTATAACGTTCCGCACGGGAAAATCGGTTATAACCGATTTTCCCGTGCAGAACATCAAATAAATATTTTGTTCACTCTCTCCAGACGCAAGACTATCGTCTTTCGACGACATTTGCAGTAAAACATGTAGATACGGGGCCAATTTTTTTCCCTTGCAGGTACCCTGGTTAGAACCCCTAAATTCTGTCTTTCTGTCTATGTCTAGGTCACGTACTTTCTGTCTAGGTCACACACTAAAGGTCACACTGTACCTCATCCGGCTTTTTGATGTCTCCAGTGAGCCTCGGGTCGCAGTCCTTGTAGACGGCGACAAGGGCAAGACCGGCCAACACCGGCAGGAACGTGGTGATAGCGGCCGCCGGTAGGTTGAACAGCACAGCGCTGTTGTCCACGGCATTGCAGTTCATGGACGTCGGTGTATGGCGCGATTAAAAAAAATGACACGTCGTTAGTCCTAAGCTATTTCACGATACGTGGTTACATAGGAATATCGATGCCAAAGATATGCACAAGTAATGTTACTTGCGAAATATAACATATTCAATGTATCCGCTCAAGGTGGCGCTAAAGTTGCCCCCATTACGGAATCACGCTCAGCTCATTTATCCTTTCGCCACAGAATTACAAAACTCGCTTTCCAAGAACACGGAAACGGCTGAGTTTGTGGCATACTTTATGCTGAAGTGGAGGATTATTCGGTTTTTATAAAAGAAACGCGTGAGTAACAAGGTGGGTGAATGTTTTCAGTGGACGCGAGTTGCACATGTTGCAGCATCTCTCGCAGCAAATGTCTCACCAAAACCTGACATTGCAATCAATCAATCAATCGCATGAAAATAAAGGTAACAGAGTCATGGAAAGTACACAGCCATGAAGTCACTTTTAAGTTATGCAGCTCAATCGGACGTTGGGCACTCGGTACTTCCCTACGTACAACTCCTGTGAGACACTGCATCTGTCTATAGTAGCACAGTAAGTCATAATTGTGATATCTGTTTCATATTTTCTTCCCGCACTACCAACCCAAAATTTTTCACTTGACCTTAGGCAAGCATGGCAGCCTGCCCAGTATTGTCTTGACGGTCACATATGACGACTCGATATGTTGTAATGTTTTGTGATGTACTCTGTTGTACCACGTTTCTGTTGAAGACATATGACTCAGCTGAAAAAGTTTCGTAGGAGTACTTTCACAGTATTGAGTTATCGCAATGAGGACAAATTTCGCTTCCTTGGCACGCAGCGTTAATGCCCTTTACACACGGGAGCCAGCGAACTCACAATGTTTCAGTTTGATTTTGCTATTTCCGTCGCCCAGCAACAGCAAGCCAGTCCCGCTGAAGTGGTTCTCCCAAGCATGGGCGTAAGCAGAAATTGTTTAGGGGTGTAGCTCTTTAGATTGTGGGTCGTTACCTTGTAGTATGTTGTAGTAGCCACTTCTAGTTAGTATTAAGAATTACTCACTAGATGGCGTTGCGTGTATATGTACTTGTAGATAATACCACTAGATAGCGTTAGTGGTTTTCGTATAGAAATTCACAGCATATGCACAGAGTGAGTGATGAGCGGGGCGAAGCGTTTGTCCGTCCATCTGTCCGTCACAGACAGACAGACAGACAGACAGACAGACAGACAGACAGACAGACAGACAGACAGACAGGCAGACAGGCAGACAGACAGACAGGCAGGCAGGCAGGCAGGCAGGCAGGCAGGCAGGCAGGCAGGCAGGCCCTTCGCCCCACTCATTATCATTCATTCCGTGCATGGGCTGCGATGTTTTTCGGGGGGGGGGCGCACCCCCTTTATCGAAAGTGGGCGCTGTGGGCAAGAAGATGTGGTTGAGTGTCATTTTAGGATGTGTCTGCCATCACAAACAAAACAAAAGGTTGGTGGGTGGGTGGGGGGGCACGGAGTCAGTGTACCATACCCTGGCTACACCACTGCTCCCACGTGACCATTCCGGACATTTTTATGAACATAGACAATGGACATTATCATACCGAGTCAAAGCAGAGCGATTCACTGGGTCTAAACTCGGCGTTATGTGTGAGGCCAGAATCGCTGTCTGAGCCACAGGAGGACAATACACTCGCTGTTGTTTACGCGCGCAACGCTAGCACGTCACGAGTTGATGCCGCCGCGTGACTTAGATGCACATCAGGCTGTGAAGACAAACTACCGTGAAACCACCTCCTCGATATGGAAACCGAAAGTGTTTTGAACGGTTACGAGACGTTCTTATCAAGGTTATTGACAATGGTGTTTTCACTGAGAACAACAGTGTGAATATCTCTAATATCAGTGTTACAGTGTTACTTTAAAAGATTTGCTTAATTTCTTAATCAACTCTAATATCTGTGTTGCGTACGACGTCAGAGGTAATTTAGCATGCTTAATAGGCTTCATCAATATCAGTATACCGCGGTAAAGAAGGCGCACTTCTGTAGAGCTGCTTACCGGCGCGCCAGCTTGGCAGAGGGCAGGCTGGATATGCGTTGCACCTGCGTCTGGCTGGCGCAGTACGCCGAGCACCAGCGCACTGACCAGGAGAGAAGCAGCGACCACGATGTGAACGTCTGGTACGGACTGAGGTTCCAGCTGCAAGGCACACAGGCGTATCTGTTAGGGAACGCTTTCGCAACGGGACCTTTTCCACACATGCATCCCGTTTGCAGAATTGGGGCCTTAATGAACGGAGTGAAATCGAAGGCGAGCTGAAATATTGGACATGCTGTCTCACACCGTTGATGTCATAACTGAAATATTGGTTCACGGTCCGCCTTATTAGTTACACACGGAGTTTTACTACTGGCGTCCCAGCCACTTGTCTGGTATTACCGCCGCCTCTGCAACACCATTAAATTTAAGCAGTTACGATAGCGTTACAGATGCCAACGGCTAGGTTAAGTTACAGACGGGTCTACGTCACCGTTACAGTTCTTCGAAAAACGTATGGGCGAGTTATAATCGTTTGCGGCATTTCTTTCATAACTACAACAAGAAGTAGGTATGTTACAGAACATTACATTCTTCACATTCTTTTTTGTAAATAATTTCCCTCGCACTGTATACGCCTGTTATTGCGATTAAATTCTGATTGGTTGCTGTGTACACACGAATTACAAAAAGTCAGCGCTGCGTTTGTCTGTTCTGTGCATGCTGATTGATATGTGGGATTAAACGTCCCGAAACCACCATATGGTTATGAGAGACGCCGTAGTGGAAGGCTCCGGAAATTTCGACCACCTGGGGTTCTTTAACGTGCGCCCAAATCTGAGCACACGGGCCTACAACATTTCCGCCTCCATCGGAAATGCAGCTACCGCAGCCGGGATTTGAACCCGCGACCTGCGGGTCATCAGCCGAGCCACTAGACCTTCACGGCGGGGCGTGAGTGTGTGTGTGTGTGTGTGTGCGGAGAGAGTGAGAGAGTGTGTGAGTGTGTGAGTGAGAGAGTGTGTGTGCGCGAGTGTGTGTGCGCGAGTGTGCGCGCGCGAGTGTGCGCGCGCGCGCGAGTGTGTGCGCGCGCGCGAGTGTGTGCGCGCGCGCGAGTGTGTGCGCGCGCGCGAGTGTGTGCGCGCGCGCGAGTGTGCGCGTGCGCGTGCGTGCGTGCGTGCGTGCGTGCGTGCGTGCGTGCGTGCGTGCGTGCGTGCGTGCGTGTGTGTGCGTGCGTGCGTGCGTGCGTGCGTGTGTGCGTGTGTGTGTGTGTGTGTGTGTGTGTGTGTGTGTGTGTGTGTGTGTGTGTGTGTGTGTGTGTGTGTGTGTGTGTGTGTGTGTGTGTGTGTGTGTGTCATCGCGCGCGCCGCCATTGGTATCTTCGCTATTCCCCTTGACTCGAGGTAGAATTATTGAGGCCTGCAGACAGGATGATGGAAATTGGGACTTCCCCTTTGAAATGGAGTGGTGATCGTTATATTTAGCTGGTATATTGGTTACAGCCATGCCTTTAGTGTAGTACATTGGCTACCTCTTTCTACCTTCGCGCAAGTTCGTATAAAATACTGTCACCTACATCTGCAATGATTCCTGTTCTATTAGTATAGTCCTTGCTTTTTGAACAACTATTCTAAACTTCTTTTCCCTCGTGCTGGCCAGTTAAATGCTGCCATCAAATTTGAAACACAATCTCCAAAATACTCACGTCTTCTACGCAATAAGTGAGATGAGTGTCTTGGTATTTCTTTATAATGTATTTAGTAGCTTTCCAATTTTTCTTGCTGATCATAAATACCACATAAAAACCCGGAATAAGTGAATCAGGATCGCTTTGTTGCTTTTGCTTACTCGAATACTTTGACCCGCCCTCCCTCTTCAGCCAGTGTTATCATGTTGCCGAATCCTCCGACATGTAGGACACCCTGCAGTTGAAAGAGAGAGAAAAAAAAAAAAACGGGCGTATAGAGCAAATAGCATGACACGCCAAGTGGCGTTAATTGTTCTCTGCCTTATTACGTGCAACAGGCGCAACTACGGGGCGTTGATGTCGATGAGTGGGCAAATGAAAATGTCGCACGCATTTGACTGGGAAGCGACTCTCAATATTTTTTTCTCTAAAATAATGCATGCCTACTGTAAGTGCAGTAAAAATTGTGCGAAGATGTTCATAATTATTTCTTAACACATACGCTATAGAAATCTTAATTGCGGAGTTAAAGATTGCATAAAGCTTTCAGTCTTAAGCCTATTTTAGAGGCCTTTTGTCCACTGCCCACAGCATCACTGTACGCTGTATCGTGATGTTGAAATAAACTGAAACTGAAAGATCGGATATAAGTAAATTTTAAAAAGTTGATCTTAGGTATAGCTCTTTCCCGTTTAGTGAAGTTTTTCTTCAAGATGAAAGCGTTCATTAGAGAAAGAGCACCACCATTCATACTTCTTTTTTTTTTTCAAATGCACCTCTCATTTCTTTAAAGAATGTTTCACAACATCAAGATCACTGTATCTGCATACTTTATTTTATTTTCGCTGTACCGGCCGTTAAGTGCCTGCCGGTTTGACCGATGTAGCTCTCCTTACAGGAAAACGCTGTGTCGTACACCACTACGCAGACGCAGCTTGATAAAAGAATAGGCACATTCTTTTTCGGACATCATCGTTCTTGCTTATCTGCTGATCGAGGGCAAAAAGGTCTGACATGGTATTTTCCTCTCCTCTCTCCCGGCAGATAAGCATATGCGAACATAAGCCACCTTTGCTTCTTGCCCACCGACACGCCACTTTTTGTTTAAAGCTCTGGTGACCGCGCTCACTGACTGAACTACAAGAACAGGGGCTTACGCCGTTTAGTAGCCAACTATCACTTTCAGGGATCAAACCTTTAAGGGGCCCTGCAACACTTTTCCAAATAACTTTTTCGCTTGAATAGAGGAATTTAGTGCCTCATGATTCGACTGCCGCATTTTTTTTTTTTTGCGATTCGTCGAGCACGATCGCAGTTACAAGAATTTGTCGCACGTTTTAAGCACTTGCTCTCCTTTCGTATCAGCCGGTGCACTGAAAGCTACGCAGTGGCAAATGTCAAGGGTGCAACAAGATGCATTCGTTAGTGAGCGCGCGTCGTGACCTTCACAGTCTTTTTTTTGTCTTCCTTCAAACTCGCGGCTTACTTTCGATGTGATCGCGAGCGCGTAAACGGGCAGGTGGCGGCATCTTGCAGTGGCCGCGATGACTATGCAGCTCACAATGCTCCACAATCAGTCAACGGCCGTAGAATTTAGCTTTATGGCGGGGTCATTTGGGTTTATGGCGTTTGTTTAGAGAAGAGGGGGTGACTTCGAGTCAACTTTCAGAACTACTTGTAAATTCAAGGCCGCGTGCTGCCCAGTAATGTTCGACTCGCGAGTTTTTTAGGAGCCTCGACTACCGATCAGCAGCGTTTTCTCACCACGCTGAAAAAGTGTTGCAGGGCTACCATTAAAGTGGTAACAGAGCGTTCATAAGAAGATATCAACGGACATAGCGTTTTAATAAAATGCATGAAACTAATACATGGGTATCTTTGTTTTTGACAAACTGAAAAAAAAAGTGTTACCACCCTTTAGATTTTCAAGAAGGAACAAAGCGCTGCTCTAGATTTTCAGGATAAATATAGCGCTTTCGGGTATATGACCATGCTAGTAAACAAGCAGTTACTACTCATCAACTTAAACTGGTGAGGTCGTGAGCGGCAGACATACGTGTATAGTGATTAAATGTCCATACCGCTGTGATGACTAGAAAGTAGCTCGCGTAGATCAGTATCATTTGAACTGCATCCGTCCACACCACCGCCTTTAGGCCTCCCTGGAGAAAAAGAGCAAGAACAAATTGAAGGGATTTGCTTAAAGGACTTGTTCTTGTATATAGAAACTTCATTATTTTTCACGATTATAACCTCCCCCCCCCCCAAAAAAAAAAGAAAAGGTTATAAGTCATCTCCACGTGACAACCTCAAAAGTCAAGAAAGAGAACGACAAAAACTTAGTGATCCCCATTTGGATTCTACCGGAGAACAGGTGCGAGGTCGGCGTCGAGTACAGACCAACACGTACTCTCATTTACAAATAAACCACGACAGAAATCCCACAATTACGCGTGCAGCTGTCCGTGGTATGGCGAACGGCCAACTCCCGCCCACATTACGTGGAAATGTGAATCGCGGCCACAAAAACGTCGATGCTCCCCTTTTGGGGATCGGGAAAGCCAGCTGGTTATGATCGACCAAAGCCGGGCGGGACACGAAGGCCAGTGAAGCCCTGACTGAGAACCCTACTTACTTGCCCAGAAACGTTTTAGCGAATAAAAAATAAACTTTTGTTCCCCATCACCGCATGTGGTTGTAACTGATTGTGGGCTTCTATAAAATCGCCAGCACTCAAATCCTAAACAGTCAGGCTACATTTTTTGTTCTCACTTTGCTGTGATTCGTAGTAGCGCCGCGAATGCCTCTAGGGGCCCAATATGCATGGACCATAAGTGAAGGAGCTCTCGTGCCGCAGTGATTGCTTGGTTAATTTACAGCCGTTCAACAGCAGTCGGGCTTCATTCACAATTGAGATGAAACCGAAAAAGCAGGAAGCAAAGGGGGTTATTTGTTTTGTTGGCAAAGACGAAATTAGTAGTATTGCAAAAAAGAAGATACAGTGGCAAGGGGTGGGCGAGGGTAATCTCCATTTTTTTCAGGGCTACATACCTTAGTAGCCATTGTTTTCAGGTTCACTTGGGTATTAATGTCTGGGATTTTAAGTGTCAGAGAGAGAGAGATAAATAGAGAGGAAAGGCAGGGAGGTTAACCAAGCTTGGCTCGGTTGGCTACCCTACACTTGGGGTGGGGGAAAAGGGGAATAATAGAACGAAAAAAGACAGAAAAGAAGAGGAGTAAGAAAGAGAAGCATAAATAGTCAGCTCGAAACTACACAGCACGGCCTCGCACAGTTCTTTCACAAGCGGTCGTGAAGTTTGGTGTTCCTTAAAAAGTACAAGAGGGCTTTCGTGGCTTTGCGCGTATGGGAAGCCGTCGGCCAAGGTCCCAGGATCTTCTCTTCTGTAAGCGGCCGTGAATCTAGCTGACAGAGCTTGGCTTCCATAATACGTCGTTCGGTCTGGTATGCTGGGCAATGACATAGAATGTGCTCAAGCGTTTCCTCGCAGGCGCAGATGTTGCATGTCGAAGTGTTCGCCATTCCAAGGAGACGAGAGTACGAATTCGTAAATGCCACGCCCAACCTCATGCGACACAGTAAAGTTTCAGCGCATCGTGGGAAGCCGGATGGCAAACGAAGTTGCAAGTTTGGGTCGATCGAATACAGGTGCGTGTTGGAGAAACCCTGCGTATTCCATTGTAGGAGAGATATACGGCGAGCAAGTGATTGTAGTAGCCTTGCGGCGTCCGTTCTCAAGAGTGGTATGGGCGTGCGCTGGTCTTGGTCATGAGCCGATCGAGCAGCTTCATCTGCGCGGTCATTGCCAACGATACCGCAATGACTCGGCAACCACTGAAATACAATATCGTGACCTTCCGCGAGCGCTTCGTGGTAGTCGTGCCTTATCTGATATACTGATTGTTCATGTAGCCCGTGCTGCAGAACAAGCCGTAGTGACTGTAAGGCTGACCTGGAGTCGCAAAAGATGGCCCATTGGTTAGGTTCCTGGTGAAGAATGTACTTTACTGCACCTTGAAGTGCTGCGAGCTCTGCTGCTGTCGACGTCGTGGTGTGAGAAAACTTGTACTGAAGCAACACATTTTCAGATGGAACAACCACTGCTCCTGTGGAGCTGTTGGAATTAGTGGAGCAATCGGTGTAAACATGTATGCGGTCGAAGTACCTTTCGTCCAACAGACGCAAAGTCAGTTGCTTCAGGGCTAGCGTTGACATGCGTGCCTTCTTAAAGATTCCAGGAACTGATAAGCGCACGTCAGGTTGACGAAGACTCCATGGCGCAGTTGCTGGATGCATGGCAAGTTTGAAGCCAGGCGGTAGTATGTCCTGATGTTTTGTCACGATACCGCAGTACGAAGAATGGGGCCTCCGAGCTGTCAAACACGCTAAATGATGTGACGGTAGCCGTGATAAATGCCGAATGTGCGCTCTCAGCGTCTCGACAATGATGTGCGTTGTGACCGGTTGTTCTTGTGCAATAACAATAGTTGACACTGTCGATGAGCATCTTGGAAGGCCAAGGCATGTCCGAAGTGCTTGGGCTTGTACGCTTTGCAGTGCACGGATGTTAGTCTTGCACGTGTTGGACAGGACCGGAAGGCTGTACCGGAGAGTTCCGAGAAAGAGGGCTGTATAAAGCTGCAACATGGAGTGCACGGATGGGCCCCATGATTTTCCGACGACGATTTTGAATACATTCTCAATGCCAATGAGCTTTTTCTTCAGGTATGTGACATGCGGGCTCCAGGTTAGGTCACGATCTACGATGACGCCTAAGAATCTATGAGTGCTCTTATATGGGATTGATCTGCCATCGATGCACAAAGAGTAGAAAGACATCGGTTTGCGTGTAAACGCCACCGCTGCGCATTTTTCTGTGGCGATAGTCAAACCTTGCTGGCGAAGGTATGCCGATGTCATTGTTGCCGCTTTCTGTATTCTTGCGCGCACTTGAGGTCATGTCACGCCGGACGCCCAAATGCAGATATCGTCAGCGTAGAGAGATACATAAGCCGTCTGTGGCAGCATTTCAGTGAGCCCCACGAGAACCAGGTTGAAAAGTGTAGGACTCAAAACACCGCCTTGTGGCACCCCACGACTTGTGAAATACTTATTCGTACACCCATCTTCAGTTAAAACGAACATAGATCTCTTTGTGAGGTAGCTTCTTACCCATCGAAAGACACGACCTCCAAGTTCAGCTGCTTCAAGAGCATTGAGAACAGCCTCGTGGGTCACGTTGTCATAGGCACCCTTCACGTCTAAGAACAGAGCTACCGACAGTCGCTTCTGAGCTTTCTGATGCTGAACAGAGGTCACTAAGTCAATAACGCTATCAACTGAGGACCGACCTCGTCGAAAACCAGCCATAGCATCAGGATAGATGTTATAATGTTCCAGGTACCATTCCATGCGTGTAAGCAGCATCCTCTCCATGACCTTGCCAACGCAGCTTGCTAGTGCTATAGGCCGGTATGATGCCAAATCGAATGGAGACTTTCCGGGCTTCAGCAAAGGCACCAGGCGACTACACTTCCACTCATCAGGCACCATTCCATCATGCCAAGACTTATTGAAAATGTCCAGGAGACAGCGCTGTGCCTTCGGGCCTAGGTGACGTAGGGCAGTATAGGTCACTCTATCCGGACCTGGGGACGATGAGCGTCTGCATGTGTTCAATGCCGCATGAAGTTCTTCCATGGTGAACGCAACCTCCATTTGCTGATCTCGTGCGACTGGAACATCCTGTGGCATTAGATCGATCGGTATAGAGATGTCGCCGGCGATCTTGGCACAAAATACCCCAGAAAGCGATGTTGATGTAGCGCCAGAGCGGCGAAGGGGTGACGCTGTTGCAGATGCGAGTGAATACCTCGAAGAGTCCTCCATACGGGAGACAAGGGCTTTCGAGGGTCTAGCGAGTCACAAAAATTCTTCCACCGTGTTTCATGAAGTTTGTGCATTCGACGCTGGATTTTTTTCTGAATGGGTCTGGATTCTCTGAGGTCAGAGATAGATTTCGTGCGTCTGAATCGTCTTTCGGCACGTCGGCGGACCGCTCTAAGTTGTTCCAACTCTTGATCGAGGGCCGCGCGTCTCGATTCTTTCGAACATATCTTCGTGGAAGTCTCCATTGCACAACTAATCACTTCTTCAATGGATTCCGGTGGTCCGTGCATGCACTTGCTCTCCACTGATATCTGAAACTCTTCCCAGTCAATAAGTCTTGAATGTCCAGGGGAAGGAGAATCGTCCAAACCTCTGACTGTCACGTACGTGGGGATATGGTCGCTGCCACGTGTTTCAATATCTGTGAACCATTGGACTTTCGTGACAATGCTATGCGACACTAATGTCAAGTCCAGGCAACTGCTGTAAGTTACTCCTCGGAGATAAGTAGGGCTGCCGTCGTTCAGCACCTGAAGCCCGTGCTCTGATGCGAGATCAACTAGGTCCGTGCCTTTTCGATTTGTCCTGATGCTTCCCCATATACCATTCAAGATTTGTTGATTTAGTCGACCTGACGGCGCTATATATGCGCCTATCAGTGTAAACGACAACTTCTTCTTTTTAACATATAGACACACGTAGTGATTTCCATTGTGAGAATCTACTCTTTGGAGAACGTAAGTGAGTTCTTTACGGATGTACACAGCAACTTGACTTCGCTCAATGCACGTTGAAGAAACGAACGATTCATAGCCCGACAGACGAGGTATTTTTGAAAAATGCGGTTCACAAATGATGATGATGGGAAACTTATTTTCGAAAATAAATTGTCGGAACTCAGGCATTCTTGACTGTAGACCTCTTGCGTTCCACTGAATTATGCAAGCACGCTTGACTTTTTCTCGGAAAGGCTGATGCGGTCTATGGTGCGCCATCTTGTTACTGAAGTCCGGCAAGAACTGGTTCTAGTGTGTCCAAGATTTGCAGCGCGCATTTAGCGGCGGGGATCTGTAGACTATCCAATAGAGTGCGAATAACACTCGTGAACGACCTCAGTACAGAAAAGACTTGTACCTCTTGGGCGGACAGACTGCCTGCTGGGGGCATATTCGTTGTTGACTGTCGATATTGCGGTTCCGTAGACACGTGTACCCGCGGTAAAGTGGGCCAGTCAGAGCCGGATGTTCTCGGTAGCGCCACAGTGTCTTTCGGTACCTCTGGACGTACCCCACCTGGTGCCGGGGGCGGGGGAGGTCTCTGTGGTCGTGGCGGCGGTGGTGGTGGCGGTGGCGGCGTTAATGAAGGCACCTTCGGCACAGGACTGCTTTTTCTTTTCTTCGAGCACCGCCGTCGACGGGAACGCCGTCGTTGGACAACCGTTACCGCTTCCTTTCGTGAGGATCCGTCTTTAACCATTTGTCTCAGAATGCTCCTCTCTTTCTTCAGTACTGGGCAGTCTTTGGACGAGGTCTCATGGTTGCCGTTGCAGTTGCTGCATTTTAGGAGAATTGCTTGGCAAGCCTCTGCTTTGTGGGGTCCGGCACAACGTGGGCATGCTTGCTTGTTGTTGCACACAGCACTAACATGACCCAGTTTTAGACAGTTGTGGCACTGTAGTGGTCTTGGGATGTATGGTCGGACAACGTGACGAAAATGACCAACCTTTACATGTGATGGGATGCAATCACCTCTGAAGGTCACCTTGATGCAACGGGATTTGCCAAGCCGGCATACTTGCAATATGTCCGTTGCTCCAGTAGCTGGCTTTATCAGAACAGGAAGGTCTGCGATCGGTATGGAAACATCAACGTCATAAATGACGCCTGTCGTCGTGTCACTATCCTGCGGAATGTAAGTTCTGGGATAGATGCCTCCAAGCTCAGTGACAGTTCGCAGGGTATGTAGCGCAGCCGGGTGCTCAACGTCTATGGCCAGGATATTCTTCCGTGGGTTGAGTCTAATATCCTTTATCTCATTAGGCACGATAGCTTCGAGACGCGCTGATATCACTTGCCTGTTCATGTTCTTCAGGTTGATTGAAGAGTCGACAGGAACAAAAAGTATGGTATGGCGTTCAGAACTGCACGCCGCCTTCACGGTAGAGACGCTAGCTGGCGAAGACGCGCCGACCATTCTTCTTTTAGCTTTACGCTTCACTGCAGGGATGAAATCTTCGTCGCTGTCTTTACTACTCGCCGTGTACAGTTCAGTGCTGTCACTGGTGCTGTCGTCCTCCCGGCTGTTGCGCTTCCTCGAGGTTGACGTCGAAGGTGACGCCAAGTCCGGATTGCGTACGGTGGGGCCTGGATCCATCGCTGCCCGCAGGAGAGCGATGATCCTCGGATAGAACGTAAATTCACACAAAAAACACCAAACGAAATAGGCAGCGTTCGGTAGAAATACACTTCGTCGTCGTCCACTCTTTTAAGTGTCAAGATTACGATGTGATTATGACGAGGCATGCATCAGTGGAGGGCGCCAAAAATTTTGACCATCTATCGTTCTTCAACGTGCCCTCACATATCACCCAGTAGAGTGCACGGGCCTTTAATATTTTGCGTACACGGACGTGCGACTGTAACAGCCGGGACCGAACCAGCTACCTTCGGCTCAGCAACCGAGCACCGTAACCACTCTACCAGGCACCCAGGCAGACTGACTTTATTATGTTTCATAATTGTTTTATTTTAGGGAGATAAAAAGTTGCGTAAATTAGTTGGGATAATTTGATTAGAAGAATGGTGCATGGTGGCATTAGTTCGCGCACATCGCTATGTTGACGATTGCGCTACTGCAAAATGTATTCACCTCCCATTGCCTTCTTCCCCTTTCGAATAAGGTGTGACCATCGTTAAAGTAAAGTAACATGAAAAGGACGACGATAAAATAGAGCAAGGTGAAGACCAACGTGATTTCTTTTGAGATAATTTATGGCTACCAGTTGGCGTTGTACCTATAAGTTCTTCGATGAGCGTTTAAGATGTTTTCCTGGTGCTACAATTGTAGCATGGTACTCTATATCGATATTTGATGGATCATTGAACTAATTTGTCACAGTGCTCGACAGACACCGAGCACGCACAAAACATCGCCCAACAACAAAGGAACTAGGATACTTCAGTGAGGCTATAGTGTCTTAACGAAGCTCACAAATGATATTCTGTTTGATTAGCGTGTACTATGTCCTTGGTGTTATGTTATGGTAGTGTGGTTGTGTTACGTAATAAAATACCTATATGCTATTTCTACTGTTTATCAGTACGACTTCGCTTCGTATATTTTATACAATTATAATACCATTCACTGCAGTTGAATGCGCATATGGTGCTACAGGTTTCGTCAAGTGACTTTTTCAACGCCATTTTTTTCCTGCAAGCGCCACTAGAACCTTGCATTGTTGCACAATAAATAAATAAGTAAATGAATAAATAATAAATAAATAAATAAATAAATAAATAAATAAATGTACAAAAACGTTATTTCATTGCACGAGATGCAGACGCAGTGCTTGTGTGCACTGCAGTAGGATATAGTGTATGTATACGTATATATGGCCACCATGTGATGCCATGTATTGCCATTTTGTATTTTGCTTTCCTTCGCAAAGTATTACACCATGTTTGTTTTGTACCGGCCTGTTACCCACTCCTGCCATAGCCCTTACGGGTTGCAGTATGTAAAAATTAATAAATAAATAAATAAATAAAAAAATAAATAAATAAATAAATAAATATGCTCCTTATCACGTTTTTTTTTTCATCGCTAAAGAAAGTTGACCTGGGAAGACGACTAATTGTCTTGCTGAATGGCGCATACATTTGTCTTCGCGTTTCCTTGCATATGTTTACTTGTATTGAACTTATCATCTTCTTCGCGAGTGTGTCAACTTTCCTAAAAGTGCTTATCGGTACTTTATCGGCTAGTGGTAGTTTCTCGCGTGGCAGGCTCACCATGACTGACTCTGTCGCTTGCTCAAACATCCCCAAGTAACTAAACACAAGTTTTCGCGATACACGGAACGAAAACTGTAATATTAACCGTTGAATATGAAGCATCTAAGTGTTAAATTGGCCTATTTCAGTAAAAAAAAAAAAAAACTTGTGGTTACAAAAAAAAAAAAAAAAAAACTGACACTTTTGAAACTTACGATGTTCGTGTAGAAGGTGCAGGCCAAGCCGTTCATGACGATTGAGGACCACACGGACAAGCCGGTCACTTTAAAAGGGAACAAATGATTAAGTATACGAGAGATAGATAACTGTACGAGAAAAAGATAGATAGATAACTGTACGAGAAAAAGATAGATAGATAACTGTACGAGAAAAAGATGGATAGATAACTGTACGAGAAAAAGATGGATAGATAGATAGATAGATAGATAGATAGATAAATAGATAGATAGATAAATAGATAAATAGATATATAGACAGACAGACAGACAGACAGACAGACAGACAGACAGACAGACAGACAGACAGACAGACAGACAGACAGACAGACAGACAGACAGACAGACAGACAGACAGACAGACAGACAGACAGACAGACAGACAGACAGACAGACAGATAGATAGATAGATAGATAGATAGATAGATAGATAGATAGATAGATAGATAGATAGATAGATAGATAGATAGATAGATAGATAGATAGATAGATAGATAGATAGATAGATAGATAGATAGATAGATAGATAGATAGATAGACAGACAGACAGACAGACAGACAGATAGATAGATAGACAGACAGACAGACAGACAGACAGATAGATAGATAGACAGACAGACAGACAGACAGACAGACAGATAGATAGACAGACAGACAGACAGACAGATAGATAGATAGATAGATAGATAGATAGACAGACAGACAGACAGACAGACAGACAGACAGACAGACAGACAGACAGACGAGACGTAAGAGTTCAACGCTGCTATACCTTAATATTGCTATCCTAGTTGTTCTGCTTGCGCAAGTGAAATATTTCGTGTGCGTGCGCACAGTGCTTGTGCAGTCGTTCTAAGTTTGCGGGGGCACCTATTTATTCGAGGCAATGTTAGAATCTACTAGAAAGCTATCCTAGCGGCTATGTTATAAAACAAGAGGAATTCATGGGCATCACAATTCAAGCAAAGTGCCTTTTATGAAAGGGTAAATGAAAAAAAAAAAACTCGGGGTAATGATATGACATCTCCTTTGTGAGTTTTCTGTCGAAAACAAAACAAAAAAAATACTGAATTTGCGAAGTATAACATGAGTTATCGCACGAAACGCACGCTTTCTGTCTGTCGTCACTACGATCGCCCAGGAATCTGCGCAGGAAAAGGGAATGGCAAACAGGTGACGTGAGGACCATAAGTTACGGTGAGGGACCCAATGATTCTAACCCAAGTCAGTGTTTTATCACCTAAATAACATCCGGCAATTACCTAATTACAACAAAGTCTCGAGACTGATTTTTAAATGCCGTCATTTATGCTGATTCACCTTCCACAATGTCTAAAGATAAATGCCTCTACGAGGTATGAATAAGCACAATAAAGCCCACGAAGATTTTTTTAAAACGAATTCGGAGTAATTGCACATAAAGGGCTTGCAGATGGCGGCAGTTGCAACACAGAAAAGGCGCCCCTGTATATGTTATCGCAACCTGTGGGACAGGTTGCGATAACATATACAGGGACGCAATATACAGGTATACACAGAAATAGACATATCTGCCAAGTTGAGTTTGCTTACAAATTGAAAGCATAGATCGGATCGTTCATGTCAATTGCAAATCTGTTGGGCCTTTCCTATGCTTGGCAACCTGAGAAGTTGTGGCCAATTCATTTTTTTCTTTCACATTTGAAATCAGCATTTCTTTTGTTTTGTTTTTGTTTTTTGCTGTAGAAATACGGAATTTTCTTTTAACTGACTGACTGCCATTCTGTGCTTTTTCGATCAGCTTCCCATATGGCCAAATGTTTTAAGGCGAAAGCCTTAGATGTCTCATTGATCGATGGCGTCGGTAGAGTCAGAAGTTAGATTCCTGGTTGGAGATCTGTTTTCAAAAGTTTCTTTTCTTTCCAATTTGGTAGCGTCCACTTTATCAACGCCATATCCGTGACGGAAATGCGTCACGGAAGTCTTGGTGCACCCTGGTGTAAAACACTTTCGTGCCCCCACCCCCCCAAAAAAAAAAGCTTTGCCCATTATGGGCCGTTTTCAAATGGTTCGCTGGACCACAACAGTGTTCATTCAACGTCAGCAAGTACTTGTGCTAAGAATAGACTACTATCTGTGAAAACGCTGATAACTCCGCCGTGCTCTTTTATGCAACTTCCACCACAGTGGATACAAAAACACATGCTATAAGGCCTTACCTGAAGAAACTGCCAAAGATGGCCCGTACAGCGCCACGCCTGTGTACATAACCTGAACATAAATAAAATATCATAAATAAACCCCGAAGTCTTAAATTATTGTTCTGAGGCATGCCTTATAGCTGAAGACCAGGAAGTGATGAGTTTGTGTCTGCACGTACAGGTGTGTTCACGCGTTTACTTGCGTTCAAATGTAAGCGACAATTTTTGTGGACCTGAGCAGGGCAGTGTACGTAGCCATGTCTTCCCTCCATGTCCGCAGCATTTTACCTAGCGTCAATAAAACTTGAAAGATAAAAAAGTGTCTTGCCTGTGTCACGCCGTTCTGTCTTGTGTTTGCGCGTGTACTTCTATATAAATACTCAAGCTCAGCGCCCCGAAACATTTGCCCCTGGCTGGGCCAAGGCGCGAAGATTCACTGGTTTGCAGCCTCCCTTCTCCTCGACGACTCCGTCTGGGGCCCTTACAATCAGATGGCAGTGCAGACGCAATGTAACTCACCAAGAGGTGCCCTATATAGCTCACTAATGCCTAGTGCCCCACCCCATGCACCCTTCAATACTGCCTAGTTCCGCACCCACCCCTAAGTGCTTACGTCTGTCTAGAAGATTTTCCTTTGCGTCTAGAAGGTCATGAGAAATGACTAACTCGATTAAAAAGAAACGAGCCTGATTGACGGCACAACGAGGTGTTTGAACTTAGCGTGCCGGCGGGTTTAAGAGTGGTGGCCAATAGCTTGCCGCGACCTGACCAGCCAAGCTCTGCTTGAATGCGGTGGTCAGTTGATGACAGTAGGCAAAAAAAAAAAAAAAACTGGGAGTATTGCAGTTGGAGGTGGGTTCCCCTCGCACTCCCAAAAAGTGATTTTGGGTAGCCTTCAGGCAGTCTCATTGTCGGCAGTGTGGGTAAATTAAAGATGAAGAAACACTGTTCTGCCACGCACCGTTTGCAGTATGAAGAGACCTGATGCTACGTTCCTGAGAAGGGTGGAGTTGAAGCGTTTTTCGAGATACTGAAAGAAAAAAAATGCAAAACACTTGTTTTTCGCACTATATGTACAAGTGATAGTTCACCAATAAATCTGAAATGAAGCAAAAGCGATTGCACATATCATTCCCCGATTCACCTGTACTCTGAAGTACGACTCGTCTATAGGGTTTTATGCTGAATAAAATATTATGCTTGATCGACATTCCTTGCACAGACTACAGGCAGACCTGTACACAGCTAATAAATGTACATATACATGTGTGCGTCAATTTGTTTTTCCGCCGTGTAACGTTATTTTAGTAGTTTGCGCAAGGAAAGTTTATCATGTTTGACCACATAGTCAATCGTGAAGTTTTTCTGACTACATCATTCCTGACTTGTGATGAAAATCAACGGCAAGGATAAGTATGTGACAATAAGCAGTTTGAAAGAAAAAAAAAACAACTACCTGGGGAGGTATTTCATATATAGGAGGAACAGCAGTGCTTCCAATTATTAGTGGAGCAAATCAGTAATCCTGTGAGGTTTTACGTGATATGAGAAATGCCGTAGTGGAGTGCTCCGGTTTAATTTGGATCACTTCAGGTTACGCAGTTTGGGAAGATGTGAATCGCAAAATACGTTTTCTTCCGCAAAACTGCTTACCTTTTGTTTTTATTTGCTTTCACGAGTGGAGTTTCTCTACTTTCACGACAAAAAATAACAAAATTGTAAATAACCTGAAAGTAGGTTAAAATCAATTTTAAAAAGCACAAGGTGGCTGTTAAAATCACAAAAAGAGTACGACGTGAGTTGCAGTATAACAAATGCAGGGAAAGCAAAACGGTGTTTTTTCTCTTTATTAAGTGAACCCAGACTATGAAAGAAGTTGGGGTGTGCTAATGAATGGAGGGCCGGAATTCCGAACACTGACGCTGTTCAATTTTTTTTCGGATACAATTCACGATCCATTTAACGTGCACTGAAAGCTAACTACGTGGTCGTTCTTTGTAATTCACCGCAACCAAAAAGCGGTATTCGTGGCCAAAAATCAAACCCAGGGCCACGTCATATCGAACACGCGGGATATTTTGTGAGATCATTAGAAGTTTGTTAGCAGCGTCAGGCACAGCTTGAAACTCCTGGCTCACTACACCCGCGTCATCTCTACATAACTATACGGTCTACTTAAAGCTTCATCAGCTTTGTATCGTGGCGGATACTGAGCAAATCAAGGCTTGAGTGACGTTTTATTAACACCCGTACTTGTTTCTCATTGAACAAGAGAGAGACAGAGGAACAGATGAATAGGAAAGGCGACGAGGTGGACTTTTGATAGATTGATATGTAGGGTTTAACGTCCCAAAACCACTATATGATTATGAGAGACGCCGTAGTGGAGGGCTCCGGAAATTTAGACCACCTGGGGTTCTTTAACGTGCACCCAAATCTGAGCACACGGGCCTACAACATTTCCGCCTCCATCGGAAATGCAGCCGCCGCAGCCGGGATTCGAACCCGCGCCCTGCGGGTCAGCAGCCGAGTGCCTTAGCCACTAGACCACCGCGGCGGGGCACGAGGTGGACTTTGTACTAGTGAACAATTTCTTACGCTGCCCAAGGCTGAGAAAAGGTAATGGTACGAGATCTTAGCTCGAGTTCTTTCCCTTAGCTTAGGAGCCCGTAGGTTCCGAAACATACAGGTTTAGACAGCGACAAGACGCGTTTAAGTGTGGGTATATGCGTATTGCGCAGCATATATACCTCGTTGATGCTTGTGACGTTGAGGCTGTGGTAGACCGGCAGGAAAACGTACGCCGACAGTAGCACGCCTGCCGACGTGGCAAACACACCCGTCCAGAGTAACGAGCCTTGCATGAACACCTGCATAACGCGGGGGATAAGGTGGGTGAGGAAAAAAAAAGGCCTAAGGTGATAAAGCGAACCGA
This sequence comes from Rhipicephalus microplus, assembly GCF_013339725.1. Taxonomy (NCBI): domain Eukaryota; kingdom Metazoa; phylum Arthropoda; class Arachnida; order Ixodida; family Ixodidae; genus Rhipicephalus; species Rhipicephalus microplus. Next base: position 98,955,055 of record NC_051171.1, read on the forward strand.
TGTAGTGTGGAGGCAACCAGGGTCCGCTGGTTGCGCACTGGCTGTCCCAGTGCTCTGTTGCTGAGTCACTTGATTGAGTGGTTTGCGTGACAGGGGTGTTCTGTTGGCCACTAGCTTGCAGCTTCACCGATACTCGTTGGCAGTTGTAATATGGCGATGAATTCGACTAATATTAGATTGCCTTAGCTCACTAACAACTAATAAGAGCTACGAGCCACCGACTCCATACATGTTTATGTAGACAATCAATCAATCAATCAATCAATCAATCAATCAATCAATCAATCAATCAATCAATCAATCAATCAATCGACCCGTCAATCAATCAATTGACCAGTCAATCAATCAATAGTTCCCAATGTGCTACTTTGTGTTCGAGTTTATTCTATCGCTTCGGCTTTGCTCTTGTCAGGGTTTGCCGTTTTCCACTCGCGCGGTGGAGCAAACGAGCCGCCGTTCACTTTTCCATAACACTGAAGGTAATGGTACTAAAGTATAAACACACGTATAGGGGATAGTTTGTGTATTGTCCTTAAACGAAACGATCGCAGACAAAACACAAAAAACAACAAAATTACAGATCACGAGACACAAGTTTGTTTTTTTCCTAGGGGTCTGCTTTTGTTTTCTGCAATCCCTTTTTTTATACGCATCTAAGAGTAACGGTAGTAATAATACTGAAATAAAAAATGTATTTATATACTTGTCAATATTAAGCTCGGAGTAGCCGGGCACTTTCTCAGTAGAGGAAAGGTGAACGAAAATTGAAACAAGCTGTGGCTCAAGCGTCTAAAACAAGGCGCGGACCAAGGAAATGGCCATTTCAGTATTACACAAGTTTAACTTAATATATTTATTATTATTGTAAAAAATAATCTTCGAGAAAATGCAAAGCGAAATCCAAAATGACGACCCCAATGTTATCCTGATAATGCGAAATACGCCGGGAGAGGGAGATGTCCTTTACCGCAGCGCTTTTAGTCGACAAACCATGACCTAAGCGTAGAAACTTGAAAACTGAAATAACATTTTTTTTAAGGAGCGCAATGTTACACTAGGCTCATCTTTGACGAAGCGACAATGGAATAATGTGACGTCACCTAGTGGTTTTATGACGTCATCGACGTCATCAGTGACTTGGTCACGCGACCAAGTGACCAGTGACCAAAAGCGACAACGGCCAAGTGGCGTCATTAAGTCACGTCATGGTAAATTGCGTCAGAGTGACGTCACAAATTTCGGTTATCTGTGACGACACCATTACCTGAAGACATTTTTGTTTGCATCACTCGTCTAGGTGCCGACGTCGCGGGACGCCACCGATGGTCAATTTTCATATTTTAGGAGGCATCTAAGAGGCCTTCGCTTTAATAAAAAAAATATGGCTTTCTTTATTGCTGCAGTATTTCACCAGCTTTATCTCGATTAGGTTCTTGCTCGCCGACGCAACGTCTGCAGAAGCTCCCGAGATCGTTCATTTGCGATATCAAGTGGACTTAGCGTTTTATAAAACTGATCGTGTTACAACAAAAAATACGCGCTGTGGCATAAAAGGCCTGCATAGAACAAAATATGGAGGTAAACTTGGAGGGGAATGCTCATTTATTATATTTTTGTAGCAGCGAATATGTACAGCATGAAATTTAGTCGCAAGACATCTTAATGTCGAAAAGTTTTTGTGTTGGCACATTTCCATGGGCTGCTCTCTGCTAAATGAAAAAAAAATAACGTACGCAAGGAAAACAAGACTAGGAGCTTCTGCAACTGAGTCCTAATGTTCTCCGATAAGCCAGTGATATTTTTCCCATGTTACTGACAGCAAATGGCCACCTTGGCAATGTTATTGAAGCCCGACGCAGCAAGCATACTAACACTGCACTTCTGGGCATAAAATATATGCCCAATGAATAAGTGGAAGACAGAGTTGGTAGCGCAAGCTTCATATCGCAAAAAAAAAAAAACGTGCAGGACCAGCGTACGCGGAGCGCTGAGACAAAGCGATGAACGCGGTTCCCGCGCGGCCCTTATGAATCTACTTGCATGCGCCCGACTTACAAATCTCGTCAGCAGTTGGCGCTCCGCATGCAGACCCCCCGCCACGCACTTGCGTGTTCTCTCTAAGAGTGAACCACACTGTTACGCACATTTTATGTGAAATTTTTCTCACGTAACGCTTTATGCAAGCCTCCCCCTTCAGAATGTGGTTGTCGCCGTCCGGATATAGAAACCACGAATTGGCGCCCAGCCGCACGGTACAATAACAAACGTATACGTACGCTACCACGCCCATCGCTATCTTACGGTCAATGGTCGACTTGAGAACCCGTCGCGTCAGTTATCCACTTACAGAGCCTCGCAGATGCATTAGTTGATCCGCTACAGTGAAAGGGGTTAGCCATTCTCACCCTGTGTTGGGGAAGGGAGTAAAAGTGATAAAAAACGATAGAAAAGGGGTGTCACAAAAATAGAAAGTAAAAAAATAAAAAAAGGAAAAAAAAAGAATGTGATGATGCTTAAAGTCTGTCTCTATGACCACTTGTCCGCAAGAAAGGCAATGACGCTTCCAAAGCCTTATGTTCTGAGGCCGGACTCGGCCAGTGAACCAGCCCCCTTTGTTGCGACAAGGCGCGATCATCAAGTTTGTCTAACGATAACCGCAAAACGCTTGTCTCGGTAAACCATCGCTCTCACCTGGGCAGGTAGGCCTAGCACGTTGACGGACGAGAAGAAGCTGGCCATCATGGACAGCGACACGGGCAGCCATCCCAGCTGTCCGCGGGCGGTGAGGAAGTGGCGGCTGCTCTGGCGGCGTCGGTCCAGCCACGCCACCCAGACGCCGATGGACACCGACAGGGCCAGGAGGGTGGCCAGCACCACGTAGTCCACCACCATGAATCCACCACTCGCCATGCTTCCTTCTCAGCTATGGCGTCTCGAGTGGTCCTTCCTACGCAAAAAGTGCGCAGACGTCATTGCGCAAGCATTCCTTTCTAACGCGTGACAACGAAAAAAAAAAGGGAAGAGACACAGTTGGTCCGTGATTTAAGCCATATGACGGACACCACCACGTAATGGAACCACCATTTATTCGCTGCGATAAAACGAGCACTTGTTGACACACTCCGTGGCCGAGCCTTCATGGCAATATAACATTGGCAAGGAGACGAGAAAGAAACCGCAGAAAGCTGTGTACGAGATAAACTTACACACACAAAGAAAATAGACATAATTTCGTTTGGAACTCATTCGCATAATAAACACGGAATGTGAGCAAATGTGTCTGCGTATGGAGGAATCCGGTCATCGGCGGGTAAGGCAAGAAGGTTTTAGACGGGATGTTGAAGACGTCTACCGCATGGACGAAACCGTGAGACATCGTCTGGAAGCACTAAATGTACACGAAGTGCGGAAAGAAGGGGGGTGTCTGATAACGACGGGCTTTGTCGCAGACGCACGTGTGCAGACACCGTAATCAGCTACTACTTTCCCGTAACCCTTGATTGCGACTCATTCTTCGAGAGAGTGCCAGACAAAATCTTGCAAGGGTAGGCTTGTTTTTGTCTGGAAGAGGGCAACATGTTGTTGACCGAAATAGGTGTCTATCTGAGTGGCCTAATCTTGTTTCTAAATTCGAACGCCTCCTGCCTGATACTTTATACTTTCAACAACGTGTCGTTCCCGATGTCTCAATAAATGCATTACAGCGTTTAATGTCGGGTCATCTTACAAATGAGAATGCGTCATTCTCCGTACAAAGTTATTATAAAGTTCTACTTGCTTTTCCGTAAACTCTTTATCTATTGTGGATTACTGAGGTGCTGGAGCTGATAGCTGCACTTCGGCGAAATAATGGGCATTGTTTACAAAAATTTGTCGAATACCTCTTTCGTGTCCGAGCGTAAAGTTGGGGAATCACAGTCCAATCATTGTACGAAGCTATAGGATCTTATTGGATCAAGTCATCTGGCTGACCATAGCAGACGTCGCACGAATTCTCTTGTGTTGGACAGTGCATGCAATCTCAAAAAAGCAGAAGACATAAGACCTTAGCATAAGTCACAAAACCTTTCTGCGTATGTAATGCATTCCTTAAATGTACGAGTACTGTTTCAATGACTTTAGACAGAAAAGAAAAAAAAATAATTTTTTGAAAGCCGCCTCAGTGTTGCACATATCTAATAATTTGTTATATGTTTATTAGGGCACTCTTTTGTGCGCGTGCTCTTTGAACATTTTTTGCCTTGCTCTTTTGGAAGTCATTGTCGGAGTTTAACGTCTCAAAAACACAATATGGTAATAAGGGACGCCGTATAATGGAGGGCTCCAGATATTCAGCCCACCTGCTATTCCATAACCTGGACCTAAATCTAAGTAGACGGTATTCTAACACTTCACATCCATCGCAAAGCGCCTGGCGGCGCCGGCATTCGATCCCACGACCTTTGGGCCAGTACACGGTACTTGCATAGATAACATCTATCCGGACTAATTGCTTCCAATTTGCTTTATTCGCAACCACAATTTTATGTAACTACCTGTTTCACGTGTCCCGCAGGGGTATGTCCTAGAACCCCTTCTTTTGATTTCTATTAACGATCTACTAACGCACGTGTAATGTAACTTCCACATGTTTGGAGATCAACGTGTAAATTACAATTCAGTAACAAACACTCATGACCAAACATTAATTTAGCATGACCTTAATCACATACAGACATGGTGTAATCGTTAGCTAATGAACCTAAAGTCTAATAAATGTAAGCTTGTTTCCTTTTCTCGCCACTGTAACCACTCAGGTAATGTTTAACTATTCAATTGTTAATGTTTCAGTAGAACCAGTTCAGACATTCAAATACATCGGCTTCACCTTGTCTCATGACCTGCCTTTGCGTCATCGTAACACGAACATTATTTCGGTGACTAATAAATTACTCGGTTTTCCTAGAAGACACTTATGTCATACGCCACCGGATGTCAGAAAGCTTGCTTATTAATCAATTATCAGATCAAAGCTTGAAAGTGCATATTTTATCTGGAGCCACCACCATACATATATCATCAATGAACTCAAATCACTTCTATAAAGGCTACCTAGTTCATTTATTCTGCGTATTCACGTCGCTTGGGCATCTCCGTTTTGAAAGTGGATAAGGTTTGCAAACACTTGCTTCCACCGACAGGTTGCCGCCCCCTCTCTTTTTCATGTTTTATTCCGGTTCGCTGAACTATCCAACATACATCACGCCTTCTTCACACATATCTCATCGCGCTGATTATCCGCTTCAAGTCACACAACCCCTTACCCGTACTACTACATTTCTAGCCTCAATTTTTATACGAGCAGCAAAATACTGGAACGGCCTTCCCCATGGCATTTTTATCAGCATTAGCCCCACCGCGGTGGTGTAGTGGCTAATGTACTCGTCTGCTGAAGCGCAGGTCGTGGGATCGAATCTAGGCTGTTGCAGTTGCATTTTTGATGGAGGCGAAAATGCTGTAGGCCCGTGTGCTCAGATTTGGGTGCACGTTTAAGAACCCCAGGGGGTCGAAATTTTTGGAGCCCTCCACTACGGCGTCTCTCATAATCATACGGTGGCTTTGGGACGTCGAACACCTTCAATTATTCTAACATTTATTAAAATAATTATTAAATCATGTTTTGTGAAGCTAGTAAAAACACACATGTACCGTTTTAATAAACACCACCCCATATGTAGTACCCATAAAAAGGGACTTCAAGAAACTAAAGGGAAATGAATGATCATTTAAGGGAAGTGAATGATCATAAAGGGAAATAATGATCATATAAAAAATAATCGTTATTGGGGTTTAACGTCACAAAACCTACATATATGGTTATGAGAGACGCCGTAGTTGAGGGCTCCGGAAATCTTGACCACCTGGAGTTCTTTAACGTGCACCTAAATATAAGCACACGGGCCTACAGCATTTTCGCCTCCATCTAGTAATCGACCGCCGCGGCCAGCATTCTATCCTGTCACCTGTGGGTCAGCAGCCTTAGCCACTAGACCATCATGGCGGGTCCGAAGTGAAGATCACAGTAACAGATAGTCCATCGCGGCAGGCCCTAGCACTTTTCGAAGGGTCAGTTCAGTTGAACTACAGTGTTCTTGCTGTATTGTTTTCTCTGTTCCGTCTTCAAGTTCTTCTCGCGCTGAAAAACGTCTTATTCGAAGTTCAAGCTTGAGCAATGTATGGGTAGGGCAATCTATGGGTAACGTATATGGGTACAGGGAGGGGGGGGGGGGCTTTGTCAGACAGTTTGTATCTAGCGTTAGCTTCCTTCAACCTAGCCAATGACTGCCTGAATAAAGCTCAATAGCTTCCCACATTAAAAATTGTACTGCGGACCGAAGTGACGGCAAAGTAGAAGTAATCCGCACAACCAATCTGCACTACAGCCTTCGGCAACATTATGAAAGCGTACCAAAAATAAAAACCAATTACAGAAAACACTCAGTCACTTACATGACACCACCAGTAACAAATTGATTACGTGACTTCGGCAGCCCCGCCGCGGTGGTCTAGTGGCTAAGGTACTCGGCTGCTGACCCGCAGGTCGCGGGTTCAAATCCCGGCTGCGGCGGCTGCATTTCCGATGGAGGCGGAAATGTTGTAGGCCCGTGTACTCAGATTTGGGTGCACGTTAAAGAACCCCAGGTGGTCAAAATTTCCGGAGCCCTCCACTACGGCGTCTCTCATAATCATATGGTGGTTTTGGGACGTTAAACCCCACAAATCATTACGTGACTTCGGCAATAGGTTATGAAAGGTTCGAAGGTATCGACAAAACTTTACACGCACCATTGAGTATATCAGACTAAAATAAAGTGCATATATTGTCATTTCTTTCCTTTCAATTTAAGTTTCCAGCCTTGGTTCAGCGCAAAATGTTCCTGTATTGTATTCTGTCACATCTTTACATTTCCTGTAGACATGCTCTTTTTTTCTGTGACATATCAGTTGACTCTCGCATGTATGCCGTAGGCTCTATACGATTTGTGTACAACGAATGGTCTCTATGCTGATTAGTTGTGGGAGCAGACACCTTTTTCAGTCACATGACCTTTAGCTTATGCTTCTGTTCTGTTGTAAACAGGATAAATAAATTCATTCGTTCATTTGTCAATTAAACGAACAATGGAGTATGGCAGCGCGATGGTTTGACTACAGGCGTGTATCTTCCTTCAGGTAGCGCTTGCTGCGCACGGTCTCCACAACTTCACTTCATTTCAAATGTGAAGCGCTTTCTAGTGAACCTCAGGCACTTTGGCTGCTTTTGTTTACGTATATGTCTAGCCGCTATATGTCTGGACGCACTCCTGGTCGTCTCCAGGGCTTGTATTACACCATTATTGGCCTAACAGGGGATCAGTGTACTTAAGGCGACCACGATTCACTGGTCGGCACACAAATAACGCAACATGCTTGTCGTGTACGTCATGAAACCCTTTCCCTCAGTCACGCGTAGCACATGCCCGCTTACTGCAGTTTGTGCGGTTAGGCGCTACAGATAATTAACAGTATCAATATACAAAGTAACCGCTGACATACACACTCAAAATTTCGGCAGATGTCACGCGTTGCTAAAATGGATATTATGATAACACGTCAAGTATAGTAGTAGTAGTGTGACGGCAGTCGTTGTTGCAGCGTTGGCTATCCGCTCTTACAGTTCACAAGTGATTGATTGATTGATATGTGGGGTTTAACGTCCCAAAACCACTATATGATTATGAGAGACGCCGTAGTGGAGGGCTCCGAAAATTTAGACCACCTGGGGTTCTTTAACGTGCACCCAAATCTTAGCACACGGGCCTACAACATTTCCGCCTCCATCGGAAATGCAGCCGCCGCAGCCGGGATACGAACAGTTCACAAGTGGCTGTCTTGATAAAAAATGAACGTTGAAGTATACACATAAATAGAAAAACTTGGGCATAATTAAGGTTCGCCACATACAGTGGCTCATAAGTTGGAGCTCATGAACACGGACAGCTGGCATGTGGTCTCTCAACCACGTGCTATTGACGCCAATTCATTGATGCCACACACAAGGTCTGCAAGAACGACGGAATGTCCTCTTCATTCCTTACAACGCCTAGTCCTGGCACTTCGCCAAATGCGTTTTCGATGTAGAGAATTTCCAGCAGTAGTACTACACATCATTTTTCACCACACATTGACTCCCGTCGCTGCGATAACGAACGCTTTCGATAACGAGTGCTGTCTGGCTGCTCGTGCCTAATGATCACGGTGATGGTGACCTTCTTCAAGGACTGCCCCGGCGCGGTGGTCTAGTTTCTAATATACTGGGCTGGTGACGCGCATGTCACGGGGTCAAATCCCGAATGCGGCGGCTGCATTTCCGATGAAGGCAAGAATGTTGTAGACCCGTGTGCTCAGATTTGGGTGCACGTTAAATAACCCCAGGTGGTCGAAATTTCCGGAGCCATCCACTACGGCGTCTCTCATAATCATATTGTGGTTTTGGGACGTTAAACTCCACATATCAATCAGTCATCTTCAAGAACTGCCGAGTATATTTCCACGTATGAACGCGGGTCCGTGAAACGTACGTGCGTCTTCCGTAATTAACGGACACATATGTATATAAGCCCTGCACACCAGCTTGCCACGTTTGTTATTGGCAATACCCATGTAAGCTGTTGGCACCGTTGCACAATTGTAAACAAGTTTATATATATAATATAACGCATGTGACTCTTCAATATGTGTACGCCTGCATGTATGCGGTAGACTTTATACGATTTGTGTACAGCAAATGGTCCCTATGCTGATTAGTTGTGGGAGCAGACACCTTCTTCAGTCACATGGCCTTTAGCTTATGCTTCTGTTCACACATATATTTAATACTATTTCGTAACGTCTGGCTCAGTAAAAGAAATCACGCCACAGCCATCTTTGCGACGCATGTTTCGCATATCATCGATTCTCACGGTAAGTGGGACCGGCTGAACCTGCCAGCTTTCGAAGGTCTGCATAGATTAAAAAACATCGTGGAAATCATTCGTGGACGCCTTGGTGATTTAGTGGTCATATGCTGTCGACGCCCCAGAGATATAAATAAAGAAACACGTTTCACTCACCATGTACAGTCTGCGGTAACAATGAGCCCAACTGCACACCCGAAAGGCGTTCGCGATGAAGGCGCAGAGAGGCTCGTATACACTTTTGACAAACACTAGCGCGTGTGTCTAACTTCTGCTGAAATGGTCGCGGCCGCTTCTTGTAAGCAGTTTGGCATTCTATTTATCAAGCTGAACGATAGGCGCTTCAGATGCGGCCATCAATATGGAGACAGGGTTAAGGAGTGCTACGATGCAGCAGCTATCGGTCGGTCAACCCGTTCAAGTTTTGCAGAATATTCTGTGCACTGGGAATTATACCGAAATAGGTCAACACAGTGTCCTCCTCCTACTGTGTCTCTTTCCCACGGCGTGTCGCCGTGATAACTTAGCTGTTACGCAGCTGCACTGTACTCAGGTTCGATCTCTGCCACGGCGGTTCCATTTCGATGGAGGCGAAAATGTTAAAGGCACGTGAGCTGTGTGATGCCAGCGCACTATGTACTCGAAATATACTAATAGCCGTCCACTATTTCATGGTGCTGGAGCCACTTTCCGACTATGTATAATATGTGGGGTTTGACGTCCGAAAACCATTTTATTATTATGAGCGATGCCGTAGTGGAGCGCTTCGCAAATTTCAATCATCTGCTGTTTTTTTAACGAGCACTGACGTCGCACAAAACGTGGGTCTCCCTCTCTCTTTTTTTTTTGCCTACATCGAAGATGCGACCGGCGCAGCGAGGATTGTATATACTCGTGACCTTCGGGTTAACTGCCGAGCACCATAAGCACTGCTCACCGAGGCAGTGGCAGATAATTCTGGGACATTAAGCCCCATGAACAAACCGACATTTTTGTGCGTTGCTTTTCGTAACCATCTTTGCAGCTTCAGGACGGTGTTAAACTAGCAGCCGCAGCTCTTAAATAACGCGTTAAATAAAAATACTGCGATGAAATAAGAGGAAGAGGATATCGTAACAGCAGCACGAACAAACAGCGCCTCAGCACAGCGAAATGTCAATTACACTTACAAACTCCCTCAATCGGTTCGCAAAAAAAAAAAAAAGCATTCACACATTTTTTTTTCGGGGGGGGGGGAATGATTGCAAGCGCATTCAATGCTTGTCTTTAGGTGACGTAATCGTTCGCAACAAAACCGACGACTCTATCGCAGTCGCAGTACGACGGCCTGAAAGGAGGAATGTAAGTGCCCAAACATAGCGCGGATGGGTGGAGTTTCGTCGAGCCGTCGCACGGCGAGTAATTTGCGACGGCAGCGGCGGCCCACTGTTTCCGGCCGAGTGTTGGCCTTTAACGGAGGTAATCAAAACAAGCCGCCGCGCGTAATGCTGCCACTCGTGCGTGAATTTAATAGCTCTATACCTGCGGGACACGCAACGGCTGGTGCAGCTGAGAACAACATGAAGTAACATATGCAGACAGTTTCTAACGTTGAATGGTCGAACCGTTTGCACGCCGAATACCGTGGACACTTTTTGTGGTCGAGGGCAGTATTTTTTGACGACGAAGGCTTATATACAGAGCCAAATTGCGCAAATGCGACCGCTAATGAATGTAGCCCTGCAACAGCGCGCGTATTTTCTACCTAAGCAAAAAAAATAATAACCTTCCTGCTTTTCTACAGGAAGCTCCTGAAGACAGGGCAGCGTTTCATACGACAGTGCGTAATTCCCGTTTTTAGTTTTCTACTTTACACACTGCCGCTTCACGTTCTCGGACGCGTGTGAGAGTCATGCCATTTACGAGCAGGTACCGCGAGCGTGCGTCTTCAATTGAGCGCCCCTCTACTGGCTTTAGGAGACTGCGAAGAACTTTACCCACAAATGGCTGCCCGAACAGGCAAGCCGAATGCTGTATAGGCAACGCTAATGCCACGAAGCCATCGTTTTTCACGGCCGTTATGCGCAGCGCGTGCCATATTGAACTTCCTGAGGAAGCAATACATACGAGGAAGGGTCGTGCCCTTCATTGCCGAGGAAGTTTTCAGCGAGTACAAACTCATTCTGCAAAAGGGAAGAAGGGGGCGGGGTGGCTTAAGAGCGGAACTAAGACCACGTATACGGTAATGGTGGCCGAAGCCCGCTGATGTTGCATTCAAGAACACGGTTACTTCCCATTTTAACACCCGGAAAGCTATAGGGACGAAATATTGCTCATTGTAAGAAGCACGTCGGTGATTCATTTTCCTATTTTCGTTTTCTCCTCTTTAGAAGCGAAGCCGAAGCTCCTAGCGCCGGGTAAGCGCGCCTAGCAAATCTAAATTTCCCTCGTAGTTTCTCGTAGTACGTAACCACCAGTGGCACATACACAAAATTGGTATAACATTTGACCTCCAAGGTGGTGCCGGTGAGAGATTTCTTCTGTGCGTTGTTTAACAATAAAAAAATAGTGCTCAATGTACATGCCAATGGCTGCTGATTGGGAATGAGAGACAGGAGCATTCGGCTTTTACTCAACGCGCACGCTGCGATCCCCATTAGCAGCCATTGGCATGTACATTGAGCACTATTGGAAAAGAAAGGGTTGCTACGTTATACTCGCTGGGTGTAACCTCCTTAGTTTTAGAAAGGTTCAGCGAGCGTTGAGCCGCAGGGCCATGTATACAATGAACTAGTATATACCATGAATGAATTCGAGGTGGTAAAAGGGGGGAAGCAGATACGAAGCGCAAGCCGTAAGAAATTAAAATCTGAATCCTCCTGTCTCTCATTTCACATTAGCAGCCACTGGCATGTACATTGAGCACTATCTGACAGGAAAAGGTTGCTACGTTATACTCGCTGGGCGAAACCTCCTTGGTTTTAGAAAGGTTTAGCGAGCATTGGGCCGCAGTGCCATGAACACAGTGAACTAGTATATACCATGAACTCAAGGTGGTTGAAGGTTGGAAGTAGACCCGAAGCGCAAGCCGTAAGAAAGTGTGCGTGTGCCACCTCTCGTTTAGTCCTTGGAATGTCCACTGAATGGCGGTGCTTCTATATGGGGAATATATGATAAAAAGATGTGATATGGTGGGACTTGGAGTGTTGAATAGATGGACGAACGGACACACAGACAGATGCATGGATGGACGCATGAACGGATGCCGGGGCGGATGCATGGACGAACGCAGGGACGGACGCACGAACAGACACATGGACGGTCACACAGACGGACGCATGGACGGACGAATGCTTCGCCCCACTCTCTATCATTCACTCCGTGGATATGCTGCCATTTTTTTTTTTTTTGAAGCGGCGAGAAACGAGAATGAGAGGAGGCGAGCTGGAAACCCTTGCCGCTCCTCCGCGTAGCCTTCGCAAGGAAAACCTCTTCTCCACCCTCTCCAGCATACGACCATGAGGTGACGTGCATTGACATGCCCAAACAAGTCCAACCCCCGAGCACGCGAGCAGCGTTGCTTTGTTTACCAGCGTAATTTTGTGGTCTTCTGCCTGTTTCTGCCATAGAGTACACTAGAGGGAACTCTGGCGCTATAGTGTCTATGGGAGCTGCAACACACAGCGCTTCAGCGAGCATGGGAATGATGGGTAGTACACACATTTGTCTAATTTTCGTACTTCTGGCCTGCTTCTGGCTCCGTGTGTGTTCGTGTGGCTTGGAGCTGTTTTTTCACGAAAAAATAAATTAGCAAATGTTCACCGTTCGCGCTTAACAACCTTATTTTTTTTGGCTTACCATTTTAAATAAAGTCGATAATTTTAAAAGGATTCGTTCTTTCTTTAAAAACAAAACCCTAACCAGCAATAAACGAAGCCACAAGTACGATTTGCCACCCGCAAGTACGAAGACTAGGCAAATGTGTGTACTACCCATCATTCCCACGGTCGCTGAACAATCGCGGCGCGAGAGTGCCCTCTAGTTAATTTTGGGAAACTCTATGGCTTCTGCGGGATTGTTTGGAAACGCTGGCTTAGACGCGGTAGAGTAGATGAGCACAATGAGTGCGCGAACGCGTATTAGCGTTCCACGTCGGTCGTCTGCTCAATGCGCCGACCGCGGGGACCCGAACGCATGCGAAGCGCTGGCACATTAGCCCCGCATCACGTAGCATTTCACGGGAAAAAAAAATCGAAGAAAAAACGCGCACAATTTTTATTACGTCTCATTATTTATTTCAAGTTTCATTAATCTCCTGAAGCAACAAGTACATAAACTACGCATGTTGTGTTAAATAATTTTTGCCATGTCACGTGGTATACTCTTGACAACGCCAGAGCAGAGTCGCCTACGTAGAGGACCAACGGCATTGCATTGCCGTGTACGTAGGGCCATTCATACGGCCACGTCATGCCCTCATTCTCTAGGCGTGCGCCGGCAGAGGGGAGGGAGAGCAGCGTTCATCTTGAAATTTGATCCGATTTCACAACGCGTAGCGTCGCAAATTTTGGCAGACATGATCATGAACGCCTCGTCTACGCATTGCGCTTGTCAGCTCATAATTGTCAAACCTGGTGAGTGGCGCTTTAAGCAAAACAACACGCGCGTGCTTGCGGTGTGCGCAGGTGCCGCTCGGGCCGCACACTCTCTCGCTCAGTCGTTCCCGACAGCGAACGGACCACTAGTGCAGGTCGCCACATTTTATCGTCTACCCGAATAAACTTCACCTCACTCACCAATGCTAAATACAACATCCCCCAAAACATACACAAATAATTACTCATACCGCCCCTTCCTAAAAACATGCATCCAGCATATTACACAAAGCGTAGAATCCAAAGAGCGAAAGCTCTTCGGAAAAAATTGCATGGTGCCAATGACGTGCTCTATGTCGATGCGGCAGAGTACCCATCCTCCTCTTCCTATGCCCTCTCTGCTGCCGATTATAGCGGCAAGGCGCTCACAACGGCATCCGTCACTGTCAACTCTTCGGAGGAGGCAGAGGAGGCTGCTATCGCTATAGGTCTATCCATCCCCAATATCACTATGATTGTAACTGACTCCAAAACTGCCATACGCAACTTCAGCGCAGGTCGCATCTCATCAACTGCCCTTTCAATTCTTAAGAAACATCCTCCCACGCAAGACGTTGCTCTCATATGGACGCCCGCGCATGCGGGGTTTAGTGGCAATGAGGCGGCTCATACCTGTGGTCGAGGAATGACCGGCTGAGTGCAGGCCTTTGATGGTGCCTTAATCTATCTATCTATCTATCTATCTATCTATCTATCTATCTATCTATCTATCTATCTATCTATCTATCTATCTATCTATCTATCTATCTATCTATCTATCTATCTATCTATCTATCTATCTATCTATCTATCTATCTATCTATCTATCTATCTATCTATCTATCTATCTATCTATCTATCTATCTATCTATCTATCTATCTATCTATCTATCTATCTATCTATCTATCTATCTATCTATCTATCTATCTATCTAGCCGCTTAGGTTTGGGCACTCTCATGGTCACCCGCTTAACTAGGCGTTAACCCAAAATTAGCATGGGAGGGTAAGATGGTTTGACGAATACGACCCGCTGTTCAAGACATGAATGTCACAATCCCGTTGCGTGCGTCGTCAAACATTTCCCGCCAGACAGAGGCACATACCAACAGGAGGGTATGTGCCGCTAGTATGCGGGTATGTGCCACAAGTGATTGACACTTAGTATATACCCAGGAATGACGAGAACACAAATGGGCAATTTTAACGCGCGAGCGTTAGGAAATATCCGACATCGGTAGTGTCGACCCGTCAAAGGCAAATAATAAATGTCAGGGTTCCAGCTGGAATAGAGCCCAAGCATTCTGCGTGACAATGAAGCATTTTACCGCAAAGCTACGCCAGGTCTCAGAACTATACTTTTCAAATACACACTAATCTTGATGAAACGTCAATAGTGGTTACAGTGTTGCCTACCCAATTTTATAAACATTACATATGCACTCCTTTGATATAGCCTTCACGTTGGCTTTACATCAATTACGGTTAGTTGCCATGACCTGAAGTTGACTTATGTGGCAGTGTTCAGGGCCAGCATCCGTGTGAGCATCAGTGCTTCATATTTGCTTCGAGCGTTGCTAATACGCATGACCCAGTTGGCATCGTTGCGCAAGTGCAAACAACTGGTTATATAAACATCTGTAACTCTTCAACATATGTCTGCGTGTGCAACATTTGTACATATATTTAGCGCCATTTCATGACTTGTCGCTCAATAAAAAAATTGCAACACGGTCACCTCCTTTCCGCATGCTTCGCATAACGTCGATTTCCAGGTACGTGGGATCTGCCGAATTTTTTCTGCGATTTCCTGTTGCTAGATGTTTCGCAGTCGACTATGGTAGCAATAAATTTCGAAAGGGGGGGGGGGGTGCTTTTTTGTTTACTTTATTACATAGTATGCATCACTCTCCTATAGGCGCGCTGATATTTTTTATAGACAGTTTTCTTTGGTATGTTGTAATTCTTCTAAATATGCTGATAAATTCACTCATTTGTTTCTCTTTTTTGTGAGCTCGTGTGACCTAGGGCTGTATTTGTGGGTGTAAATTCTCAACTACGTATTTCTTCGGTACCGCAGTATACTGTATGTAAAAATAAATAAATAAATAAATAAAGAAATGAATAAATAAACATTCATTATGAGGCGTATTGTCATTTGGACTCAACAAAGTGGCTGACTGGGCTAGTTGGTGGCGCATACTTGAAGTTAACAGCACGAAACACACACACACACACACACACACACACACACACACACACACACACACACACACACACACACACGCGCGCGCGCGCGCACACACACACACACACACACACACACACACACACACCCACGGCGGACACGAAAAAGACGGGACAAGCGCTGTGTTTCGTCTTTTTCCTGACTGGCTACCCTGTGTTCAGGAAGCGGGGAAGAGCAATAATAGATGATAAAAAAGAGCCGTTACAAAAATTAAAGAATTGGCAGATCCCACGGAAAGTGGGAATTCATTTTAGGCGAAGCACGAATGAAGGATGAGGAATGTATTGATATGTCACTTTAAAATCACCACAACGTTACGAGGTGGAGGTATATTATTCCGTACATGACTTCCGTGTCGTGATTATCCTGTCTGAATGTGTCGCTTACCTTCGTCATCTATTCACGTCACGTGAAGTATATTCAGTATATGTGGAGCTAGCGAAACGGCCATGGGCACGCTATCAACTTAGTATGTGTTCATGTTCTTACACGACACGCGTGTCATGATTATCATGCTTGCACTAGTCATATACCTTCGTCATCCATTGACGTCACGTAACACGAAATTCGGTATATGTGGAGCTAGCGAAACGGCCGCGAGTGCATCATGAAGGGTCCAATATACTCCAACGTAACGCTGACGCTCGCGCACGCTGGGCACAGCAACGCTAAGTTAGCAAAACGCGAGCACTTCAGTCCGACGCTAGGCGCGACCGGCGCGAGCAGCGTCAGTCGGCGCGGCCCGATGGCAACCGGCGCGAAATGCGACATGCTGCATTTCGCATCGATGCGCTGCACTGCGTCTGCCTCTTTTCGTGATGCTGGGACGCCGGATGCGCTGAAACGGGCATGCGTCAAAGCAACGCAGCGCGGCACGCGTGTGCGAGGGGCGCCTGGCGTGGCAACGCCGGCGTGACGTCACGAAACGAGCGCCGCCACGAACGTGCGCCGTGTTATGTTGAAGTGTATTGGCGCCTTGACTGTGGCATGTAGTCATGTTCTCACATGACACACATCTTATGGTTATCATGCCTGCACCAGTCACATACAATCGTCATCCATTGACGTCACGTAATACCGAATCTGGCATATGTGAAGCTAGCGAAACGGCCGCGAGCGCATCGTGAGTGTGGCATGTAGTCGTGTTACTTGACACGCATGTGATGATTTTCATGTTAGGATGTGTCGCTTGTATTTGCCATGCATTGATGTCATACCATACTATAGTTTTGCAACATGTCATGTGAACAAAACCACCGCGAGAACAGCAAGACCATAAAATATAAATCATGAAATTCATGACATACACGTCATGATTTTCATATTATGATTAGCCAAGTATGTTCGTCATATAGTCATAGTATGCAATACCAACTTTGGTATCGATATCATTATCCAAACGGCCAGGAGAGCTAAAAGTCATAGGCGGCTAGATAGATAGATAGATAGATAGATAGATAGATAGATAGATAGATAGATAGATAGATAGATACGCTCAATGTCGCCGAAGTTCGCTGAGAAATGCTTCCCATTTAAAAGGGCAGCAAGAGAAATAAAAGTACAGGGGAATACGGTATAGTGCTTAAAGCCTGTCCCTTGAAGCAATAGCCGCCCCCGTCGCCGCGTGCCACCGCGTTCCGTTACCGCGTGCCAGGAACGAGAAATAGAGGGCCTCTTTATTCGGTGAAGAATAAAGTAATAATAATAATAATAATAATAATAATAATAATAATAATAATAATAATAATAATAATAATAATAATAATAATAATATAATAATAATAATAATAATAATAATAATAATAATAATAATAATAATAATAATAATACTTATTATATTATTATTATTATTATTATTATTATTATTATTATTATTATTCAAAGTCCTTTAGGCTGAGAACGGGCTCGGCCAGTATCAGAACGCCGACCAACTGCACACGTCAGGTGGTAAGGCCACAGAGACACAAGACTAAGGGCTTCACGTTCGCAGTGAGAATTCCTCAGTCAGAATAAAAATTTTCAATAAACTCGGAATAAAGTGGGTTGTAACCGACTGTATAGATTATTAGCGCATGACTTCACCATCGTGGGCTATGTTCAATAGGGGCACCTCCAGCAGTACAATAAATCAAGGATTACACCAGTGTAAGTTTGTTTCCCACCTTTAATTCCGCAACGCTACACGGTATCTCACTTCCTATGGGACACCTAATATTCCAAAGTGGCAGTGGTGTAGATTGACTATATAGGGTCTCATTTACTCAAAACTTTGGATGCAGGAAACTGCGGTAAACCCTGTTACACTTCAACATAGAAAAAAGGGGGATGCATTAATACATAATGGTAATGATCGAGACGTGAAAACATTAGCATGATGGTGCATGCGAAATAATCAATGCGTGATAAACATCAAAATTAGTTTCCTCAGTTTATCACACTTTCTCTTCATATGTGGTCCACAAATGATTCTCTCCGTGCCGGCCAAAGTTGCAACGCCTTGAATCTTTACAAAACTGCACACTCCGTGCCACACGCCCTCTTGAGCCGACATCAGAGCCAACAGCACTTCTGATATATTTCTATTGCTTTTGATTCGTGTTATTATTAAGAGTATTTGGTGAAGAAAGAGAGATTGAGAAACTAATGAAACAGAAAAGTAGAGAAGTTTACCTGGCGCTGCTTACCGGTTTGCTACCCTGCGAAGAGGTAGGTAATCAGCTGTCGGAGTTAGATAGATAGATAGATAGATAGATAGATAGATAGATAGATAGATAGATAGATAGATAGATAGATAGATAGATAGATAGATGCAAAAAGTGCTTGCAGTATACGCCAAAGAAAGGCATATAGTTGGTTCAGGGAATATAACGATGCGCGCTCGATTGGCACGTTCCATTGCGAAGTGGTGCATTGGGGAGCAAGCACGTGGATGTTCCGTGCAGCGCGTCGGTCCTATACAGAGAGTAGTGTTAATGTTCGGTTGCTCTCCGCAGGGGCTCAAGGAGCAGCTTGATCGGTCCGATTGTTGTCAGTAATCCAACAGGGGCTTGCAAGCCATCGAAAAGTTCTTTCATGTCCTTTCGCATTTAAATCGTGCCTCTCCTGCAGTCTAGAATACCAGCTACTCGTTTGGTTAACCGAAGCGTAAAGGCGACGATAGAGACTGCTGCCTATTAGTCACTGAAAGTAGTACATTTTTGCGTCCATCCACCACTAATTAAACATAATGGGACATGAAGGGCTTCGAGCTCAGCTTCCGTCGAGGTGGTAAGGTGGGAGGTCACGAATTTAATTGGGGCTTTAGTCGATACGACGACAGCTCAGGTTGAGCTGTTAGGAAAGAGGGAAATGTCGGTGTTTACGTTTATGGAGTCTTAGTGATACTTTATAGCGAGCTCATTAATAGCCACTGGTGGCACCTCTGCCTTTTTCTGGGTGCTAGCTAATAACAGGCTTACATTAGGCTGAGTACGGGGCCATGAAGAAATCGAAAGTCTAGCCGCGAGCGTCAAGTATGCCGGTTAGATAAAAAAAAGGCGTTAGACAAAAAAAAAAAGGCGTGTGGTCTGTCTTCGGGTAGAGAGGCTATAGGTGGTGGCGGGGAGTCGGAGAGTGTCTGTCTGTGTCGTCTGTACTTCGATATCATTGTGGGACTGTGTTGACAATGCGACATCCGACGGTGGCTATAAAAGCCACCTTCTACGCACTCAGAGGCAAGCTCGTACAAATTTGGAGCGCTTGTGTCTGCACGCGTTGAAACATTTGTTGAAATTGTTTTCCTTGTGCTGGCTAATGAAGGCAAGCTTTACCGCAGGAAGCCGAGAAAGAGTATAATTGTGCAGTTAGTGTGCAATACTTGAAAACGTTTCCCATGTCTTCCCTCCGTATAACCTTCATAGACGACAGATATTGCTCGATAGTTTTATTTTAATGCACGCTGCACCAGGGCTCCTTGATATGTCACTGGCAACTACGACACCCGCAAGCATGTGTTATCGAATAAATTTTCTTGAACTATATCGTATATATTGAGACCATTGATCCTAACGCTGTAGTCATACATAAGCTTGCGCGCCAATGTCATGAGAACGCATTTCTTGGAAGACATTTCCAAGCCTCCATTACAGAGTTAAAGGGCAGGTTGGCCGCTCTTTTATCGCTCGTTAGCATATGTAGGCGTGTTAGAACGAATAACTAAGCGCAGTTGTCCTCCGCGTACATTGACAGTCTAACGCGATTGACCACACTTGGTCTTCTGGTAGACTAAGGACACGATCTGAGCACTGAAGTTTACGTTACTCCCCCTTGAGAACGTATGCACTTTATAATATAGTGAGTTTAAGGTTTGTCGTTGCTATATAAGGCATTGTGATTGGCTTGGTAGTGTTTCCAGAATCAGAACCAGAGACTCGAATACGATGAGGTCATATATTTAAAAAACGGTTGCTGACCCGCAGGTCACTGGTTCGAATGCCGACTGCGGCGGCTGCATTTCTGATGGAGGCGGACATGTTGTAGGCCCATGTGCTCAGAATTGGGTGCACGTTTAAGAACCCCAGGTGGTCGAAATTTTCGGAGCCCTCCACTACGGCGTCTCTCGTAATCAAATGGTGGCTTTGGGACGTTAAACCATACATATCAATCAATCAATCAATCAATCAATCAATCAATCAATCAATCAATTTAATATAGCTGCTTCTGCAAAGTGATGCTTTACTCGCCACTGGTCCACCAAAATGATCAAGGCAGAATTTAGTGCAATATAATAATAATAATAATAATAATAATAATAATAATAATAATAATAATAATAATAATAATAATAATAATAATAATAATAATAATAATAATAATAATAATAATAATAATAATAATAATAATAAAAACATTTGGGTAAAGTGCATTCTGATGCAGGGTTGCGACGAGCTCAAACACCCTTCCCTACATGACCGGTTGATAGATCTTAGCACCATCAGTGCCTCATTAAATAAACATTCCTAAATATGCAGCGAATCATCTCAGTCAAACCTTGATGATGATGATGCCTTTTACATGTCTTATACCCACATTAGGTGATCGGCCAACAAATTATAAGAATTGGCGAGACATTTTTCAGTACGTAATATCAATAACCAAGAAAAAAACAATGCACCTAAGACGGATAGCGTGCAATAATTGATTTTCAATCATTCAGATGAGGTAGTATAGTCGTTGTCTTGAAGAGGAATCAACGTAAAATTTATTGTTAAATAATTGTTGGAATAATATTATACTCACACATGTACAAACTTAAAGCCTCATTCATTCCGTGGCGGTAAGCACGACCGACATTAAAATTGTTTGCTTGTTTGTTTGTTGCTTGTTAATTCTGGTAATATCCAGTTTGGTACGTTGGCCAAGAAACCTTGTAATCGACTATATTTAATAGCTACACAATGACTATGATCATAATATCATACATAACTACAAAGAAAAAAAAGAAATCCTAAATTCTCTTACATAATAAATAAAGAAATTAAAAATGAATAAATAAAGGAAAATGAGCGCTGATGCCATATCGAAAGACAGAAATTTAGAGCTGACCAGACGGCTGAGTTTTCCTCACCCGATCGAAATCAAATGTATGTCCTACGTTTATTCATATTAACAATTATATGATTAACATTTTTCGAGCATATATTAAACATATGCTAAGCTGGAAAACATATGCTATGCTGGAACTGCATGAAGCCTCAAATACGTTTCTTTTGCAACGTACCAAGACGGAGGCACCGAAACTTGGAACATTTCCTGTGGTTAAACTTGAATATACCGTCGAAAACGCAATACCTAGAAGTCTTTTTCTTATAGTGAATAGTTCCAACATAATACGAAATAATGCTCAATAGTGTCTGCTTCTTCACAGAAATGCAAAGAGGAGATATGGCTGGACCACCTCTGTGCAAATAGAAGTTTAAAAGGAGTGGGGGGAGACACGATTTCGAAATTTTGTGAAAATACCTTGAAGCTTCCTAGATTGACTCCACTGAGGTTACCAAAGAAATCTGAGGTGCTGATAGTATGTCAATCTAGTAATACTCTCCGTCATATCTGCTAATTTTCTCTATCTGATAAATGCTATGTATTCTACGTATTCTATTTCTTGGAGTGCCAAAAGTATAATGATTGATTGATTGATATGTGGGGTTTAACGTCCCAAAACCACCATAAGATTATGAGAGACGCCATAGTGGAGGACTGCGGAAATTTCGACAACCTGCGGTTCTTTAACGTGCACCCAAATCTGAGCACATGGGCCTACAACATTTCCACCTCCATCGGAAATGCAGCCGCCGCAGCCGGGATTTAAACCCGCACCCTGTGGGTCAGCAGCCGAGTACCTTAGTCACTAGACCACCGCGGCGGGGCAGTGCCAAAAGAATAAATAGGTCCACCAAGTGAAGCTCGGGACAGTTCATTTAACTAAATGCCACAGTGACCTGGGACGCATACTGATTTCAGGAGAGTGTTTGTCTCTTAGTTTTCTTAAAAAGTTATGGCCCGTACCTACTTTGGGGGATTGACCAAAAATGAGTAGTTGAAAGTTTGAAAGGTCATTCGAAAATCTTAAGAGATTTAAAAATAAAATAAAATGGTAATGATGCCTATTACAATCAAATTAAGACTAAGTAATATGATTTTGCGCTCGTATTTCAGACTGCCGTAAAAACCTGATCAGAAAAACTTAGGAGAGATAGGTTATATCTTACCGCATTTTAGTGACAAAAGTTTCTGAAAGCAGCACTAAAATGGTACTGGTTTAGTATTTTGAATGAAATTACACACGGAATCAAAGGCATCCCTCTGGCAGTATCCCAAATATGGGGTACCGAAATTTAATAATTTTTTTACAGTTACGAATAAGCCTATTTTTGAAAGAGGACTGACGAGAAGTCGTGTTTTAATATTGGAATATCGGCGACATGACAAAGAAGTGTGCAATATTTTCTAATTCTCCACAGAATTGGCAGAGGGGTGACAAAGTCAGACAAGCCCTGTGTATGTTAATGAAGGGACCGTAAGTTTAAGGGGAGGGGGGACATGGCATCCAAATCTGATTATCGTCACTTCTGATTGCCGAGATCCATGTGACGTTTGGTTTCCTGTGTTCCGTCTATGTTGTAATTGATTGTATCCTATCTCTGTGGATTGCTAATTTTCTATATCAGATTGCAGTGAAGTACATGCCACTTGAAGAACGCGAAGTTTGAGTTGAGTCTTCTTCTGTTTCTCTTAATCTTCGTCTGTCTCCCATTGCCCATTAGCAGCGATTTTTCTATGGAAAACCACAGCGCAGATTGCTTGTTTCGCCCCTCCCCAGAAATGACGTTAAAGGATCTGATACACTCTTGCCTACATGCTTCCTGCCTCTCAAAGCTGCCGCTTCTGCCGTTAATTACGTGCTCGTTTTCCGAACAATTAACTGTGCTCCTTAAAGTGGCACCTGTTCGTTCCTTGTAGTAGTCGTAGTCGAAGTGTGTAACCAGTCTTACGTTTTGACCTCCAAGGTGGTGCTGGTGGGAAATTTATCCTGTGTGTTGTTGAACAATAAAAAAAATTGGGAGCGTGCGTGTTGAGTAAAAGCCGAATTCTCCTGTCTCTCATTCCCCATTAGCAGTCATTGGCATGTACATTGAGCACTATCTGACAAGACAGAGTTGCTAGGTTATACTCGCTGGGCGTAATCTCCTTGGTTTTTGGACAGGTTTAGCGAGCATTGGGCCGCAGTGCCATGAATACAGTGAACTAGTATATACCATGAACTCAAGGTGGTTAAAGGTGGGAAGTAAACACGAAGTGCAAGCCGTAAGAAAGTGTGCGTGCGCCACCTGTCGTTTAGTCCTTGGAATGTGTACTTCTATATGTGGAATATATGGTGGTGCTTCTATATGTGGAATATATGATGAAAAGATGCGAGATGGTGGTACTTGGAGTGTTGACTAGATGGACGAACGGACACACAGACAGATGCATGGACGGGCACACGGATGGCTGCACGGACGGCTGGACGCATAGACGGACGCAGGGGCGGATTCATGGACGAACGCAGGGACAGACGCACGAACAGACGCAAGCATGAATGGGCGGATGGACGCACGGATGGTCGCACAGACGTACACATGGATGGACGGATGCTTCGCCCCACTGTCCATCATTCACTCCGTGGATATGCTGCCATTTTTTTTTTCATTGCCCAGACATTGGCCTGTACGAGGCTTATCGTCATACACTGTAGCAGAATTACAGACCTTGGCCCCGCCGCGGTGGTCTAGTGACTACGTTACTTGGCTACTGACCAGCAGGTCACGGGATCGAATCCCGGCTGCGGCGGCTGCATTTTCGATAGAGGCAAAAAAGGCTGTAGGCCCATGTGCTCAGATTTGGGTGCATGTTAAAGAACCCCGGGTGGTGAAAATATTCGGAGCGATCCATTACGGCGTCTCTCATAATCATGAGGTTGTTTTCGGACGTTAAACCCCACATATCAATCAATCAAACAAGCGCTTGTGTCTGAGGTGGCACCCGGTGAAGGTGAGCGAACTGCATTTGAAGACGTCGCAAATATATTTAACCTCAGCCTATCCGTGGGCGAGGCTATTATGGGAAGAAAGTTGCGAAGGACAACTAAAAAAAGCACAAGACTTAATACGGCTTTAATTGCACCACAGTTGATGCAACAAACATGACAAGTTGCTGCGTGTACGAACACAACCGATGATTGAAGCTCTCGCTACTGGCCTTCATGAAGGCGGTAGGGTGGGGCAGCCTCTCAGTGGGCGAGGCTAATATTGGAAGGAAGTTACGAAAGATAATGAAAGAAAGCCCCACCCTACCACCTTCAAGAAAGTGATTAGCGAGAGTTTTACTCATCGATTATGATCGTACACGAAACAAGTGCTAGTTTTCATTGCATCAACTGTGGCGCAATGAAATTCGTCTTGAATCGTCTGCTTTCTTTCATTATCTTTCGTAGCTTCCTTCCAGTAGTATCCTCTCCCACTGATCGGCTCACGCTAAATATATTTCCAGCGTCTTGAAATGCAGATGGCGTACTCTCACCGGTCGCCGCCTCAGTCTCCAGTGCAATAAATCTGCTAGTGTCTGGCGATAAGCCATCGTATCGGCCATTGTCATGGCAATAAAAAAAAGCGACCTTGAATTTTCGATCGCGTACACCAGCGTAGACTACGGAGCGTATGACGTCCTTCACTGCGTCGAGATTCAGATGGATTGTGAAGTACGAAGATTTATTGGTTTATTGATGCTTTCGCAATTAACTCAGCAGACGGAATGCCGCAGGGAAGGTCTGTCAGGAGGTGCACGCCCATCGACGCGTTCAGTAATCCTACGTCATTTTTGACGCGGCAGCATTGAAGAACACGTCAAGCAGAAATTCCGACGTCGGTGTCGTTGGTTTTTAGCAAAGAATAACCGTTTTGTCCATGACCGAAAAATTACGAAAGATGCTAATAAAATAAATCAATAAAAAAACGTAGGGAAACAGGTGTGCTACAGAGCTATGCTATTGCTTAAAACTGATTCGAAAACACACAACCACACCGTGGCGTAGCCTAAAAGTGGCACACCAACCCCTCCTCCCCCCCCCCCCCTCCCTCGCCCGAAGTTTTATCGCCATTGCATACAGAGCGATTTCTGCCTACGTCCCTGCATATGGTAGAAGGAGCCTCCTTAACGCATGTAATGTCGCGTGGCAGAGGTGTATACATTGGTTCGCGTGTTGCCTTATGGACCCGTAGCAGGACTATTAGCTGATTCTCAAATAGAACAATTATGGCGTAACGGCCACTTAATCACTGGGCTTGCAATAAGCGTTCTTTCATACTATGAAACGGCCAATGTCACGAGCACAGTCGTTCGTACCTTTACGGCACGGTTGAGGTACACACCGGCAACCGTAGCAGGTTAGCAGCTCAGAAGGCTATGACCATCGTCAGAAGGTTGAGGTGCCCAAGAGTAACACAAGTGGCCATTCATTGAAATTTTTACCCAAGACTTCTAGGGAATGAAACCAGCTTCCTGGCTCTATGACAAGCATTCAAGACCCCATAAATTTAGAAAAATGCCTTGTTAAGTAATTAAGTACCTACGTTTAGCCCTTGTGAATTTTTCTTTTTTTTGTACTTCTGCGAATCACTTTGTATATTTACGGTGAGTATTAATGTACTTACCTGCTTTTTAGGCTATATGTTGTATAACCCTTGTCAAGTTCAATATTATGTTTACGTATTATATGTGCATATTTCTAGCCTTTCTTCTCTGTAATGTTCCTTGTACCTTGAGGATAAAATAAAATAACTTAAATCACGAGGCCCGACTATGCTATCACCGCGTACTCTTGAATGCGAAACGCAAACGCCCCAAGTTTTTTCCTTTCATTTTCTTTGCGGGCCTCTGCCGTTTCAAAAGGCCCCTGACATGTTTTTTTTTAAAGTTTTATCAGCGTTTAGGCTAAAGCATCATCAAATCGTTCGCACCACACATTCAGTGACTCATCGTTTACCACGGCCGCTACGGAGAATTATATCATACACTGCCTATCACATCTACCTGGCCTCCTCAACTGATGAGACACACTGGCGTCGCTGGCGATCACAGAACTCTCGTGAGCGCGCTCGACGATTTGAGCTTCTAACAGTCTAGACCTCCGAGACCGCTCGCTGACAGGTTGTACGCAGTCTCGGAGGCCATCACACACTGCGCCCGGCCGCATGCACTTCGTCTGGCAAGACAGGCGAAGATCGCTGAGGGGTTCATATCTGCTCCTACAGGTTCCGCCGATTTTACTTCCGCGTCCGCGCATTCTGTAGTTCACGACAGCCAATCAGTTCAGCAGGCACGGTGACGTTAAATGGCCAGAGAATGTCGCTCTTGAAATGGGTGGTTGAAAACGCGTTTGGCTGAGTCGCAACAACCTGCATCTTCACCGATTCGCAGCTTAAAGCGTTGCAACAGATTGCGCCATTAATGCAGAGAGCTCAATTCGGTAGCTAAAATTGACGCTTAGAACTTGGTCTATCGGCCCATTGTGTTTGTTTAAAGTCACCAAAATCGTTTCAGGGTCCCTTTATTATGGCTTTCGTAAGAGACAGGACATGGGGCATTGCCAGAAAGAAACCATACGAAATTAAGGGGCGTTTCGCAACTTTATCACGCGCCATGGCGTCGTGAAAAAGGCGGATTGGTCGCGAGACCGGTGTTAGTTGTAGCTGTGAATGAATTTTTTTAAATCGTTGAATAGTCGTACGTATATTATTCTTGCAAAGCACCGATACATCTAGAGTCAGCTTGACAAATAATAATCTTTAATGAGATTCCCGGAGTTATTAGCCTGATTTCTTTTTCCGTGGCTTGCTACTGAGGTGTCGGGTGACTATGTGTAATGATCACATATAAACACTAATGTTACGTACAGTCACAACGAAAGCCCGCCATAAGCGGCCGAACCAGCTGTATAGACCTCTTACGTGTTTGTAAACAGCGGTAGTTGCCGTCGAGTATACTTAGGCCCTTCTAGCGGCATGGAGGCAGGCAAATTCCACCTAGTGCAAAGCTCGCCACCGTCCTTTATGATCACGTGACAACTGGCAGAGCAGCTCAAGGCTGTCTCCGAGTACAGTGCATCGGGGCACCTCCCAGAGTTCGATCTACACGACGTCGCTACAAGCGCCTCAGTACGTTGCAGGCGCTTACCACTGTTTACAAACACAGAGTAGGTGTATACACGTTCAATATATCTCATGCGGGACGACAGCCGCACAGCCTTCTATAAACTTGCGCGTTCTCAGATTGTGTCGGGCGATCAGTCTGTCGGTGTTTTTCGTTATAGGTTCGAGTGCGAATGCCTACAGAAAGGCATCATGTTCGACCAGTAGGTGTAAGAGCACGGCATTCCTGCGGCATGGTTTATCAACGCTTAAAACTTCTGCTACGTTTAAACACTCTTAATTCGTTTAAAGTGACCCGTCAAGCGACTCATCTGTTCGAATGTTTGGACGTGTTCGCCAATGTAATTAGCGAAAACAACAGATCACGTGGCAAAGGAATGCATTGAAGACGTTAGTAACATATTTTTAAAGTCTATTGTACAAAGTATGACCAAACTGCAAAAATTACAGCGGAGAAAAGACAACTTGCCGCCAGCAGGGATCGAACTTGCGACCTTGAGATTTCAGTTTCACAAAGGGCAAGCAGCACTAAACTAGCTGTCGACTGCACTGTCGAGGCCAATTTTAAAACGGTTTAGTAATTGGCGCGCCCATGAGTGCGGGGTCATTGAGCACGCAAATGTGCACAATCCGGCGCGTTCCGGTGGGAAGAGGGCCCATCGATAAGGGCCCTTGCGCAAGAGCGACCACATTGCATGTGCTTCTGATGATTGTATCGAATTGGCGGTCGCGCACGGCTTTTCAATTTGGCATGACATTGTATGGAGTAATTATGGCTTGCCGCTGCAAATTAGCAGTGATAAACACGACGGTGAGTGATTAGAAATTAGTGTTGTACGCTCGGGGTTCATTGAGGCACTGCGGCATATAGCTGGGATGTATAACTCGGTAACTCTGCGAAAATTTCGTGCCTTTGAAATGAGCTTCTTGTGCGTCACAATGGCAGTCGGCGCAATAATTTAACTGGAAGCTAATGCTTTGCCGCCATGAAACGCACAATAGCCGAGCAAGGCGCGAGCACTCTCGGAGTCAAATGAGGTGTGAACAGCAATGCACTGTGTGCCCGGCCAGTACAACTAATCTGCTGCCGACATTTGAGATTTTGTTCCCTTTTGATTTGGCTCCCAGAGCACCACGTTTGTAGTTTTCACTGAGTTTGATCAGCGCAGTTTCTCTAGCTAAACCAGCTGTGACCCGCGTGCGGGAAGCGAGCACTCACAGCTTCCTGACAAGAGTATTCAGGTGCTTCCCACCGAGAGAACGCAGTCAAACATCAACTTCCACGTCGATTCTTCGAAGTGTTTCTCGTACGGGTGCCTAATGCATTAGGAGAACTTGAGCAACAGGCAGCGAATCTGTGACCTTGATCGATTGCCTCCGTTTACGTGCCAAGTACGTGCGTTGGAATCCCGCCGTGCCCCAAGTTCGATCAGTCACCTCGGGACACCTTTGTTTTTATATACAAGTAAGTATTGTAGACACGGTTTCGTTCGCGTTTACTTTGAACACTGAAAAAAGCGCAATGTGTGCTACGTATGCGATGTTAATAGCGCGTGGTTTGCTGTGAGCAAAGGGTGGATAAAATATCTATGCTCCAATTTCCATACGCGGAAGTTACTCCCGGCTGTATCGCAACCTATTCGTCTGAGGACACGAAAACGAGCTGTCTTTGTCCCTCAAAACGCCGGACTGTGCGCGCTTGCTTGCTCGTTAATCTCGCACTCATGGCCGCTCCCGTTACCAAACCATTCAGGAATTGGCGTCCCCAGTGCAGTTGACAGCTATTTCAGTGCTGATTGCCTTTTAAGAAACTGAATTATAGGCCTACATTGCATACTTAGCGGGCAGGAAGTCCGATCCATCGTTGCCTATCCTTGCGCAAGAGAATGTTTTGACGGGCGTTAACTGCAAGTGGAACCATATAGCGCATCATGTTTTTATTGATTGTGAAAGCTGATGGGCAGGAGAATGAGTGGAGAAAGTATAAAAAAAATATCAAGGAGGTGTTTTTTTTTTTGTTGTCAAAAGTTGCTCTTGCGTGTTGTTTTCTTCAGGTTAGCGCGATTATACCTTTTAATTGAAAAGGGTATCAATGTAAGCTTTGAGAGTTTTATAGATAAGCATGCTGAAAAATTAATGCGGAATTTTCACCACCCTGTCATGGGCTCTTTTTGAAATAAAGGCCTGCAAACTATATAGGCAAAAAAATATTTCCACTGATCAGGAAACAATATATAAAAGATAGAATTAAATTTAAAAGGTCAGCCAGCCGTGCTTTGTTCGATCTTACGTGGAACCACCCGGAGGAAAAAGACAGACGAGCACCAAACTACGAATCGCTTATTTCCAGCGCTAGCTGAAAAGCGGGCAAAACATCCACAAACTGAGCAGTGACTCCAAATAAACTGGTGAACAGGGGCGTGCGAAACAGTTCAGGTGTTGTGGCGAAGGTGTTGTTCATGAAATTCCCCTGAGCTGTGGCGAATCCTGCATTGGACGAATGGAACGATGTATTAACGACCACCTCAGGGAGCATGACAATAACAATGGTATAAGCGTGACGGGGTGCACCTTCTCGCGCATGTCATGTTTTGCTGGTGGGTGCGGCATTTTGCGCAAGGTACTATTATCGGCGAAAGCAGCGATCAAACAAGAAGATAGCTACTAAAGGTGTATCGTGCTAGAAGTATTAGGTCCGCTTGGGTCAGTGACCCGAGTATTGTACTCTATAGATCCGAGTTGTCCTTCAGTGAATTGCTCACGCAATGACGGGTCTGTGGTAACTCTTCTACGTCACTACAGAGTATGTGGAACTGCACTCGTTTTTCAGCTAGAAATAAACGTTTTTTAATTTGGTGTTCGTCTGTCTCTTTCCTCCTCTCGTTTTCTTGTTTCTATCTTTGTACCATTTACAAAATGTTCAGCAAACTGAGGCACCGACTCGCCCAAAAACAACTTCTCTTAGAATATTATGAGCAGCGAAAGTTTACGGGACACAAAATTTTCGATAAAGCTAAATTCCTGCTTTGTCTAGGAATGTAGTGTCAAAATAAATGTTCCATACTGCACTTGGCGTTGTGACCCATACAGTCACCAGCTTGATTACAAGCATTAAGCCCTGATGCAGCGGAAATTCGCACTTGCTGTCGATACAACGTCGCGCAACCTTTTGCTGTTGATATAGCATGCTTACCTGTCTCGCTGCTCAAAAGTATTGAACACCCCTTGCTCGGCTGCGACGCTGTCTGGTGTCCAGCGACCATCTCATGGTGTCTCTGTCCAGACGTGAGTGAAAAACACCAGCGAGCGGACGCTCGTCTTCTTTCCCCTTTCCCTCTCCCTCGACGTGACCTGTTTTACCTCTCGCTGGCTGAGTGGTTTCACCCTTTGTGCTTTGCTGTGTACGAGCGGTTTCGGTGCAGTTGGCGGCTTTCAAAAACGGAAACAAGCTTGCCGAAACGCGCATCGGAATCCAGTCGTATTTATACAGCTAATCAATGCAGCTGAAGGCTTTTTGTGAAGTGCTCGTGCAGTTCTCTGCATGTGTGTGCGTGCGTGTGTATGCGTGTTCACGTGTGTATGTGTGCGTGTGTGTGTGTGTGTTTGACGGGTAGCGTCGACAGGTTATTGTACGTGCTGCTAAAAGATTATTTTATTAGTGCTGCCATGACCTACCTTAACGAACGCTTCAACTCTTTATATATTTCTTTAGTTTCATTCATTCTGTGTGACAAAGTGTGCACTGACGGAACGGGGGTTGTCAATGCAGCTGAGAAAATTTTGGGTCAGTCACGACAAGGGCATTGAACAATGCTGATTGTTGGCCTGTAGTTGGTACTTTCTTAATGACATGCTTTGGCCGCAAATACACAAACAGTATCAATTAAATCTAACGAAGGATGGCTTGGCGCATTTGCCTGTGCATTGCAAATCTTGCGGGCATGTACAACGTTTTAATGAGATTAAGATTCTAGGTAGAAGTAAGTATAAAACTGCGCATTAGTTGATGGAAGCCCATCACCTTAAAAAGAAAGGTGAAAAGTGTATCAGCGACATGTCGGTGACGTTGTACGTTTCGGAGAAGAGATTGTTCTTACTTATGTTCTTATGTTGTTACTTAAGAGTGGGTTTGCGCTTGGTCTACTTTAGCTGAAAGTGCCGCTTGTGCTTGTCGTTGTGTGTTTCTTTACTTTGTGTTTGTGTATTTGTGGCCAAAGCATGTCATTAAAGACATTGAACACCAAGCCAGCTGCCGCATCAAACGTATGTAATTCCGTCGTATCTGTTACCTATCTGTGCGTAATACAATGCCCCGACTTCCTTCTTGCACCCATCTTCGCACGCTTAGTCTGTCGGAATGAGCGTAAGTAAATCCTCTCTATAGCGCTTACGTGGCTCAGGCGGTCATTTTGATGTTGGAATTTAACTAATTTCGGCCACTGTACGTGCTTTAGGGCAAAAAAAATGCTATGTTGTTACACGGCACGTCCACCGTGAACTCAGGCATGACAAAGGAAGGGATTGTCGACAAACGGAAAGTCACACACTGCTATAGTAACGTGTCTCCATACCATAAGAAAACTGACGGCAGATCCACGAGGTGAATGCTGATGAGATTGGGCGAAGCTCCTGGAAGTAATACCATGAAATTTTCTTCCGTTAATTCGCCCGATAAAAAAAGGCGTGAAACGATTGATTATATGTTTTATCAAACTTTTATTGCTGGTTTTCGTTGTCCTTTCATTATGACCGCTTTGTGGGCAAGGTCCTGCGCTCCCGCCTTTCGGCGTCCTTATCCAGCACACACCGATGGCAACGAGCATCGGCAACTACAAACCTGTATCGATATGGTTTTGATTATAAAACCATCGCTTTAGAAAACACCTAGCGTCTTTCGTTAAGCAGCTGGCGTCTTCTTTTTGTTTTGCTTTAGAAACATCTGGCGTCTTTTCGTTTTGCTTTTAGGAAACGTCTGGCGTCTTTCGTTGGTTTATTTCATCAATCAACGGCGTTTTGAACAAAATTTTTTTCTTTCTTTAATCACACACAGAAGAAATCTCACCAGGCACTACCTTGGAGGTAAACAATGGCTGCTACTGGGAATGAGAGACAGCAGAAGTCGGCTTTTAACACTTCTACTAACGTTTCCGACTGGAACATGCCAATAGCTGCCAATAGATAATGAGAGACAGGAGCATTTAGCTTTTAGTTAACGCGCACGCCGCGAATTTTTTATTGTTCAACAAAGCACAGGAAAATCTCCCACCGGCACCGCCTTGCAGTTCAAAATGTAACACTTGTTACACACTACGACTACGACTACGAGTGACGAACGGGTGCCGCTCTAAGGAGCTTCGCCCCTGAAAAGCGCGATGACGAAACACGCGGTCGATGCCACGAGCGCTTGATTCACGTGACCTAGCCAGAAATGTTATGTGGGACGTCATATCGCCAAAATGAAACGTTTGGCCTCCCGTTGCATAAGTACTGCTATATTGCCGGTGCCACTGATTGACCCGTGTCATTGAAGAGTAATTATATCCTAAGCCGAGCCGCTTCGTGGTTCTCGCTATATGGCCAGCTTCGCTGGTATCAGAACCAGAGTGAACAACGACGTGCCGCTCTGCCTCTGACACTTCGGCAGAGCGTCACGGTGTTAGACACCCTAACTAAACAGTAGTTTTTAATAGTTAATTTTATTTGGGCTGCTACGATATATATATATATATATATATATATATATATATATATATATATATATATATATATATATATATATATATATAATTAGAATTTCCGTTGCTTGTAGGGGCGCGGCGGCCGTCCTTGGCCTGGGCGCCAGCTGGAACGAAGGACCACGACGTTTCTGTTGTCGTTAATTGCTTCAATTGTGTCCGTTTTGGCGCTCCTGCCTTCATTATCGTAGACCACTGCAGCATCCGGCCTGTACCTAATCGACGGTTGCCGCCAGTGTTCGCTGGACATCCGCGGGGACGTAACCACACCCTTGGCCCCTGCGCACTACACTCCTACATGTGATAAATTGGTCTATATTGCGTGTGTGCCCCGCGGCGGTGGTCTAGTGGCTAAGGTGCTCGGCTGCTGACCCGCAGGTCGCGGGATCGAATCCCAGCTTCGGCGGCTGCATTTTCGGACGAGGTGAAAATGATATATGCCCATGTGCTCAGGTTTGGGTGCACGTCAAGGAACCCCAGGTGGTCGAAATTATGGAGCCCTCCACTACAGCGTCTCTCATAATCATATATGGTGGCTTTAAGACGTAAATGCCACATATCAATCAAATCATATATTAAGTGTGCTTCTTTTAAAGGCGGGGGAGCGCACGAGTACGAAAATACCGTCTTTATAGTCAGTCTTGATCTGTATTGTCTTGCAAAACGTGGCCATTAGACTCGATTTCAATGTTCCCTGTGATCGCTGCGTCGGCAACGCATCAGCCAAAGTGAAAAGGCACATATGTGCACGAGCAACGTCAAGTAAAATTATGATTCGTTATAGTTAATAGAGTATGCGGTGGTCCCTCTGTACAGAACGTTCGGTGTTTTATTAATTGAGGCCAAGCAGTCTGCATATGCCGGCTGCTCTTTTACATTTGCGTTATACAAGTGGTAATTCTGAGCGTCTGCTGACCCCAAGTGTGCGGGTTCGATCCCCGCTGCATCGTTAGCGTTTTCGACGTGGATAAAAGTGTTATAATAGAGGCACGTGTATATATGCGGGCGTAAATAACTCCAGGCAGTCGAAATTTCCGGCACACTTCACAACGGAAGGAATCATAATCCTATTGTGGCTTTACTGTATAAGCAAAAACAACAACAACGACAATAACAACCGATTATCATATGTTTATTATTATTATTATTATTATTATTATTATTATTAGCACATCACTAATATTACACTTCAGTGTCAGATATGACAGGTGACTGTGTGCTTGCTTGTGGCATCTGCAGATTCTTGACGAGGAACGAATACCGTGGGCGGATGATTGTGTGGAAAAGTGTGGCTTTTGGATTATGACCACTGGAATTAATCGTAGTTAGTCATAAATAATGAAAGGTAGAAAAGATAATTTAGAAGTTAGAAGAGAAGGTATAAATACGCTGATGTGGCGATTAAAAAAAGATACAGGGAGAAAGAAATGAGAGAGATGAAAACAAGGAAAGAGAGAAGCAAGCGGAGCGCTAAAACAAAGCGATGCGTGAAGCCGGCGTCTTCTCATGTGCCACTTTCATCGAACAAGGGAACAACTCGGGGTTTTACACCCAAAAAAACCAAGATGTTATCATAAGGGATTGATTGATATGTGTGGTTTAACGTCCCAAAACCACCATATGATTATGAGAGGCGCCGTAGTGGACGGCTCGGGAAATTTCGACCACCTGGGGTTCTTAAACCCGTGCCCAAATCTGAGCACACGAGCCTACAGCATTTACGCCTCCATCGGAAATGCAGCCGCCGCAGCCGGGATTCAATCCCGCGACCTGCTGGTCAACTTGGAGAAACGCAATATTTTAAGTAGGCACGACTAAGCTTTGATTATTCGCGTTGTATTTACATTAGCAGTGAAAAATCACTTACAATTACGAGGGCAACAACCTGGCACAACGCTCTTGCACTGACCAATGGCAGGACTGCCGTCATTTTGGGGCGGGGTGTGTGTGTGTATTCTTACCGCGAATTTGGATGATCGTTTTTGAGTGATCTGACTGCGTTTGAAAGTGGTGAATCAGCATCTCCAAGGCTCTACGACACGGAGATATGCATGTCATGTCCCTCTTTCCTGATCATGTATTTCCTGATTATTTTAGTTAATATTTTACGTACATTTAGAGTCTCCAGAGCGTCGCGAAAGTTACCAGTCGAGTGTATAATTAGGTTGCACAACAGATCCGGGGTGTTTCATTTCACTCTTATGCAACGCACATGCATATCCACTGCTATTCATAAGCCAACCCTCGACCGTTAAATGCGCCGTTCCTTGAGTCGACAAAACCGGCATCATTCGATTGCGCTTTCGCTAACTCAACTTCCTGTAGCGGTAAGCAGTGAAGGACGCGTCTGCTCCTGTCATATACTGCATATATATGCAAGGAAAATGCATTTTCTTTTCCCTTTCAACCAAAAGCGCAGGATAACCTTGCTTGTATCAATGGTGCGACGATGTTTTTTTTTTCTTTTTACCCGACTGTGTGCATATGCTATAGCAGGCGTGGATGGCCGCACGCCGCTGCCAGGGCGTTCATGTAAGGAAATGGTCGGCGAGAAGTTTATGGCTCAATCAGTTTGCGTCATTTTGTGCCGCCTCACATTGTGCTCAGGAAGAGCGTTATATAAACGTTAAGCGACCTCGCTACGGTTCCAGAATATCCCTCCCTCCCTTTCCCCGCCCCCACTGAGACAGGCGTGTTTTGGAAATGTGCGTAGATATGTCCACGAAGCACCAGCGTAATTTCTGGTTTGTGGAGATTTGGTAGCGATTGCGGGGCCTATCATTCAGGCCCCTCTTAAATCGTGCATTTCATTTATGTCGTACCGTTAAACAATAAATCGAATAGCCTGTTGCTCTGCCGCTCTCGACTAAAAAAAATTAAGTTCCCTTCGCGAATACCTAAGCGTGTTCGGCGAAAAACCTGTTGTTGTTCGACTGACTATGCCATTCTCGAAATTATTTTAACACTCTCCGATAAATCACCTGACTGATGAGAAAGTGTAAGTGAGAAATGCCGCAGCTGTGGCGGCGTAATTGTTGCTATGCGCCGCTGTGCCATCTCTAGATTGCTCAGAGAGTGTACGGGAGAGGCCGCAGCTGGCGCCGTTCCAGGACAGGGAGGCGTTTATGGAAACGAATATACATTAAAGACTTTCGCCTTAAAAGATACGCTAATTGCTTCGGCTTATACGATGAAGGTGTGGTTTTCGAACCACAGCTACGCTGTGACCTTCGTGGTTTTGTAAGAAAATAAAAAAAAGTGATATCGCCCATCTTTTTCATCTTCTCAATTTGTTGGCTCTAAAGTTGTAGTGTGGGCTTGTCACTATGTGTGCTATGTTGTGCCTCAAATTAACGGGGACACGATAAAGGTACACAAACATCCATGTGATAGAGCTAAACTTCAAACAAATGTTTCATTAACGAGTACCACGTTACTTGTGCCCTCTGCTCTGCGCTACTGTTTACTGTTTACGCCGCTTCATTAGGGCTAGTCACTGATATTTTCGTTTTCTTACGGCCATCGTCAGTATCTGGTATTAAAAAAGCAAAGGCATGAAACTAGACACAAGAAGGCAATTAATGAGCTAGCGATGAGAGGGAAAGTACAGGTATTCAGAGTTTCGCTTTAGAATTGATTTGCGGCTTCAACCAAGGTAACCGACGCTTGCTTTGACACAATGAATGATGATCTTACTAATATAATCAAAGAGTGTGGAATGAAAGTCGGAGGTACGGTCACTAGACAGGACACCGGCAAACTACTCTTATCTCAGGAGACGAAGAATTTATTAAGAGACGATAAGCCATGAAAACCTGAATTGTAATCGTCAAAATAAAGCCAGTGAAGCTTTCGAAGTTAATTAATAGACGTAAAGGAGCCAACGTCAGGAGGTATAACATGGAGAGAATTGAGCAGGCTCTAAAAATCGGCAGAAGCCTAAAAACTGCAAAGGCAAACTTGTACATAGGCAAAAATAGAATGTATGCGTCGAAGAACTAGGAAGGCAATCTTATAACCAATATAGACAAAAAAGCAAAGGTTGCGGAGGAGTTCTACAGAGAGTAGTACAGAAGTCAAAACAACCAGGATGATATCGTAAGCAGCAATAATAGCCCAGAGAAATTCGACATCCTACCAGTAACGAAAGGGGGGAGTAATGAAAGCCCTCGAAGGAATTCAAACAGGCAAAGCCGCTGGTGAGAATGAGGTAACAACGAGCCTGCTGAAAGATAGGGGAAAAATCGTGTTGGAAAAACTGGCCACTTTATATACTAAGTGTCCCTTTATGGGAAGGGTACTAGAATCTCAGAAAAAATGCCAACATGATCTTAATCTATAAGAACCAAGACATCAAGGACTTGGAAATTTACAGGCCGATAAGCTTACTGTTCGTTCTCTACAAACTATTTACAAAAATTATAGCTACCAGAATTAAGGTTACATTAGAGTTCAATCAACCAAATGACCAAACAGGATTTTGTACAGGCTACTCTGCAATAGACCATATACATATTATAAATCATGTGATAGCGAAATGAGCAGAATACAATCAACCGATATACGTAGCACTTATAGATTACGAAAAGGCATTTTACTAGGTCGACACATCAGCATTGATGCAGGTACTACGCAATTATGGCATCGATGAACCCTACATTAGCATACTGGAAAAAAATAAACAGCGGGATCTACAGCCATCATAGTTCTCCACAAAGAAAATGACAGAATCCCAATAAAGAAGGGTGTAAGGCAGGGAGGCACGATCTCTTCAATGCTGTTCACCGTGTGTTAACAGGAGGTTTTCAAGGCCCTATATAGATTAGGAAAAGTTCAGCATCAGAGTTAGCGGAGAGTATCTTAGTAACCTGTGATTGGCTGATAGCATTACCTTGATCAGTAACTCAGGAGACAAAAACAGCTCATCATTACTGTTTTGGAAATTGAAAGCAGAAAGGTAGGTCTGAAAATTCGAATGCATAAAACTAACGCAACGTGCAACAGTCTCGACAGAAAACGGCGCTTTGTGATAGGTGGAGAAACGCTAGAAGGTATACAGGAATATGTCAACTTAGCACATGTAGTAACCACTAAGCTGAATCATATGAGAGCGAAAAAACTAGAAGAATAAGGATAGGGCATTTTATCGTTAAAAATTCAATGATTCATAATAAACACTGGCTTCTCCCTGGCCACTCAACTACCACAAATCTTGCTAGTTTCGTGACGCGAATCTCCCCACCTATTTTTCAGAGAGGACAAGTGACGTAGTTTACTGTGACCTGAGCAAGGCTATTGAAGTAGTCACCGACTAACTGTTTATGCATTTTTACGCTAGCTTTTAGCGCGAAATAAAGACGACAGACGCACAAGCGTGTTTACAGGAGGTTTTTCGCGCTAAAAACTACCGTAAAAGTAAACCAACACACCGATCAAGTCACTCCAATGTTTTTGGTTGAACTTGCACACTTTGATGTTTACTCGTTCGTTGTGAATCTCCTGCGTAGCCATCTGCTTCATATAAATTATGCTATGTTGCCCCAAATAACCAAGCATAATTCTTGCACAAAGTGACCAGTGGGGTCCATGAAGGGTAAGTTTTAGGCCCACTCGTAATTTTCATTTACGTTAACGATATTTCTTTTGCAATTAGTTATTCTTCCTTTGTCTTGTATGCTGGTGATATCAAAAAATAGTCACGGTTAAAGTCAAAGGGTGTTTATTTGCAGGGCGAGAATGATGGTCGGGTAACAATGGCCTCGGAATCAGCACCAGTTCACGTGTTCCTCCTCTTCTCTTCTCTCGGCTCATACCCGTTGCATTTCCCCGGCTCCGAGACGAAGCCCGCTGGGCGAGTATGAATAACTCCGTATGTTTAGGGTGAAACCGTTTAAAGCGAGCGACATGTACCAGCTGGGTCCGGTTGGACCGACAGCCAGCCGATGTCAGCCGTGCTACCACGTATGTCAAATCGCTCAAGCGATCAACAATGACAAATGGGCCACTGTAATGGGGTAAAAACTTCTCGCATAGACACCATTTACGTTGAGGCGTCCACAACCACACAAAGTTTCTTTTGCAGTATGTGACAGACTGATGGCAGCTGTCATAGCTTTCCTTAGATCGGTGTTGCGAAGCCACAGTACGAAGACGAGCAATAAGCCGGGCTTCTTCGGCTAGGCAGAGTGTCTTGGAGACAGAGTAGTCGCTATGGAAGTCAAATGGTAGAATAGTATCGATGCAGCTTAACGGTGAACGTGCGTAAAGGAGGCAAAAATGACTGTAATTGGTTGTCTCATGTTTGACCATGTTATACGCATAGGTAATGAAGAGGAGAATGTCATCCCAGTCGTTGTGATCAGATGATACGTACATAGCCAACATGTTAGTCAGAGTTCTGTTTGTACGTTCTACCAGCCCATTCGTCTGAGGGTGGTAAGAGGATGAATGGCGGAACTATGAATTGCACAGAGGAACCAGTTCTTCGACGGCATCCGCAACGAACTGACGACCATAATCACTAATGGTCACTCTGGGAGGGCCATGCCGGAGAACGATGAATCTAAGCAATCAAACACGGCCGCGCACGCCACTGTCCAGGATGGTATCACCGCAGTTTCTGCGTAACGAGTCAGATGGTCGACGCATACTATCACCCATCGATTGTTGTTAGACGAGCGTGGAAATGGGCCCAAAAGATTGATACCAACTTGATCAAACGGTAGATGACGAGGGGGCAGTGGATGGAGAACACCTGGTGAAGGAATTGAAGGGTGCTTGTAGCGTTGCCATTGTTCGCAGCTTGCGACATAGTGCTTGACTGTGTCCCACATTCTGGACCAGTAAAAGTGTCTTGTGTCCTATTCAAAGTTCTGATGAACCCCAGATGATCAGCTGTCGCATCGTCGTGCATGACTTTCGGCATGTAAATTGTAGACCCGGCGGTACGACTATAGAAGAAAGCGTGCGCCTATAGCCGAATAATTTGTCTTGTATAGAAGGCCGTCCCGGATACAAAAGCGGCCGGTGGCTCGAGGACGCAACGCCGCGACAAGTAATGTCTCTAAGTTAATATCAGCCTCTTGTTCTTTCTTGAAAGTAATTAAGTCTGAAAATGTGGAAGAAATGGAGTCAAAACAGTCGTCAAAACTGTCTTCTTCACACTCATCAGGGGAAGGCGGGAGAGACAGTCGGCATCTGCGTGGCGGCGTCCAGTCTTGAACAAGATGACGAAGTCGTACTCCTGAAGTCGAAGAGTCCAACGTGCCAGTCGACCAGTCGGGTCACGAAGATTCACAAGCCAGCATAAAGCGGGGTGGTC
This sequence comes from Rhipicephalus microplus, assembly GCF_013339725.1. Taxonomy (NCBI): domain Eukaryota; kingdom Metazoa; phylum Arthropoda; class Arachnida; order Ixodida; family Ixodidae; genus Rhipicephalus; species Rhipicephalus microplus. The sequence continues at coordinate 98,995,672 of NC_051171.1, forward strand.
GGTAACGATATTGAACGTACGTCCATAAATATAAGGTCGAAATTTGTGTACCGCGAAAACAGCTGCTAAGCATTCTTGTTCTGTTACGGTATAGTTGCGCTCAGCTTTCTTGGAAGAGTGACTGGCATAAGCCACTATGTTCTCAGCTCCTTGATGACGTTGCACAAGTACATCACCGATGCCGATGCCACTAGCATCAGCATGCACTTCCGTAGACAAGGACGCATCGAAGTGACGCAGTATGGGCCCTCACGTTACTAGAAACTTTAGCTGGCGTTACGCATCGTCGCAAGCTGAAGTCCAGTTGAAAGGGATGTCCTTTTGAAAAAGACATGTTAGGGGATGCACCACGTTGGCGAGCCTCGGAACGAAAAGACGAAAATATGAGCATAGGCCCAAGAAGCTCCTCGATTCCCGCACCGATTTTGGTGGTTCGAAAGAGCTAACAACCTCAATTTTTCGTGGTCTGGCCTTACTCCATTTTTGTTAACGAGATGTCCAAGTACTAGTGTTTCCGTTTCACCAAAACGACATTTTTGAGAGTTTGGGATCAAGCCGGCCTTTTGTATACAATCCAAAACAAGGCTGAGACGTTTGTTATGCTCGTTCAGTGTGCTGCCTAAAATCACCACATCTTCTAGGTAGCACAAACAAAGTTTCATTTAAGACCTCAAAGTATTGTGTCCATAAATCATTCGAACGTTGCCGGTGCACTACAAAGACCGAACGGCATAACATTAAATTCATAAAAGCCGTCAGGTGTCACAAAGACCATTTTTTCTTTGTCGTTTCAGTGCATCGGTATTTGCCAATGCTCTCATTGCAAATTTAGTGACGAAAAGTAAGCAGCGGAATGCAGACAATCAATGACGTCATCAATTCTAGGAAGCTGATACACATCCTTTTTAGCGACCGTGTTTAGTTTTCTATAGTCAAAGGAAAACCGCCATGATCCAGCCTCCTTCCTTATTAAGATCACAGGCGCTGCCCACGGACTAGATGACTCTTAGACAACACCTTTCCGTAACATGTCGGTGACCTGCTCAGCTATCACTGCCCTTTCTCTCGATGACACGCGGTAAGGTTTTCGATGGATGGGGTGTGCAGATCTGGTGTCGATTCTGTGATGAGCACGAGAACGCGGTAGTGAAGTCTCCGTGTCACCTTGAGTGAAATCGAACACCGAAAGATGTGTCATAAGGACTCGTGCAAGAGCGCGGCGTTCATGTGAGCGTAGCGACTTGCTGATCATTCTTAAGATCTGTTCTTGAGAACTGCTTCTCGAGGGGTCGCTTTTTTCAGACTGCTGATTTTCGCTTAAAATGGTGATAGTACCGTACGTGGTTTCGTCGAACTCGGCAAGCTCCATATTACGCGGAAGAACAGCAGGTGCCGAAGAACAATTGAAAGCCCATAAGCTTGAGGCTCCATTCACAGCTGTCACGAGAGAACGAGGCACAAGTACATTTTTCTTCATGCAACCCAGCGCAAGTGGTTGATTTTGCGCGCAAAACGATGTAAGGTTGGCAACAGCAAGATCAACAGGAACACGTGATAGAGACCACGGCACTAAAAGAGAATCGTTCTGCACGACGAAACAGTTTTTCCCCGGTAAAGATGTCTCAGCAAGTGTAGACAAAGGCGCGTTATTCACTGTAATTCCACCTGTGCCAGAATTAACGGAAGCACCACAATCCTGAAGAAAGTCGATCCCGAGAATCACATCATGAGTGCACCACGGTAATATGAAAAGTTTCGTGATGAGATGTTCAGCACCAAACAAAACTCTTGCAACACAAATATCTAGAAGAACGAGGCACTCTCCACTGACACCACGAAAAGTCACACCAGCATTCCCCTGTTTATTGCTCAGAGGTGCGAATTAAGTAGAGGAGTGTCTTGATCTGCGCCAAGTTAACTATTCCGAGAAAGTTCTTGACGAAGATAATGTTATAGTTTTTAAGGAAATAATTTAAATATATTTAGGGAAATTTATTCAATGAACGACTTTCCTTTGCTGCAGTCAGACTTGGGATGTTTCTCTGGATGATGTAACAACAATAACTTTTCCATGAATACCTCAAAGTCCTAATTTATGTGGTCTTCTCGCAAAGCGTCCACCGTCTCACTTCCGTACTCTGTCAATACCGTGTCGTCATGTAAAGTTTATGAGATCAGTGATCTTGGTGTTGCTTTTGATAGAATGCTAAATTGTTTTGCTCACACTAAATACGCTGCCATGCATGAACTTCGTTCCCTCGGATATGTTTTCAAAATCTCTTGAGAATTCAGATCTCATACACCCCCCAACAAATTGTACAGCGCTATATGTCTTCCTCAACTTGCATATACATCTGTGATATGGGATGATATTGCTAAATCCAGCTGTAACTTCATTGAGCGATTCCAGAAAAAAAACAATAAGCATTTACAATCATCCTTTCAATATATATTGCTTTTGATCTCGTTCTAACACGACCAGATTATTGTCACTGCCATCCCTTTACTGCCGAAGAAATCGCGATTACCTGTTATTTCGTTAAAAGCGAGTTGGCGGTACGATATCCCTCCCTTTATTTCTGAGTTCTATTACCTTTCAAATTCCGCCTAAGTTAACCAGAAAGAGTCGACCGATTCATGTCCCGGCCAACTTTTTCCAACACTCTACGAGTCACAGAATACGAAGGCCGCGGTTCCCCAAGGGATCCCCGCTGACCTCCCCTAAGCAGCGTAACCGACCTCTCGGCCGGTCCCCTCTTTTGGGAATAATAAACAGTTGATCATCGTCTATAAAGTTAACTTTCTTGATCTTGATGCGTTTCATAGTCCACAGCCGTTGTTTTCATCTCAGCTTTGCACTGTCTTAACATAGTTGTTAACTGTGCAGTGTATAGATTTTTGCTTTTTCCGTGTTTCAGCAATCCTTCCGCATAGTTGTGTATGTAGCACATTATTTTTTCGTCCCATTAAATTATTCTTGTCTTGTCTTTTTACTCTCTCCATTTATCTCTTTTTGTCTGTGTGTACTCTCACTTTTTAATTGATTTCTTTCTCTTTACACTGTATCTGCTGTATTGTTCATTTTTATTGTTTTATTTTTGTAAGCGCCTGCATGAAGACCTAATGGTTGTTCTTGGGCGCGTCAAAATTATTATTATTATTAATATTATTAGTATTGTTTTTTAATAATAATAATAATAATAATAATAATAATAATAATAATAATAATAATAATAATAATAATAATAATAATAATAATAATAATAATAATAATAATAATAATAATAATAATAATAATAATAATAATAATAACAATAATAATAATAATAATAATAATAATATATTATTATTATTATTATTATTATTATTATCACCATCATCATCATCAACATCTCGACCCCTACGTGAAAAAACTGCGATATTATTAAAAAACGCACTTCTCTCGTCTCGTCTGCCCCACAAATTTCGGTCTTTGTAGATTACACGAATAATTCCCAAACCTTGCTCTACATAGCACTGCTTCCTATCACAGTGAAATCTATAAGACCCACCCTATTAGCCTAGCAGGCCCACGTGTCATCGCTACTGAGCTCAAGAACGGGAGTTTGTTTATCTCTCTATGGCAGGGGGGTGAGGCTTCAAATGAAAAAAATATAAAAATAAAATGAAACGTGCGCACTCCAACAACTGTTATCCAGTTGAAATTAAGCCGTCCCTCCGTCATGATCTGTGACAACGAAATCGTGGCAGACGCACGTGAAACACCTTACTTTAATTACGCGAATTACTCGTTCGTCTGCGCTTCAAGTCAGGACTCGTCTCGGTACGATGACCATGAAGTCATGGTCCTCGACTTATGACTCGAATGTCACGGGATCGAATCCTCAATGCAATTTCTATGGACGCCAAACACTGGAGGCCCGTGTGCTTATATTAGGAGCACTTCAAGGAGCACCACGTGGTCTCACTGCGGCGCCACTCATAATAATATCGGGGACGTGAAACCTCTCAATTAGTGTTATCACGAACTGAAAACTGGGAGAGTTCGATGAACGCCGGATGCACCGTTGCTATCGCATCTCGAGCTCATTTGCATTGACCAGTTGAAAGAGCAGGCGACTCCTTGCATTTTTGTTGCATATCTTTTTTTATTTTGTTTTGCAGAAAAGAGATTCCCATGGTTTTGAAGCACCAACCACCAAGAACCGGCCTGGCGTAGCTTTTTGCAATAACGAATGCGGCGTTGCAAGCTTTGAGGCTTCGAACTCCGATTGCCTCTTCGGTACGTGTCTTGGACGCGCATATGCTGCTTTCATTTCTAGATTAATTTTTATTTCTTTGAGAGAGAGTGGGGCCCTTATGCAATTCCTCTCTGTGTCGAAGCCGTACCCCGTATTCCGAGAAGCGGGGCGCCATTTTTATAGAGTTTGGGCATCAAGTGGCACGGCGAAACCATTTCTGCAGGTATGCGAAATACATTGCGCCTCAGCTTATCTTTTGGTTGTTCTAAAGCTAGCACGCACTGGTGCACGTATTTGCATACGAAGGAGCGAAATGGGGGGCCTCACTCCATTTTTTTAATTTTATTTGCTCAGACCTGTTTGAAGGCTATTGATGCTAGTAACCAGTTAGCGACATTGCAATATACAAATGAATAAAAACAAAAATAAAATGAACAACAATAAAAAATAAATAAATAAACTTTCTGGACATATCGCGGCGGAAAAGAATGAACTGCAGTAGATTAGAAATCACAAAACAAACCAACAAAAAGAAGATGCCACAGAGAAGTGAAAGCGGTTCACTGTACACGCAAAAGTGAGGCTGTACTATTAGGTCTAAATCCGGTTAACGCGAAGCACTCAGCCAGTGGTTTACAATATGGCAAGCGACTATAGGATGCATTTTCGCACAGATTAGAAATCACAGAACAAACAAACAAAAAAAGATGATGCAGAGAAGTGAAAGCGGTTCACTCTACCCGCAAAAGTGAGGCTGTACTATTAGGTCTGAATCCGCTTAACGCGAAGCACTCAGCCAGTGGTTTACAACATGGCAAGCGACTATAGGATGCATTTTCGCCCTGGACCTTCCTGCCACGGTCAAATTATTTGAGGTGAGGGGAGTGAAAGTCAGCGCGACCTTGGCCTCGCCCTCCTCCTCCGCCCCAGTCCTCAAGGTTTGCACGTAATCGACTTCTCCGTCTGAAAGAACGACCTTCTTTCTGTTCACATGCACTGTCTCTGTCTCTTTCTAGTCATCATTGCCTACATTGCACAAATACCGGGCGTGAACAAGCCGATAGAAAAAAGAAGACTGTTTGATATGTTGGGTTCAACGTCCCAAAACCACCATACGGACCACCTGGAGTTCTTTAACGTGCACACAAATTCAAGGACACGGGACTACAGCATTTTCGCCTCCATTGCAAATGCAGCCGCTGCCGCCGGGGTTCGATGCCGCGACCTGTGGTTCAGCTGCCGACGAACAAAGAAGACTCTGTTTGTACGCCCAGTGTTAGACCAGTGTTTCCTCGTTCACTGTAGCTTGTCCACACAGCACTTAATTTTATACAACTTTCTGTATTATTTGTGTGCTACGTGTACAATTGTTGCCGCTGAGTGGCGGCTATGAGAGACCTGTGGTGTGTGAAGAAGAGGACGAAGACGTTGTCTTTGAAAAAAAAATTTCGACACATCTTGCCGACAAAACAAAACCTCTTGTTTTCTTGGCGTAGGAAGCTCTGGTCAACTCGCAACAAAGACGTTACTTTTAAAAAATTGCGCAGCAGCACTGCGAAATAGGAATATTATATGCATAAAGCTGATACCCCTTTTTGCTCATTTTATAATAAAAATGAAGCGATCGAGAATAATTTTTTATTGTGTAGCCAGTTCAAGTGGCTGAAGACGAACATTCTTAAAGCGACTTTCAATCAAATTAGATTGATTTTTTTTATTTTCAACATTCTCTCCTTGGTGAGCCTCCTTATGAGGTTATTGTCACTGGGATATCTGATCAGCTGTAAAAAATATTTTTATACAAATCAAGGCTGCTTTAATAGCAAATCTTTCAATTAGTAAAACTTTATTTCTTCTAACCATTTCATAGTTCAGTAGATTCAAAATTAATATCTGATGCCATGTATCTAATTATTCGTTTTTTGGCCAATCCCCCAGAGTGGGCGTAATAAATTCTGGTCATCATCGTCATCATCATCATCAGCATCATCAAATGATCATCATCATTATTATTATCATCATCATCAACAACATCAACGTCGTCATCATTATCATCATAATCATCGTCGTCATCTTCATCATCATAAAGAACACAACAGTTGCCATCTTGACTGCTGGACTTTTTTCCTTCTTAAAGTAGCAAATTTATCTGCAACATTGTGGCGAACGTGCTGGATATGGTGAAAGACAGAACTTCACAGCGGACGTGTCCTCGACAGCCCCACCATGTCAACAGAAACCAGTTCTGCCGCTGCTGCTTCAACCAAGACTCTGGTGGAGCCAGTACAACCGGTCGTATTGACGCAATCGTGTGATCCTGGTAATTTCTCTGGCACCAATCACATCGATGCTGATGACTCGATTTCGAAGTAGGAGCGGTTTGCAGTGGCCTATCAGCGGGACCCTACAATGATGCTCGCGTATACGTTGGCTTCTACCTCTGCGGAACAGCAGGCACGGGGTTTCAGGCTCATGAAGCTGACTTTACCAGTTGCGATGCCAGCAAGCACAGGACTGAGTTAACTGGCGGAACATGGGAGAGGCCTTTGTCCTGCAGTGTACGTAGTCATGATGATGATGATGACGATGATGATGCCTGCAAACAGAAGCTTCGGGACCTATTTGGTAAAGCTGCCGCACGCCAGTCGGCCACTTCTAATAAACTCTCTTGGGCACAAACTACAAAAAAATTATGTGTTCCCTACATCCTTGACGTTCTCGCCCTTCGCCGTCATGTCGGCCTTAACACCACATAGGAAGACAAAGTAAGCCATCTGCTCAAAGGCAATGTGGATGATGCTTTCAACTTACTCGTGTCTGAGGACTGCTCGGCCATTAATGACATCATCAAAGAGCGCCGACGATCCGCAGAGCTGAAGAGTCGCCACATTGCCCAGGATTTCATGTGACTTCCAAACACGACCGTTACATCATATTGTGAGGACCTTCAGCCGCACGAAGTCAAACGCCTACAAATGAGAGAGTAGCCCGCATCGTACGGGGAGAAATCAAGGTGGCGTCTCGACCATCTTTTCTGACGTGACCATCTGATGATCGACCAACAATCTCGTTGATGGAGCAGGTTGGGCAGGAGGAGCTGGAAAATGTCGGTCTGCAGCGTGTATGTTCGTGGACGGAACCTTGTGTCAGTATCATAACACCTTCTTGTGCATCAGAAGGATTTCGCCGCTATTGTGACTCTGCCGAGTAGAGAACGCAGAACAACAAGCCGATCTGTTTTGGTCGCCATGGAACAGGACATAATTTTCACTACTGTCGTTCTCGCACATTGCTCGTTTTCTGCCTATGGACTAGACGACATCCACCAACCCGTGAAGTTTGGTGCCCGTGACAGTGGACCACACGATGTGGCTCCTGCGACATCAGACTGACGTTCTAACCAATCGCCGTCCCCGCATGATGATCGCTTCAGGTCACCTCAGCCCCGTCGCGATTCGTCACCCTGCCCAACTGGACGCCCTTACTCGGAAAAATAAGTAATGCAGCTCCTGGAGATGACGCAGCATTGAAGTCCCGACCTTAAAACCTTCTGCTGACCCTGACTACGGTCCAGAGCCTGCTTGCTGTATAAGTGGATGACGTGCCTTCACCTACACCGGTGCACATATTTCAAATATGATTGACTGATTGATATGTGGGGTTTAATGTCCCAAAACCGCCGCATGATTTATGATATTTCAACTATGATCTCCACGCATGGTTAATAAGGTCCTTACGCCACCCGAGTCCCTATTTGTGCTTGCCACTAGTGGAACAACTCTGGCTGTGCTCGGAATGTGCACCGCACGTGTAAGGTTCGCCGTCCACCGGACGTCCGCTCTGCTTCATGCTCTCGCTCATTGTCTTAATAACTTTATCCTCGGACTCTATTTCTTGCCTGACCACTCTGAGTTTGTTCCCCTCCAAACACTGTTGAACCATATCCCAGAGTGCCGGATAGGGATTACGTTGTCTCTCCCTCTCCAGGTGTTTTACTGGCCCGCAATGTCTCCTCTCCGTACACTATCTTAACTGTTCCAGCCAACAAGACGTGCCTTCCTCTTCTGAACTTCGGACTCAGTTCTCAAGTACGACCGCAAGACATTCTTCTCGCCACTCTGTCACTATCGCAAGAGTGCGAAATTTCATTGGTGTCCTCTAAACTGGCCTCAGTCGTCCCCCCGAACCCACATAGTGCCGACGCTGCCACATCATCTGCCCTGCACAACATTGTAAGCAAGATGATTGCCTCAGACCTGTTGCCATCTGGAGTCAAATACGTCAGGGATCTCCTTACGACCTACTAAGACATATTTGATTTTGATGGTAGCCCCTCAGGTCTAACCTCGCAAACGAAACACCCCATAGATACCGGTCATGCATATCTAACTCCCAGGTGTCTCAACCGAGTGTCACTATCAAAGTGCCAAGTTATCTAACATAAAGTTGACGAAATGCTTATAAAAGGCACCATTGAGCCTTCTTCGAGTCCGTGGGCGTTCCCCGAGGTCTTATGAGATAGGTAAAAAGAAAGACATTACCTGGCGTTTCTGCGTGGACTATCGGCATTTAAACAAGGTCACCAAAAAGGATGTCTACCCGCTTCATCGTATCGATGAAGCCCTCGACTACCTTCATGACGCAACCTATTTTGTTTTCAATAGATCAACGCTCTGGTTTCTGGCACATCACCGTGGGTGACCTCGACCGCGAGAAGACCAGTTTGTAATGCCTGACGGTCTCTAACAGTTAAGAGTCATGCTGTTTGGCTGGTGATAAGCACCGGCCACGTTCAAGCGGATGATGGACACGCTTCAGTGCAGCTTTAAAATGTCTATTTGCCTTTGTTATCTGAAGGACATCATTGTGTTTTCCATAACCTTTGAGTCTCACCTCGAGGGACTTTCATGCATTCTTTCAGTGTTTCGTGCGGCCGGGCAATTCTTCAAAATGGCATTTTGGGTATCGCCTAGTTCCTGATATAGAGCATCTCGTTGACGCATCTGGCATCAGCCCCGATCCCGGAAAAGTTCCTTATCCCGAAAAAGTTCGCACTGTCCTCAATTTTTTCGTACCAACTTGTGCTAAGTACATTCGAAGTATTGTGGGCTTATGCTCATAATTCTGACAATTATACAGAAACTTTCGCAGCAATTGCACGCCCCCTCACTGATGTCCTAAAGAAATATGTGCCATTTGAGTGAGGTCCTAATCGAGCCCCGGCTTTTTCGCAGCTTATAACACTTCTGACCACGCCACCGATTCTCGCCCACATCAACCAGTTGACGCCAATCATGATGCTAGTGGCAACGGTGTTGGCGGGGTGTTATCCCAACGTCAATTCGGTCGTGATGGAGTTTTTGCGTATGCCAGCCGGCCTCTTTCTGCTGTCGAACAGCACGAGTGCCTGACACTTCTACAGGCCGTTGGTGAATCCCACTCCTATTTCTATAGCCTAGCTTTCACCGTTATCACAGACGACCATGCTCTATGCTGGCTTTCAGCCCTCAATTTTTTATTCAACAGGGCACCTTGCTTGTTGGGCTCTGCGCCTCCGAGAATTCACGTGCACTGTGGTTTGGAAGTCTGCCGTTTACACCAAGACACCGAGTGCCGTTGACGCTCCAGACCTCGTAACGGACGACGACACGTTCATCTGTATTTCCTCGCTCTCCGCTTTCGGCAACGAGAGCGGTGAGCAAAGGCATGACGCATCCCTACGAAATCTAAACAACCGCTTGAATACTGGGTAAACGAACAGTTCGCTTCGAACGCTCGTCGTCATGGACGGCATCCTATACCAGCGGAACATGCATCCCGTGGGAGAGAAACTACTCCTCGTAGTACCCACTCACCTCCACTCGACCGCACTTCAGCAACTACACGATGTCCCAGGGGCCGGTGACCTTAGTGTTGCCAGAACGTATGACCATGTCCGCCGATGCTTTTTCTGGACCGGCCACTATACGTTTCGTAAAACGTTCTGTACCTTCTTGAAAGTCGTGTCAACGACGCGAACGTCCAGCTGTACACCCCGCCAAGCTCATTCAACCGATCGACATACCAAGCTGCTGAGCTTTTCTTTCGTGGCGACCTCGAGCTGTTAGAAACAGGGAAAGGTTTGCTTTATAACAGCGGTAACAGGTGGGCAACCTTCGCTACAGATTATTCGACCCGTTTTGCCGTTACAAGACCTCTCCCGACAACTGCGCTAGAGACGTGGCCGACTTTATGATACAAGACATCGTCTTACACCACGGCGCTCCTCGTTACTTGTCACAAACCACCGTTACTACATTTTATCTAAGGTAATCGATGACCTACTTCGTTCTTGTGCAACGAAGCACAAGCTTGCGATGGTCTGTCATCCCCAAACGAACAGCCTGACTGAACATTTGAATCACACGCTCACTGACATGCTCGTCATGTATGTCTCGACTGATCGTCACGACTGGGACACTGCGCTACCCTTTGTTCCTTTCACTTACAATAGTTCACGCCACGACACTGCTGAATATTCATATTTTTCACCTTTTGCATGAAAGATAACCAACATTGCCATTCGACACGATTGCACCCAACCCTGCCTACATGCCCGTCGAGTATGCACGCCGCGCACTTAGAACAGCCGAGAAGTCCCGTCAGATTGCCCAGTGACGCCTTTCGGACTCGCAGCTCCGTCAGGAACATAGTGACAGTCACCACCGGAACATTCGGTTTAATCCGGGTGCCCTCGTCTTTCTGTCTTCTCTGTCTCGGCATGTTGGCCTTGTCTAAAAGTTTCTGCTCAAGTATACTCCGGGCCCTACCATGCGCTCTCGCTGATAATTGATGTTACCCAAGGTATAGTCCCTCTGAACGCTTCGGTGCCCTACAAATCTTCAAACGTCATTCATGTCGCTCGCCTAAAGCCGTACCTTTCGTCCAACACTTACTAACAAGTACCGAGTCGGCTCTTTTGCCGTTGGAGGTCGATGTTGCGGGGTTGCAGCTATGACTTTTCTGTGGTTTGTGAAGAAGAAAACAACGACGTGGTGTTCAAAAAATACAACAGTCACCATTTTGACTGCTGTGCTAGTTTCCTACTGCAAAGAAGTAAAAAAAAATTGGCAGATAACAAGTACTTTGGGAATAGACGTTATGATAAGCATGTGGAGGGAAAGTGATAGTGTTGTAATGTTTTATTGAGTGACACGTCATAAATGAATGCTAAATAGTTTCGCTATTTGTGCGTGGTGGAGCCTTTTTGGCGAATAGTGGAAGAGGACAAAGATGTTCGGCTTAAATTTCATATTCCCAATTTCCAGCCAATCCCCCTGAGTGGGCAAGAGCCATAGTGAATGCATCATCATCATCATCATCATCATCATCATCATCATCATCATCACTGACGTGCTGAAAGCCAGACTATTGTGGACTTTTATTTTAATACCGCTACAATCTGGTAGAAGTGCCGGGTACGACCATTTTGCGCTATTTCAACCTTACAACGAGTTCCTATCACCATTTCCACGATTCTGGAGAAAACCAGCTACTTCGGCACAGTCGTCGCTTGTTAGGGCTACCTCCAGAGTTCGACCCTTTGCGCTCAGCAGGAATGTTCACCAAAACGGCAAGTCAGACGCAAGAGAGCGGCGTAGCGACTGCCATCTCGAATGTGGTCTATCCAGCAGGTACCCAAAGTCCTTTCATGGCGATGTGTTCGAGGAGATGGACGATTGGACGTGGACACTTCGACCAAGTCGCAGCAGCCAACAAGTGGGGCGAAAGAAGGAAACTGCGCTATGTCTACTTCGCCCTCGAAGACTATGCTTGTACGTGGTATTAGAATCAGAGTTCTCTGAACACCTGGCAAGACTTCGTATGACAGTTGCGTGAGACATTTAGGAATTCCGAAAGAAAAGAAAAAGCTCAGCAAGCGCCGCAGAGCCGAATTCAGGACCCCAACGAAAGCGTGGCTATGTTTGTTGAGGACATGTAGCACTTGTTCAAACGTGCTGACCCAGACAAGGCTGAGACAAAGAAAGCCCGTGTTTCTAATGCGTGGGGTGAAAGAGCCACTTTTTATTGGCCTCATGCGCAGACCCTCATCTACCGTCGCTGAGCTCATCGCCGAAGCAATGAATATGGAATGGACGTTTCCGCAACAAGCTTCAGTCCGATTAGTAAGTATGGTCGCCGCCGTGTCATCGTTCGCCGATGGACACGACGTAGCAGCACTCCGGAAGCACTACGTTGCTACGTTGCAATACGTATAAATGTTGCATGCACATACATATGTTGAAGAGTTGCAGATGTATATATAACCAGTTCTACGCACTTTTACAGCGATGCCCACAGAAGCATGAGTATTATCAATGCCAGAAGTGACAGGCGTATATGAAGCACTGGGCTCACGAGGATGGTAGCCCTGGACACTGGAAACTGGATACGTAGATGAACCTCAGGGCATGGCCCCCAACTACGATTGACGTTAAACCGACGTGACGGCAGCATCATAAAAGGGTACTTATATGTAATATTTACAAAATTGGTTGCCGGCTCAGCGCAACCACAATTGACGCTTTAAGAAACCCAAGGCCTATTTGAAAAGTAGTTGCAAGACCTGGCGTGGCTCTGTGGTAGAATGCTCGATTGCCACGCAGAATGCTTGAGTGCGATTCCAGCTGGGACCCTCACATTTATTCTTTGCATTCATTGAGACAACGCTGCTCATGTCAGGTTTTTTTTAACGTTCACGCGTTAAAGTTGCCCACGTGTGTTGTCGTCGTTCCTGGGTAGATAAGTGTCAATGACATGTGGCACATACCTGCATACCAGTGACACATACTCACTCGCGGATATATGCCACTGTTTCTTGAAAAGTGATGATGTACGCGGCGGGATTGGGATATTATTCACCTCTTGACCAACGCATCATATTCGTCAAACCATCTTACCCGCCCATGCTAAATTTGGTTCAAGCCATGTTAAAAGGGTGATCACCCACGCGTAAGCAGCTAGACAGATAGATAGACAAATATGTAGACAGACGCCAAACGTGCTTTCAACACGCGAAGAAATGTTTCTAATTTATTATCCGCAACAATATATCGCTTGTATATTTCTGTATGCGATTTTCATATCTATATTTTGGTATTGATTCATTATTATTATTAACACTCTAAGAAATAATCGCGTAAAAAGGATGTCTTTTTGTCCTACAACGCTAATCGCCACCTGCGTTGCATTATCGGCGCGCCATTGGCACTTTCAGATCAAGAACGAGATGGGTATTATCAGCGTGTCATATAATTATTGATAAGAAAGTGGCCAGCACGGATCTTTCAAGAAAGGAAGTGCAATCAAACCAGGTGACGGTTATTGTTGTGAGACGAAAAGGTACCCTTTTTACTTTATCATCATTTAGAGTGAGGAATCTCACAATGTATACCTTTTTGATCACAGCACTGGGTTCCAATTTTTTTTTTCTGTTTTTTACATGAAACTACCTTATGCCGGGGTCAACTAAGACTTCAGTGACGTATTTCCGCCATGAATATGACGTTGCCAAATAAAGGCTATGAAATGTCGAAGAAATACTGTGCGATGTCAGTGCATGTTAAAGAACCCCACGCGGTCAAAATTTCCGCAGCCCTCCTCTACGGCGTCTTTCATGACCATATGGTGGTTTCGGGACATTAAGCCCCACAGAAAAAGAAATGCGAAAAAGAAAAAAGTTTAAAAAAGTCTTCTAATAACTACTTTTATGAAGACATGTTTCACTTTCGTGTGATACCGATTCCTGTGAGGGAGGGATCAGCTATTTGTTTTTGTACCTGCATGCCTAACTTGTATGCCTACTTGCTATGGTCTCGAAAGAGCCTGGTGGTATTCAAAATAAATAAATAAATAAATAAATAAATAAATAAGTATTAAATAATAAATAAATCATCAAGAATCAATACTAACAAGCTAACTCTACTCTGTAATATTCTTCCCATTGCCTTATCTTCATTGTTGGTTAGCGAACTAGAGGCTTATCTGTTTAACCACTGTGCCTCCCCCACTTCCACCTCCCCTGGTCGACGTAATGACGCTTGTTTTACTGACGCTTGCTTTTGCACGAGTGTAATGAAGTGATGAATTGCAATGCGACTATTGCGTTTTCGTGTTTTCGTTTTTTTTATTGGTCTTCTGACATCAGCCGCTTGAGTTCCGTCGGTGACACTCCGTTCTGGAAAAAAGAATAAAAAGCAAGGCATGATTCATTAGAAACAAGCCAATCAAAATACACACACACACACACACACACACACGTATATATATATATATATATATATATATATATATATATATATATATATATATATATATATATATATTATGACACACTTATTATAGGGCACACGCAGTACCAGGACGGACACACACATATATCAACAGGATTATATCACCAAATTATAATGTACGGTGAAGTCTGAGCAGTAACAAAGGGCATATTTTCACATCGATGGAAATAAACAACGGGATAACATGGGTGACTATGTACAGCGAAGATATTTAACAACAGAGCGTTAAAACAACCCGATGAGCTAACAATAACATAAGTAAACAGCCAACAAAAATGGGCTTAAACAACAAGAAAGAAACCGGTGTAAGGCAACGAAAACAGATATGCAAAGAAAACGTAAGTGAATTGCGTGGCTTAACAGTACGTTATGTTGGGCTAGTTGGTACATATTAGGTTGAAATACGTGGCGCTAGGTTGCCAATGAGAAGAACGAGAAGAGACAGAAAGAGCGCCATTTTGGTGCTCTTTCTGTGTCTTTTTGTTTTTCTCATTGGCAACCTTGCGCCACGCAGTTCAACTGAATTGCTTGGCAATTGTGATAATTAAACATAAAAAACTGTAGAATAAAATCAACGCCTAAGCAAAACTTGGATACATGGCACTCATGAGAATGGAATAGAACAAAAATGTAGGTAAGAGGTTGAGAACTGATGAAAGCGGCAGACTTATTACGTGGAATTTAGCTTTGTCCGTGACATAGTGATCCCGTTGCTAATCTTGCGCCCGGGAACGTAACATTTCGCGCGCTTCCGTTAATGCCGGCATGATTCACGTGCTTTCCATTCATTGTGAGGCTGAAAAGAAGCAAGATTATACAATATGGTTGCTGTTACGTCATCAAATGAGTGCCCTGTCTTATTCAGGTGTTTAGATAAGGGCAGATTAGAAAAGTTGTGACGTGCTCCTTGCGAATGATAAACCGCAGTCTGATTGGCGTCGCTGTCTTGCCTATGTACCGAGGCCTGTGTACTGATTTAATTTATTTGCATCTGTCTCGATTTTTCGGTCTCGTAAAAGATGATTTTTCGCTGACATCCACTGACGCCAATACCGGAATTTAGGCGAAACGAGCTCTTTAACGCTATCGCGTTAAAAAGACGTCCTTTGCTCTCGACTTTTTTTTTTCGAGTATATGATCGATCAGAAAACGGATTGCACGAATACGTTTTCCTGGTGAAATACGTGATTGCGGGAGCGGGATATTCGAGTGTTGCCAGAAAAAAAAAATGCGTGCCGTAAATTAGTGAAACATGTGCGAATACAGGTTGGCGGCACACTTCACTTGGTCTTGCTTTGTTTAAGACTTTGCGTGTGTATGCTTACCGTCGTAGGAAGAGGCTCCTTGAGTACGTTGTCGGTGCTTTTCTTGACGTAATTGCTCATGTACTGCCGGACGAACGGGCATATGTACTTGGGGTTCACCTCTTCCTTCTCGTTTCTCTCTGTGAGAAAGCGAAATAGATAGATAGATAGATAGATAGATAGATAGATAGATAGATAGATAGATAGATAGATAGATAGTAGGAAAGAAGGAAAAAAAGAAAAAAAGTCAGCAGTCAAAGATCCTTTATTTCGCTAAGAATAAAAAAAAAGAAGCATTAGTTTCGTTCTGTATGTTAAAGCACAATATTAATTAGAGCAGAAAATGACGCGAAGGCAAGTGCAGTGAATGTTACTGGAAGTAGATTTAAGGTAGACGTGAAGATGGAAAAGTGAACAATAAGATAACTTGTTACCAGCACGATCCCAGAATTTCTCCTCCGAATAACGCGTTCAATGATATATATATACCAGTCGGCTACCCTGGCTGTAATCCCCCGTCTAATTTTTAGGATATATACAGGGTGCCCCATATTACTTGAGCCAAGAATTTGAAAAATGAACGACACTTCAGTGGCGAATCGAACTAAACGCGTACTACTCGCACTATCCTGTAGGTACTCAGGCTATTTTTTTATTTCTCCCCATACTAATTCATTATTAATTTTGAATATTCTATTTTTGTAATTATCGGCTGGAAACCCAAATTATGAACACTGAGATGCAGAGCACTTTTAGAAGCCACCGACAAAATGGTTTCCTGTACGATACGTCTAGTGCTGTTATTTTTTCCGTGTTGTAAAGAAAGCCTGTAGTAGCACTATATCAACGGGCTCGCGGTCCGTCACACCGCTTATTTTCACGTTTCCCGGGCTTTCTATAGTTTTACTTCGACGCCCCGTCGCACACGTAAAAAATCGCCCACACAAAGAGTGCCTCCACCAGCCTGCCGAGACGTGGACAGTGCTGCCAGCATCCAGGACGTCGATCCAAGCTTGCCGGTGGCTCAGTCGCTACCTCCACAGGGCACGTCTTTGGAAGACAGCTTCAGCCTAGGACTGGATGGTAGCATGAGACTGTCTAGCCTTGGTGAAGCTGACGTCTAAATGGGAGCTCCACGTGAAACAAAGCGAGGGCACACTTCCAGCTCTTGCTCCGATGAGCGCAGTGATGGCCGTGGTAAAGTTAGCAGTATAGCTTTACACAATGCTTTTAATGAAACAAGCTTAATCTCCAAATGAAAACTGGTCCAATGGTCCAAAAAACCTCGACCCTCTTCTGGAGGGTCGAACAGTGCGTTGTGATTTGGTTGAGCAAGTGTCCCCTGGACACTTTCCAGGACACCGTCTAGAACTATGCGTCCAGGTTAGTCTTTACTTTTCATGATGGCTACTACACTGTATATTATTTCATTGAACGTTCAAGGTCTCCACAGTCCGGCAAAGCCGACTGAAGTGATTAGTGTCGCCCGCGCTGCAAATTGTGATGTTTTGTGCCTCCAGGAAACAAATTTCTTCTCGCTAGCTGACGTGCTTGTACTTAAACGAAAGTTCAACCTATATAGATTGTTATTTATCTTTCGCTTCATCGCATTTTATGTGAGTAGGCATTATTATTTTTAAATGGACTTTATGGCGGGATCATACTTTTTAGGATGGTGTGGGTAGGGTTTTAGCTTTAGACTGCAGCTACTTTTCTTTCAGATCAAGGATACTGTGTGTTATGGGCCATCACAAGCTTGACAGTCTAATGATTTTTTTAGAGAGCAGGATGTGTTTTTTTTTTCGACGGTCGTAATCTTATTTTATTTGGTGACTTCAACTGCGTTATAAATACTCCAAACGATGTCCAAGGTCCTGGCTGGCGCCGGTCTGCTTGGAATTAACGTGAGCTGCGACGCCTTGTCCAACACATTTAATTACTGGACGCGCACAACGTAGTGCACGGAAATGCCGTTGTTTGAACATGGTGACGCGGATCCTCCAGCAGGCTTGACCAGGTTTAGTTCCACGTGCGTTAGAGGCGTTTGTTTCCGATTTATTCATTCTGTTCTCCCACCTTCTCCTGCGTACGTATCTGATCAACGCGACAAAATTTCAAGGCCGAAAGGCTGCCGAAGTGACGTCAGAGGTTGGGGGCCCAGTTGCCCAACTGAGCATGCTTAGTAAGACTTTTTTTTTACATTTTTATTCGGCCCAATCTAGCCGCAGCAGCTGCGAGAGCGGGAGCGTTGGTTCTCCTAAAACGTGAACGAAACACAGGCTTTCCGCCGCGTTCGCGGCGTAACTGCGCCCCCACCCTCTGACGTCACTGCGGCAGCCTTTCGGCCTTGAATTTTAGTCGTCGTTGATCTGATCACCGGCCTATTGTCTTGAAGCTCGAAGTTCCATTTTCCTTTTCGTAAAAGTTATGGCGTCTTGATGATCGCGTCCTGCAGGACGTGTGCTAAAGATCAGATTTGTCACGCGCAATACGTGTGTCGCTGACAGCGTCCCGTCCTGAAACGCAGTGGAGCCTGCACTGCTCAGTAGAGGGTCTGAAGAGCTTGCTGACACTGCAATGAAGTTATGCATTGCTTTGCGTGCCGAAACGCCTTGTCCTCTGTGACCAATGGGGTCCCAGAATAAGTACTCCACCCACTATGAAGCCTCTATGAACCCTTTACGAAGCCTCTCCTCTTTTTTAAAGATGATAGTATTTATTGGGCACCTTCGTCGCTAAAATTTTGGTCTGTCTGTCTGTCTGTCTGTCTGTCTGTCTGTCTGTCTGTCTGTCTGTCTGTCCATTTGTCTGTTCGTCTAATCTTAACGGCACTGGGTACTTGAAACCGCCGACCCCATCCGCAGCGCCCAGCAATGTAGCTCAAGGCAACGCCTCCTAGATTGCTCAAGGTTTAGCGTTCGTACTTGTGCAATTGTCAATTAAGAAGCAATTATTACGCCCGTCTGGGTCACAATAACAACACGCATATAATCTGCGTGCGCGTCTTTTACTAGAAAACGCATACATAGGTAATTTTAAGGACCATAGCGCTTATCACGCTGCGCTGACCATGCAACGCTTGCACGAAAAGGCGAGAGTTTCATCGCTTCGCTAAGATGAGATGGTGGTGGCACCTACCCGTCACCTTGCGTTCTACACCTTAACACCACCGAGACGGGCGTGCACACCCGTGTTAGAGCCACGCGCTATGTTAAGAAAAAAAAAACTGCCAGATAGCGATCATGTCTCACGTGTGACGTGACTTGATGCGCTCGTTCGCCTACGCTGCACGGTCGAGGCACTCTAGCGCACCGCCTCCAGAATACCATTCACTGATTCTTGTGCGCAGAACATCGAATAGATGTTTTGTTCACTCTCTCCACACGCAAGACTATCGTTTTTCGACGAAGTTTGCAGATTAACATGCAGATACGGGTGAATTTTTTTTTCAATAAATGTTTTCCCTGACTCTTGACTCTTCTCCTCTGATGGGAGCTTGGCAGCGTGAACTGCGTGAACGCTGCAGTGCTTAACTGCTACTTGGTCCCTGGTGGCCGCAGTGCGGCGCAGCAGACACAACCCATGTGCCAATCCTGAGGTGCTGCGCTACGCGAGACATTCGTTTTTCGGGCAATCACAGCCATCCGACTCTATGTAAACACAATTACCACCTGCGCAGCCACTTCTTACGCGTGATCGATATGTTTTTTGTGCATTTTCAAGCAATGTCGTATTCGGCTATGCGGACAAACTGTGATGTAACACTGACAATGCTTGGAGGTATGCTCCGTATTCCTCAACAAGCTGCTGATTGCCTGCACATACCTCCATCGGCTGAAGAAGTAAAGGTGGCACTGAAAGCTATAAAACGTGGAACGGCCGCTGGGCCAGACAGTTTTCCTGTTTAGTTTTATTTCACATATTGGAATGAGATTGGTGCTGCCTTTACCACGGTTATTCGGCGATGTTACGAGGACGGTGTCTTTCGACACAGTTTTCGAGATGGACGCATTGTGCTTATCCCAAAAGGTGATGCTTCCTTTGTTAATCCTGAAGATTTGGAGACCTATCACACTCCTCAACGTTCACTATAAGATATTAGCGACTGTAATCGTTCTACGTTCGAGGGATCTGCTGAACGCCCTGGTGGGTCATCATCAGGCTTCATCAGTGCCTGGACGAGAAATTCACAGCTTGTCATTTACCACACACGATATTATAACTTATACTCTGCCGTGGTCTGCACATGGTATCCTTGTGTCTTTGGCTGAGGAAAAAGCATTTGAATGACTAAAACACACGTATATCTTTAATCTGCTCACAACCTTTGACTTTCCTCACTCGTTTGTGGAAATAATCAGATATATCTACACTGGTCTAAAAAGCACACTAGTTCTGGATGGCTGGGAAAGTGCGCCTTTTCCACTACACGTGGAATCCGTCAGGGATGTTCATTGTCTCCTGTGCTGTTTGTTTTCAGCCTTGAGCCATTTTTGCGTGCTCTTGGCGCGGATTCACGTGTCCGGAGTCTTGCGCTTTTTGGTAGCAGTGTTGTGAAAGTTACAGCTTTCGCTGACGACATAACCTTGTACCTTTCAGATGAAAATAGCCTTTCACGCAGCCTACATGTATTTTCCCAATAAGGCGACATTTCAGGTGCAGCGTGTTGAACATCCCCAAATCCCGGTATTCCTTCATTTGCTCTCCAAACTCCAGGCTTAGCGCCGTTTTTTCTATTCAGATGGCTGCGTCATTTCGTATTTTGGGTATTTTATACAATAACTACGGCATATATGCGAATCCGTTTGGTTAACTGCCGACCGATCGAGCAGGGTGATTGGCCGGCAGTTAAGAAATGCAATAATGCTGAAATAGCCTACCAACAATTTTCCTCGATCATTTCAAATGCAGTCACGGCCGTTTCAACATTAGTAGTAAGCAGAAAAAAGTACCTCGTCCCAATTAATTCATGGTTGACACCTAACCTGCTAAAATGTCTGCGGAAAAAGGATAACTTATACAAAAAGACGAAAAAGTGCCCTTTCAATGTTCACCTTCACAAGCGCCATAAAGAATACTCAAACACATTAGGAAAGTTACTTAAAGCCGCTAAACTAATGTATTTCGAAGATAAGATAAAGCGAGCCGGAAATGACGTTAAGCAGCAGTGGAAAACTGTGAACAATTTTCTTGGCAGGACTACGGTACATTCAGATATAACCTTGATTTACTCATAAAAACGTATGATCGATAACCGATCTTATATCGCGAACTCTTTTAATGACTCATTCGGCATTGATATTCCTCAGTCGACAGCACCCCTCGAACACACTTGTTCACGATTACCACATTCATTCTTCCTTTATCCGACGTCACCTGAGGAAGTGTTCACCGTTATCAATAGTATTAGGAATAGAAGCGCTGGTCTCGATAAGTTCTTTGCTGCCGACGTGAAACTGATAGCTCATTTAATCTGTGATGCATTATGTCATATTATAAATCTTGTATTTGGAACTGGATTCTTCCCT
This sequence comes from Rhipicephalus microplus, assembly GCF_013339725.1. Lineage (NCBI taxonomy): Eukaryota > Metazoa > Arthropoda > Arachnida > Ixodida > Ixodidae > Rhipicephalus > Rhipicephalus microplus. Next base: position 99,017,076 of record NC_051171.1, read on the forward strand.
ACATCTCTGCAAAAAGCAAAAATTATTCCCGTTTTTAAAAAAGGCGACAAGCGTTTAATCTCCAGTTACCGGCCTATAGCAATTATTTCATTCTTCAGTAAGGTCATAGAAAAGCTTTTTGTGGGACGTTTACGGTGTTATCTAGATAAGTTTCACATTCTTTCTAACAAACAGTTCGGTTTCAGGCCCGGTTACTCAACTGAACGCGCCATGATATCGCTAACAGAGGAAATTAAATATGCTATTGACAGCGGTAGTGTTGTTCGAGGTGTTTTTCTTGACCTTTCAAAAGCATTTGATTCAATTTCGCATGACATTTTATTTCAGAAACTAGAATCAATTGGTGTATCTGGCGTCCCACTAGAACTAATTCGTAACTATCTGCGTGATCGAAAACAGGTGGATTATGTGCCCGGTACCCTTTCCAACCCTAAAACCATAAACATCGGTGTTCCACAGGCTTCAATTTTGGGCCCGCTTTTATTTTAATTTATATAAACGATCTTCCTCAATGTCTAGCACATTCGTCCTGTATACTCTATGCGGACGATACCACTATATTAACTACAGATAAAGACGTTGACTCGATGTTGTTTCAACTATATACCGATTTGCGAAATATCGTTAAATGTTTCAATAAGAATAAATTAAACATAAATGCTAAAAAGTCAAACTTCGTTGTATTTTCGTCACCTAATCGAATTATATTTAGGAACCCCTCTGTCTTCGTAAGCGATACTCAAATTCATTCTACCTCTAGTACAATGTTTCTCGTGGTCAAATTAGATGAACATTTAAAGTTTAATTCACATGTTTTAGAGCTTACGCGGAAAGGCGCATATGCTATTCGAATATTTCTAAAAGTTCACCCGTTCTTTGTTTTGAAATATTGTTGTCACTTTACTGCGCTTTTTTTCATAGCAACATAATCTATTGCATTTCATCATGCGGAAATACGAATTTCACTCTTTTATCAGCCATCCAACATCTTCAAAACCAAGCATTGAGAATAATAACGTTCAGTGGCTTTATGTCCAATGCATCATCCTTACTCTGTTTGCATGGAGTTTCATCAGTTCAGAAGCTGGCTAAATACTTTCTCGGCATTTTTATTTACAAATATGTGAATGGAAAGTTTCCGATTCCTTTACTACACTCAAGTCAGTTTCCTCAGGCGTCATCGACTCGTTTTGCAAAGGCTAATAACTTCCTTTTACCCAAACCTAGGACTAATTATGGCAAGTTTACCACAAAATTTTCATCTGTTTCCCTGTGGAATTCTTTACCTTTGGAGATCAAAAATAGATCTCTCGAAATGTTCAAAAAAGGCTTGCATTCGCACTTATTAAATTCCTAATGCATGATATTATATGAATTGAATGTTATTGCATTTTTCTGTTAGTTTTTTGTGCTCATCGGTACACCTTGTATAACTTATGTTCGCTATTACATGTTTATCTGTACACTTTGTATATCCTAATTTTTCTATTCTTACCGTAATAATGCTTGATATTATACAGGGTGAATGTTATTGCATTTTCGTGTTAGTTTTTGCATGCTTAGCTGTACACTTTTTATAACTTACGTTCGCTATTTCGTGCTTATCTGTACATTTTGTATACCTTAAATTTTTTTTCCTTACCACTATTTAATATTGCGTTGTATCTCTCATGTATGATTTTATAGGAGGTGTCACTCACAGTCTCGTGACTTTGAGACCACCTTCTGTATTTGTATATAACACATGCACTTGTATCACTTGTATTTCAATTCTGAATAAACAATTCTGAATAAACAAAAACGCCCTCGTAGAAGTAAGACTAAAAATTCAAGACGCACGGCATTTTAACTTTCCGCTTCTTGAGTGCAGGTACCTTGCGCAGACTGTATTTTGCGGTCGCATTTGGTACCTTTCTCACGTCGTGCAACCGTCTTTACGTATCGTGCGATCACTGAAGCCAGCTTTGTGTTCCTTTTTCTGGTCAGGCGACACTGAGTTGGTCTTTCGTGCGGCACTGAGACAGCATCGTTCTCAGGGAGGCTTTTCTTTCTCTTCAGTGTCCATGCGCTGTCGGCGGCTGGCACTGCACTTCCTTTTGCGCCTAGGGCAAGGGGAGAAATCTCCCGCACGAACGCTTGCGTATTACTTTCTGTGTACCCACCTTTGGCATTTTATGCCTAATGTGCACCTTAACAGGGGGCCACAGTCAATAACACTTCCTGCGTTTTATGCAACAGCTGTTGCATTTATTCGTCATGTTCAGTCAACCTGTCCTGGCATAGATGTGTTGAACAACCATATAGGTCAGACTACTGCTGCTTTGTTGCTTCTGTTGGTTCCCCCAGCCCGCCGTGCTCGCTCTAGTCGGGTGTCTTGAAGCACGTTAACGGCTTCTTTACCGCCTGGACATCTCTGATACTTCTTGTGGCGCCTGAGCTAGGGTGTGCTTCCCACCCTCGACTGCATCGAAAGGTGGAGAATGATCCAGTCAGAAACATGCCCGAACTGCTCCCCTTCGGGAAACAAATCGGTATTTTCTGGGGCATTGTGTCAATGCTCGTGTTTTTTGGGCATTCATACATGCTGGATTTCGCTGCCTCAGAGTAAATCACTTCGTTTTTTCTGGGCCTTGTTGTCGAGGCCGCTTCGCTTGTCTTCTCATTGTAGCTGGTTTTTCTGCCTCTGGCACAGCCGCTGCGAGGTGGTTGCAGCGGGCCGCCGCCGCCGCGCGCTCCTTCCGATCCTAGAGCGATTGTACTCGGAGCTGCTGTTTGTTTTGTTGGAGGAGCTCTTCTTCCTCGGTGAAGAGGAATTCCTTCGGCACTGGTCTTGCCCTTTTGTGTCGGTCTGTGATGAACGAGTGAAACTTGTCTTTCGGCCGGCCTGGTATTGGTAGGCTGATGTGTCGATGCGTCGGCATAAATGGCATGCCAACATGTAAATATACGAAATGTACATAATCATGTTTTATTTGTGCCTCTTGTTTACCTTGCAATATTCATACGTGTATCTATTCTTTTCTGACACATTTTTGTGTTGCTGTGGTCGTGTGAATTACAGAATGTACATGTTCCATCCACGTCATCTCATATCCATGTTCATGTAATTGAAGTCTGTTTTGTCATCATCGTTACTGTATGTCTAAAAAGCAAATGTTCTGGTGAAATGTTATTGACGTCTGTGACAATAAGTTTTTATAAACACACGTAGGAGGTCCACGGGAGTCGGCTTTCAGCTCTCCCATAGCAGAGTACTAAGTACTCTAAGTCATTAACCACTTTTTTCTAAACACTCGCTGAGCGCCTTACCAATAATACCAGGACCTCATTGAAGTATATGGCCTACGGGACGGCTATATGCCCTCTAATAGTAGATTACCAAGTGCTCTAAATTGTTAACTACCTTTTCTAGACGGTCAGACCTGCCTAACCCTAATATGTATACGAGCGTCCATTGCTGTTCTCGCCACAGGACTTCAGAATTTTCGTCGACAAGGCCTAATACAGTATGAGGTTCACGGGATGGCTATATGGTCTCTCATAGTAGAGTACCAAGTACTCTAAATTGTTAAACACTTTTTTTATAAACACACACGACAAGCCTTGCTTGCCGAAAAAGGGAAAAAGTAAAAAAAAAACATTTGCCTTAGTTTTTTTTTTGTTTTTGGGGGTGTTTACGCCCATTCTGTTATTTCCGTGCTCTGTGCGGGGTGGATACATCAAACAAAAGCCCGTTTTATCTCAACACGTCCCGTCCAACGGGGCAGGATTGTTGCGGCTGAGACTCACCGAAAACGAGGCTGACTGCTAGAGACACCACCATGTGCGTGAGGAAGCCGACAATGCCGATCCAGATGAATGAGATGTGGTAGAACTGGAAGATTCCGCTGCGGTTCGATGAGAGAAAACGTTCACGCTCTTGCAATAAAACAGATCCACTGTAAAATGTCAATAACCTTGCCAACTGCAAGAAGAAAATACTGGGTCCCATTAAATACTGCTTATAGTGAACAGATCCATATAAAACAGTGATAATTGCGGAGAAATACTTTGTGGCAATCACTAACTTAATATCAATTGGTTTGATGACAGCGTGTAAACATTGGTATTAAAGAGCCTTTCAAACACTGATTGGCTTATTAAATAAATAATTAATTATTTACTCATTCATTCATCCCATGAACCTTTTTTTTAAATTTCAAGACATTCCATACATGCGACATTGATTGGTATTGATCTATATGTGGGGTTTAACGTTCCAAAATAGCTATATGAATATGAGAGACGCTGTAGTGCAGGGCTCAAGAAATTTTGACCACCTGGAGTTCTTTAACGTGCACTCAAATCTGAGCACACGGGCCTACAGCATTTTCGCCTCCATCGAAAATACAGCCGCCATGCACTGCCGGCATTCGAACCCGTGACCTGCGGGTCAGCAGCCGAGAGCCTTATAGCCACCAGACCACCGAGGCGGGGCATATACAAGCGACTTTGGGAACATGGCAGAAAACAGCAATCCGCTCTTGGTATTGAATCGTCCCACGGGCATTTTACAAAGAACATGTGTTTGCATAGAACCTTGAATATGAAACTTGAAAAAAAAAATTACGCAAATAGCTTGGAGTAATGCACCCTTACTACCACTGCGAAGATGTCACTGGTGAAGCGATCACTACACGTCCAGGACGACTTTCACTACGCGCCCACATCCTGTGAATGCGAGCATTTCGTTTCTGCTGTAAAGTATTCGCAGTGCAAAAGCAGAATCGTATAAACCACTTGCGATGAGCGTCAATATAACCGCATCTTGAACGCCCTCGTTATGGTGCTCCTCAAGATTTTAGCCAGAATTTCGTCTGTAGCAAAAATGCATTGAGATACAAGAGACTGTTCTTTAGAAAGAACAGAGATTTTCGCCAGCAGCTGCGCAAAGAATTCGTTGCTTTGTTATTGCACAGGGATCAGTGTGGCCTAGAATGCATGCCCCGGTGATTACTCTTAATACGCGGCGTCGGCGTAAAATGGTATTTTGGTAACATCCCATAACGGTCTCATAAACATTGTTGTGTTAATCGCATTGCAAAACATTATCTGTAAATCGGCGGTCACTGCATCTTGGGAGCACCATTTATATTGGGTTATTTAAGAGGTACTACTTGTGAAGTTTACAACACAGCCCCACCGCGGTGGTCTACTGGCTAAGGTACTCGGCTGCTGACCCGCAGGTCGCGGGATCGAATCCCAGCTGCGGCGGCTGCATATCCGATGGAGGCGGAAATGTTGTAGGCCCGTGTGCTCATATTTGGGTGCACGTTAAAGAACCCCAGGTGGTCGAAATTTCCGGAGCCCTCCAGTACGGCGTCTCTCATAATCATATGGTGCTTTTAGGACGTTAAACCCCACATATCAATCAGAGTTTACAACACAATTCAGCTATCGGTCTGGTTATTATCCGGGGTCATTATCAATCGCTCACCTCGGTAATGGTGGGGGGTCGAATGAGCCAGCCGTGATGGTCTGATTGAAGTCGACGCAGCCTGCGGTGGACGTGGGTAGGTCGTCTGCATCGCGCGGGTATACGATGGAGCCTAGAGCGAGCCACCAGGACGTTGCCATGGCTACCAGTATTCCCGTAATGGCACCCTGCGTCATACGTGTCAAATGCCGTTGCAATCACCTAAATCTATCTATCTATCTATCTATCTATCTATCTATCTATCTATCTATCTATCTATCTATCTATCTATCTATCTATCTATCTATCTATCTATCTATCTATCTATCTATCTATCTATCTATCTATCTATCTATCTATCTATCTATCTATCTATCTATCTATCTATCTATCTATCTATCTATCTATCTATCTATCTATCTATCTATCTATCTATCTATCTATCTATCCATCCATCCATCCACCCATCCATCCATCCACCTATCCGCCCGTCCGTCCGTCCGTCCGTCTATCTATCTAATGACCACCCCCTTAACTTGGCGTTAACCGAAATTATCATGGGAAGGTAAGATGATTTGACGAATAGAACGCACTGGTCAAGACATGAATAATGTCACAATACCGTCGCGCACGTCGTCAAACACCTTCCGCCAGACAGTGGCCCATACGCACGGGCAGATATGTGCCACAGGTGGTTGACATTCAGTACCTACCCAGGAATGACGAGAACACAGACGACTAACTTCAACGTGTGAGCGTTTTAAGAAAAAGCTGACATTGACAGCGCTGACTCGACGGATGCAAAGAATAAATGTCAGGGTGCCAGCAGGAATCAAACCCCAGCATTCTGCATGGCTATAAAGTAGTCTACAATAAAGTCACGCCAGGTTTCGGAAATACCTTTCAAATAGACCCTACAATGAAAGTGAAACGTTAATTTGGGTTGCACTTCTGGCTATCCAATTTTATGAACATTAAGTATGTACTCCTATGGTATAGCTCTACGTAAGGTTAGCTGTCATGCACTGAAGCTATTTATGTAGCAGTGTCCAGGACTACAATTTTGCGAGCACCAGCGCTTCGTATCAGTTTATCACTTATGGTGTTGCTAATACTCATGTTCCTGTTGGCATTGTTGCGCAAGTACAACCAGTGGGTTATACAAACATCTGCAACTGTTCAACATATGCCCGGGAATTAAAAAGAGCGCAAAAATATAGACAAGGACAGGGGAAGAGATGACACCTTGTCTATATTTTTGCACTGTTTTTACTTCCCAAGTATGAACCAGCAACTAGCCCAACTTTCGCTATTATTGAAACATATGCCCATTCGTGCCAAATTTCTACATATATTTAGCGTCGTTTTATGACGTGTCACTCATTAAAAGTTACAACAGGGCCAGTTTTTGTCCGCATGCTTCGCATAACATCGATTCCGAAGGCACGCGGGATCTGCCGAATTTTATTTGAGCTGCCTTGAGGCTTTTCTGCTATACCGAAAACCGTACACTTTTAGTGAGAAGAGGCTAGGCAATTCTTGTTGGGCTAGGTCGTGTATGCTGTGTGTAAATCCTATAGCGTAGTGTGAAGGAAAAAAAAAAGAGCCAGAAAAAGGACACACATACTGGACGGGCTCTAAATTTCAAGGTTTTATATCTTGACGACAATAGGCGCACAAACTAACCTCTATAAACGCGTGATTAAGGTGCGTGTACTCTCACTTTGCGTTGTTTTTAAGGTCGTGTTTTTGGCGCTTTATCTAATGCTGATACATGCTCAGTATTTCGGAAAGTTTGGAAAAGCGAAGAAAAAACAGGAGCCTTTCTTTCTTTCTTCCTTCTTTCCTTTCTTTCTTTCTTTCTTTCTTTCTTTCTTTCTTTCTTTCTTTCTTTCTTTCTTTTTTTCTTTGTTTGTTTGTTTGTTTCTTTCTTTCTTCTTTCTTTCTTTTTCTTCCAAGCCGGGAATTAGACTTTCACCCATCGTGCCCTTTTTCATTGGTTAGCGCGGGGTTTTTCACGTACAACGCTATCACCACAGTCACCGAAATCTCTATCTCATATCTATAGCCTTCCTTGAAGTGACTGTCATCTATAAACATGTAAACGCACTATATAGTATGAGGGGTATCGTTTCCGATAGGCTCCATCGAATGTACGAACAAACTGTATCAGCACGCAGGGTACACTTCGTGAAGTAGCCGTAAATGTAAGAGAGAGAGAGAGAGAGAGAGACTCTTTATTAGGAAAAATGAAGATTTTTGCCGGCGTCTATATATCGCTGACATGCTATAGGCTCTGTATAGGGATGGGAAAGGAGACTAAAATATTGCAGTAGATAGAAAGGAAAATAATGTAAAAAAGAAGTTGTGACTAAGTGAACCTGATAAAGTCATTTGCAGTTAGGGTATAAGGTAAATCAAGGTTTTCGTATGTAACATATTGTATTGTTAGAGCCTACGGACAAGACCAATATCGGATAGATAATGGATTAATGACAGTATGACCCGACGATGTTTAGAAGGTCCGCGCACAGGGCCTAATATACATGTCTCGCAATGTTAATTGTTCATGGCAGATCGTGTTCATTTATTGTTCGAACAGTTGCCTCTCATCGCGGTACGCGGATCATTCCAGTAGGATGTCCCGCGTTACGCACTAAATGTAATATAATACAATAGCAATTGTTGAGGTAAACTCCCCAAAACCATCATATGTATATGAGAGACGGTGTAGTGAAGGGAGATCTCCGGAAATTTCGACTACCTGGGGTTCTTTAAGATGCACCTATTTCTAAGCAGACGAGGTGTCTCAAGCATTTCAGTCTCGGTCGAAAATGCGGCGCCCGCGGCCGCGATTCGATCCCACAACCTGCAGGTCAGCAGACGAGTGCCTTAGCCACCAGACCAACATGGTGGGTGTAGCCGTAAATGTGACCCCCCCCCCCCCCCCCTCCTTTTATTTTGTAACAGCACAGCTGTTTAACAAGTTGTTCCTTGAGACTCGATGACATGAAACGGTAATCATTTGAACAAGTTTGTCATAATTACGAATGGGTATATATGTGCCACGTATAAAGGCGGTAAATCCAACTATAATCACCACTGCTCCGCTAAAAATTAAGTGGGAAACAGTTAGCACAGCGACGAATAGCGGCGAAGCGACGGCAGCGAACTGAAATCTCCGAGTACGTACAACGAGAGAATACCATGGGTAACGGTAGAGGCAAAAGTGGCATGCACCGAGAAGACCCCGAAAGCGACGTGCCCGGAGGTCCATGAGAGGTGCGGACGCTTCGTTTCAGCACGAGTTTCTGTCACTGAATTTTGGACCATTGTGTCGCGTGTGTGATTGTCTGTGGTTTCTCTGCGCCGAGAATCCACGCAAAAGCAGCCTAGCATCTCCTATATAAACAACCTAGAAACAACCTCTAGATCTTGAATCACCTGAGTTCTAGAGAAAACCTAGAAGTGACTTGATCAGTCTTCAGAACCACAGTATCGCTCTTTTAAACCTTCCATGGCTTAGTGCAAGCTCTGCTAGTTTTTTTGTGTGTGTGTGTTTGAAAAGGCGTCAAAAAGACCACAGCATTCATAAAAAGAAAATAAAATCGCGCACTACTAGCAGCTGAAGTTTGATCAAAAACGTACAAGGATAGTCACACACACATTACGAAAAAACCCTGACTAAGAATCAGTCAACCGCAGAGTGAGTGTGCATATTAAAAACCACCAAGCACGATTTGGCCGGCAGATTAGGTTACGTCAAGGTATTCTACATCGCGACTTGATAGCGCTAGCGAAGGACAGCTTATGCACACACTTTTGCGATGTAGGCGGCTTCGACAATTTCTCGAGTTTCCTGAGCTCGCTTTCAGAACAAAAGAAGTATTTCCTTAAACAAAGGCTGGCACCCACAAGCCTCACAAAGAACAGATAGGCGCTAAGCTTATCAATCCTCGAAGACCGTTTGTGATCACGCAGACGTTATATTGACACGTCGCCAAATCTGACTAATGCATAAGCGTTTGCAAGTTCTTGGTAATATACTGCTGTCTCCTTCACCTGTAATCAGTTTTTTCACGCTTTTTGCACACATGAGTTTGCACCAACTCACGCAATTGTCCATGTTAAGTATTTTAGGGGCGAAGCACTGAAAGGTGGGGGTCTGTTCATCCGTTGTATGTATGTATGTATGTATGTATGTATGTATGTATGCATGCATGCATGCATGTATGTATGTATGTATGTATGTATGCATGTATGTATGTATGTATGTATGTATGTATGTATGTATGTATGTATGTATGTATGTATGTATGTATGTATGTATGTATGTATGTATGTACGTGACCGCCTATAGTTCCACCTTTGCCAGCTGCCCACTAATCGTCCTCGCAAACTTTACACTATGCCCCTTCAGCGATCCACCACTTCACCGACCATGAAGCAAATATTGTTGAGAAGTAGCAAATAAGAAATGCAAGATGTTCGCGTAATTGTATCCAGATGCATGTTAAAGAAGCATAGATTGTCTCACAGTATCCCCTCTTTGTTTGTACGTGACCACTTTTAGTTCCAATTTTGCAAATTGCCCACTACTGTGTTCTTGCAAACGTCCCACTATGCCCCATTACCGATCCACCCACCATAAAGCCGTTCTAATGAAGGGGGAACGGAAGCGACGTATAGCTACCACTTACGAATTGCAGAATTTTTTTGCAAAAATATATACAGTATTTGTACATATAACACTCCAGTGCTTCGTCCCACTCATCATCATTCACTCCGTGGATATGCTGTGATTTTTTTCTTCCTTCTGACGGAGATGCATTTCGTGCGGTTCGAACACCATTCTTTATATATTTTCGGGAAGCTAACAAGAGAAGATTATGATCGTTTCATAATTCACAATGGTATATAGTGTTTAACGCCCCAAAACCACGGCACTATTATGATGGACGCCGCATGTGGAGGACTCCGGAAATTTTCACCATGTGGTGTCATTCAAGGTGCACTCACATCGCGCAGTACACGGGTATCATTCATTTCGCTTCCATCAAAATGCGACCACCGGGATCGAAACCGCGACCTTCGGGTTGGCAGCCGAATACCATAACCGCCAAAACACCACGGCGGCGGGTGATGCTCGTTTCATTCCTGCAGTGACGGCAGTCCCACCGCCATCACATACACTGCCTGTCACGGTCACCCTCAATTACCTTCTTCTTGCAGCAAGGAAAGAAAGTTCCCAGGACGAAAATGGCCAGCAGGGGACCGGACAGGGCTCCGACCAGCGAAGCCGATGCCTGCACGCAAGAAAAGGCGTTAGAGAGAAAACACGACAGCAGTAAAAAAAATAATAAGCAAAGGTAGTTTTCTTAGCAGGCGTTGCAGACACCCGAGTTTCTTTTTTCTAGAAGTTCACCTTGTCGTGGTCATTTCGGGGGCGTGCTTCACGTGACGACCCAGGCCGGAAGCCGAGTAAATGAGCGGAAAAGCAGCCACCGACCGTTTGATTTGCACGAAACAACACTGCCCGTTTGAAGGAACGTCGAATAATGTTGCACAACCTAATAACACCTAAATGCGAGCTAGCTTGTGCGTATCTATAGATAGGTGAAACAGCGCAATGGAGACACGCCCCAGTAGACTCAGGGCTAGCGCCGACTGCCAACCGATTTAGTTTTGCCTGATAACGCACTAATTTACCTTGAAAGTGTGCGCACAGGGTCGGGGGAAATTATTGATTATTATTGCAGCGCAGGTGTCAAGCAACACGCTTGTTTATCAAGAAAGATTAGTTGCAGAAATATATTAGCGTTCCTTGTCAGACTTATGAAGGACGTGCCGAGGCATTTTGTATTTTTAGACTTATAGCAAAAGCTTGAATACTTCACGAGCAGTATGAACTTTGTAACTGAGCTCAATACACGTGTATATGAAAATTGGTAGGCAGCCATGTTTAGCGCAGTGTATCTCTTTTTCTGTCGCTATTTGTCCTCAGATTGTCTTAAGGCTCGCGAAGACAGTGGTTTCGACAAGATGGCCCGTCTGTACGATAGAGGAAGGGCTGCAGTAGATCGCGATTTCATACGCTACTTCACTCCTGCATGAGGCATAGCTCGTGGAGTGCTTCTTGACGAAACGCTCGTTGGCTGGGTTGTTCTCATTCACCTTTTTTAGGCAGGAAGCTTAGATAGCGTGAGACAAAAAACGAACAAACAAACAAAAACAGTTTATGACTCTGCCAACCCCGTGGTCTTGATGCCATGGGAGACACATTTCACGGTGAGATATGACTACCATTTTATACTTCTAGAAGGATGGCGCCACCAACCGGACGCGTTCACTCATAAGCGTGCGCAGATTCCTGCAGGTTCCTCTTCAGGGGGGAGAAGGCGAAGGTTTGCCGCAGCGACCCTCCCGCCCTTTTCGCTAACGTGTATCACCTCTAAGCTCGGGGACATCAGATTGATTCTCGGCCACAGCGGCTGCACTTTGAGGAAGGCTAAATGCAAGGGCTCCCATGTAACTAGACCATTAAGCGCAAGTGAAAGAACTCTGAGTTACCATAAATTAATTTGGACTCGCCCGCAATAGCATTCCTCACTGCCATGTCGGGATTTTGTCACAAAAAAAAAAAGCTCGGATTTTTTTTGTATTTGCAGATACCGCCGAGACCACTTATAAGGATACCGGTTTTAACAATATATCGTTTATAAGAATGAGAAGCTCCTGTACCATCAACTTTCGCATGTTTACTTTGGTGAAATAATCACCTGACAGCAATGACCGCATGCATCATTATCAGTTATAACAATGGATTCTGGCTGTTGGGTGTCCATGTCAAAAGGGGATCCAACTTGATAATTTTCAAACGAAAGAAAACGAGAAAACCAAGCTGCTGAACACCTGCCCACAACCCCAATGTACCCTAACAACCTTTCGGTCTTGTATGTTTCTTTGCATAACATTACGACCACGTGGCAATGATGACTTTAAAACGCGTATTGGTATGGAAGCTGCGTTGGCTTTCATTAGAACGTGAAGTTTGACTAAAAAGTTGAGACTTCAAAGAGTTTCAGCGTCTGAAATCTCAGACGTTGTGAATAATTGGTTCTATGGCACTTGTGGCAGTACTGTGACAGCATTCAAGTATTCAAACATGTCCGAAAAATTGACAACTTAGTCATCCTTGTCCGTGGTGTTCGTTTGCACTTTTAATTGATAGGAACCGACATTGTATTTTTCTCAAAACAACGTGCCACCAAACTATCATGTCAACCATTTTTATCAAATATAAGTTGACATTATCTTGGCACTTGAGTCTTGTTCTAATTGTTTTAAGTGAGTTCAATTGTATAAAGTTTTTTGGGAAGTGCGCGTGACAAGCAGGGTGTTTTCAAGTTTTTAAAATTATTTATCGTAAACTTACCCCACAAGAAGTCATGTTATGACCATAAGCTGCATGCATTAGTTTATGAAACATTCATCCCTTAACATAATAGAGAATGTTAATCACATTTTAGGAACAGCCCGGTGTCTTTCCTAATTATTCATTAGTTTCCAACGTAGCGCTTTCACCCTTCTATTCATCACAACAAGCAGAACAATTAAGAAATACTTGCCTGTATGATAGATTCCATGGTTCCGGTGAGGAAAGCGATCGATATGGATAGTAGGCCGTAGGCAGCGGCTGAAATAGCAAGGTTCAGTTTTTTTTTTGGACATATCTGAAAACAGCTGAAGTGCATGACTTGTCGACTGTTACGTACACTTGTGCGCATTAATCCCCATAAAGACGAGATGTGTTGACTCCTATTCTGTGCCGGTTGAATTCGATTATAACCAGATACATTATAAGAGACATTATTATATGACTTTCAAACATTTCTTTATACACTGTAATGGAGTTGTTTGATAAGTGCGTGTCAGTGTTGTTTTACATATGTCTGCTCATATGTTGTACTTTCCATGAACTGCTCTCCATTTTTTCCTTCAAGATGTACGCTCAATATTCACACGAGGGCTAAGAAGTTACCGGCGCCTTAATTGTGAGCCAACTTCTCTTTATATATCATATCATTTTAAAAAATGGCTTACCCATCAGCTTCGTGAGTCGTAGCGCGGCGGCTTCGCTGATGTTGACCCGAGGCCGAATGAAATCGTCCCAGGTCACCGCTGCCAGGGCATTGTAGCCGGAAGAAAGCGTACTGCGAATGTTGCAAAATATGACCTTTCTATATGGATCGCCTTCTTAAAGCTGTTTACAAGTTACAAGACGGAAGTATAGCTCACGCCCACTACGACTTCCAGTAGGATGGGCTTGCTCTCAGCCGACCATTGCTTGCGTCTCTATACTCTGTTCCCGCTCCACACTCTCAATCTCTCGATCGTTTATGCGCGTATCAAATAGACTTCAATAAAAGGAACAAACTAAGGATTCGTCATGTCACGCAGTAACCTTGTGTACAATACTGCGTGACCTACGCGTTATACGCGATATTGTTAGAGAACTCGTTTAACGGTAATTCTAGGGTCGGTGTTGCCGTCATGCGCGCCGTCTGTGAGAGAAAAGTCGAGGTAGAGGCAAATAGAGAAATAACGAAAATCTCGAGTTGGGAGGGGAATCGAACCCAGTACTACTGCGTGGATAGCAGGTGGTCTATCACAGAGCCAAGCACTCAATTGAAACTGTTACGAAAAAAAAAGGACCCTGTCTGAATCTCATGTAGTGCAAGAAGATTAAAAATCAAACTGGCGTAAATAATTGTTTTTATGATAAAGGGCATCATGAAACTGTGTAGTTGCATTACAAAACGTATAGCGTACTTCGGAAACTCGCAAAATTGTAGTGAGCACTTCGCCATTGTACTTGCAGTTGGCCTTCTAGGGTAATTAAAAAAAAGCCAGTTTTGAACGCCCAGTCTTCGCTTTACTTGCGACACGATTGAGATGTGCACCTAGGGGCGAAGCTGGGCTAACGAATGAAAAAGTGATTAGAACGAAGCCCGGTTATGCTATCGCCATCTGCTCTTGAAGGCGAAGATAAAGCATTCTACAAGTTTCATTTCATTATGCTTGAAACATCGTTGTTATCAGTGCTATATTATCATCATCGTCATTCATCCATTCACTCAACTTTTAAAGGCCTCATACAAAGCAATACATAAAGAGTAGGGGGAGCAAAAAGATATAAGGACACGTCATCGCTTATTATACAAGTGAAATGGTTGAAGAATAACGCTGAAGCAAATACGCATTGTGCAACGTTGAACACAAAGATAAAGCAAATTATGAAAGTGTAAGAACTATTACACGTGGTTGGTCGTAAGGCGCGAACACAAAAAGTAATAATGAAATAAATAAAAATAGATCCATTAAAATCACTATTGAAAAAAAAAAAGAAGCTGTGTTGAAGAACTGCTATGTGCGAGGGTCAGGTAAAGAGATAACAGCAACAATAAATTGGACTGGGGCGTGCTCTTGAGCAACATATTCGTCATCATTATGTCCGTCATCGTACTTATCATTAGCCGGGTTTAGTTCATGTATTTATAAGCAAGTACCATGGCTAATGCCTTTAAATTACAGATACTTGTTGTCTTCGTTGTCCTTAGGGTAAGAAGAATCCCAGGCAATCACGACTGAGAGAAGAAGTACTCGTTTTACATTTGTCTATTCAATAGTGTAACACGAAGCAATGTGCAGAGGTAGAAGGGTCCCCGCGTTTCATAATACCTAAGTAAAACAGAAAGATGCAATGACCTCATTATTTACCTAACAAGTAATTTATTTTGTTACTAACTTAACAAACACAATATCTAGTATTAAAATCGCTAGCAGTAACAATGCCCTTTAAATGACTGTATCTCAGAATGAGTTGAAGCGGCTGCCAGCGCTTCGCTTGTTATGAAAACTGACCTTAGGGAACCGCTGAAGACAGACGCCACAAGGAGGCCACTGAGTCCGGGGTAGTTCCTCAGCAAGTCTTGCACAATGTATGGCATCAACTGGAACAAAAACAGTCCTAGAGCTTGCAGCACAGTTACGCATGAATTCACTAAGCAAGAATACTAAGATATTCTGATCTCTTTAGCATGCTGCCTTCTTTCTATCTCTCTATCTTTTCATGCCTGAGTCGTCTTCCCCCAGCGTAGCATAGGAAACCGGATGCGCGTCTGGTTGACATTCCTGCTTTTCCTCCTCCTCCCTCCTCCCTCCTCTCCTTCTCCTCAACTGATCTTTTTTGGTAGCTGTAAGAGCTATGCATGGAGTGAATATTTTTAATGTTTGAAGTTTATTGATAAACAAAAAAAAGATTGAGACATGTCCCCAAAGCAAACCCTGACGGGATGCGACGCCGCAGCGTTGCGCACGGGTGACGTCACGGGTTGAACGGCACTTACGCGGGTGCTCCGGTGAGCTCTAGAAAATTCCTATGGAGCGATGGTTGGTGGGGGTCTTGTAGGTGACACGTACGGACATGTTTCAACGCGTTCGTTAGGCGCGCGTCAGGTTTATTGCGCGTGAACCAACCAGTCGGCGTTGTAGCGAGTGGCGCTTGCAGCAGGTGTTGCGGGAGAACGGACGAAGGGGCAGCTGCTGGCGCCGCGGCTGGCGCGTGGTAGGCGAGAGAGAAAGTGACGTCAGTGCGCATTGTGAGGGGAGCGTGACGTCAACGCGCTGCAGCGGTGTGACCTACTGGGCACCGCGTTAACAGCTACGGCGCGCGGCGCGTTCGTACGGAGGGACAGCGTTACACAGGCTAGTCAGAGAGCTGCTTTACATGTAAAAACATACATCATTCATTTATATAGTGGTTGAATGGGAAGGGTTGGTGAAAAGGTAACTGAATGCCGGACAGGGCACCGACTTCCGCCCAGGCCACAATTATGCACAACACTCAGTAAATACATATACATATATGCAGACCATAAATGTGTAAAGTATGAATACATAAATACAACACACTGTGAAAATATAATAGGTATGTCAATGTAAATCGTAAATACATGAGTTTAATACAGTCGAAATACCATAAATACAGATATAGAGCGAAAAAAAAGGAAAAGAGAACCTTCATTACTATGTTAATTAGAGACATTGAGAAAGCTTTGTGGACTGCTAAAAAACTACACAAGAGTTCACAAGAACGAGTAATATTATGTGGCGTGTTGAAGATAGTTGTAGGATATTATGAGAAATTTAACGGCTGGAAACATTGAATACATGTCACCACCGTTTCAAGAGAAGCTGAAAGCCACTACGTGCCTATAGTTCCTCTTCATTATTGGAGAGCCAGCCTTTAAAGCTGCATATTGCGACAAAAAAAAAACTAGATAGAATACTTTTGTATCGGCGTCTTTTTAGGTATCTTAAGTGCTTACTATCTTCACTGCAAATAATTAATATTTTCATGCTCAAATATGTTTGTCCGAGTATTGTAGGATGAACGAGGCTTTTTTTATTATGTTTCCCAAAAGCCGCTTGTGCCTTTTTCACAACTTAACGCGATAACTCCACTGTGTTTTTGCGTAAGAATGACACCGTCTAGTCCAAGAAATAACCGAATTAATGGGCGAAAATTGCAGTTCATTAGATACACCGAAGAACTGGATCGGCCTGGCAAGCCCTGGTGGGACATTGCGAGACCCTATAGTTTTCAACACAATTGATAGCATTGTTAAAGGAACACTAAACAGAAATAATGACAAGTTCATTATTAGTGGAGAAATTTAAAGTTGAAGTTTCATTTCTAAATTTCACGCCCAAATCTCCACGCGTTCTGTCTAAAACTTCCGAATGTATTTTTTGTATTTTCGCGACGTTAGCTCGATGAAAGTTTCTGGAACTTCGTATGTTAGGTCTATTACACACGCAGATGAAAATTTACTTAATTTTCGTCGATTACAATCTACGTGGTACCCAGTAGACTCCTTTAGAATCTGATACGTCAGAGTGTTTGACGCGAGAATCTCATGGTGACGTCTCCACCCGCCTTTCGTTTTCGCGCTTTTCCTAACTTACCAAGCGTCGTGTCGTGGTAAGAGTGGTGTTTTTCGGATTGCGAAATCGTACTTCACTAATACACAGAAAATCGTTTAGCTTCTTTTGTGTTACATTACGTTCCACTCCATCTGACCAGAGATGTGACGCTCGCTAATGCCCGAGTACGCTTAGAAGGTGAAAGAATGAAATCCTACCTATGAATCGATTAATCGATAAATTTACCTGATCTGCTTTGTCGATGTCGCCAGTGAGCGTGGGGTCGCAGTCCCGGTACACGGCGTAGAGTGTCAGCCCCGACAAGACGGACAGCAGCAAGGTCAGGGCCACGCCGGGAATGTTGAGCAGCAGTGCCCTATAACGTGCAATTTTATTTTAAGTATCTGCAGCTTCTGTGGACAGGAGATGCAGAGGGTTCGCGTACGGTCGGCCAGACAGCTGACCAACAACAACAGCAGCAACAACAACGACCACAACAAGTATTTACAATAAGAGATAGTGCTACTAACATCGTGTAGTAAGGTTTTGAACCATTGTGTACGACAATGGGCACTAGCACTTTCTAGTGCCTACTATTCTAAATAGTGTTAACCTATCTCATACCCATGTAATAGCAGATCAGTTAGGACTTGCAAAGAAGCGCGCCAAATAAACAAAAATTAGTTTTATTGCGATAGCAAATATAGGGATATTCTCGGTTGGTTTTTGCCGCCGACGTCGCCGTCACTCACCGTATATGTTCGCGTATCTATGTATATGTAAAGGCAAAGAAGAAAAGTAATCGAGAAAAAGACTCCAGCATGCGGAATCGAACTTGGATCCATGAGTGCGAGGCGTTAACCACTGTGCAACCGAGAACCGCCTCCTTCAACGTTCAAACGGCAAAATATTTATATCTAATACTTACCGCTGTTGACGGGCATCTCGGGGGCCAAGGAAGTGGATGCTCTCCACCGCGCCTTTATCTCACGGTGGGAAGAATCGTACGTCTTGGCTGGCGTTATGCTTTCACAGGAATGATTCTGTTATAGTTAGTGGGCGCACAAAGGTCACTGCAATCACTGCACAGTCTCCGTTTGCGAAAAGGGCACGCTTTTCAGATACAGCGATGTAGCAACTAAGACGCTTGTTCGCGTTCATCAGTACTTGTGAGTACGTTTCATGTGTCATTTGTGCGTGAGAAAGGCGGG
Source organism: Rhipicephalus microplus (assembly GCF_013339725.1). Classification (NCBI taxonomy): domain Eukaryota; kingdom Metazoa; phylum Arthropoda; class Arachnida; order Ixodida; family Ixodidae; genus Rhipicephalus; species Rhipicephalus microplus. Next base: position 99,035,730 of record NC_051171.1, read on the forward strand.
GCACGTTTTGACCTGCTTGACATTTTGTGCGTGGCCTGCCAATTTGTTGCTATTGGGTTCATTGCTTCGCCTTTGCAGCAAACCTGTTAATTTTTTTCTCGTTCGCTCCCGAAACATATCTAATAATTGCGATCAGCAGTTCTTTGGCCAGCAAAAGGGATTCCAGTTGGTGGGATGGTGGACATGATGATTTGAAGTCATACTTCACCAACTATTCTGCTCACACACATGAGGGAAGTAGCCGCAGCTAACTTGGAATAAACGTGAACGAAATAAATGAAATGTATAAATATGCAAGATACGCCGACAATGGTACTACAACCATGGACCTGCAGTACTTAAGCCTGATTCTCTAAGCATAGCACTTTCTTTTCGCTTTCGTGGCCTCGCATCGCAAATTGAAACCAACATACAGAAAGAGAGAGAGAGAGAGAGAGAGAAATGGAGAGGAGAGGCAAGGATGTTAACCAAGCTTTCCCAAACACAGAACACTAAAAGTAACAACCTCCGTTAGACTGCTATGAATGCCTTAAAATTTAATTTTTCTCTTGTGCAAAATCGAAGACAGCAATTTGGGTTGCCTCTACAACGTGGGCGCATACATCTCTTTTTTAGGGGCGAAGCTCCCTAAAGCGGCACCCGTTCGTCCCTCGTCGTAGTACGTAACATGTCTTATGCTTTGACCTTATGCTTTGACCTGCCGGTGGGAGATTTCTCCTGTGCGTTGTTGAACAATAAAAAATTCGCAGCGTGCGCGTTAACTAAAAGCCAAATTCTCCCTTCTCTCATTTCCCATTCGCAGCCATCGGCATGTACATTGAGCACTATCTGACAAGAAAAGGTTGGTACGTCATACTCGCTGGGCGTAACCTCCTTGGTTTTCGAAAGGTTTAGCGAGCGTTCGGCCGCAGTGCCTTGAATACAGTGAACTAGTATATACCATGAACTCGAGGTGGTTAAAAGTGGGAAGTGGACCCGAAGCGCAAGCAGTAAGAAAGTGTGCGTGTGCCACCTCTCGTTTAGTCCTTGGAATGTCCGCTGGATGGCGGTGCTTCTATATGGGGGATATATGCTGAAAAGATGCGAGATGGTGGTACTTGGAGTGTTGAATAGATGGACGAACGGACACATATACAGATGCATGGATGGACGCATGAACGGACGCAGGGGCGGCTGCATGGACGAACGCAGGGACGGACGCATGAACAGACGCACGCATGGACGGGCTGACGGACGCATGGACGGTCACACTGACGGACGCATGGACGGACGAATTCTTCGCCCCACTCTCCATCATTCACTCCGTGGATATGCTGCCATTTTTTTTGTTTCTTCGTAGACGTAGCCAGATGAAATGTTAAGAATTCAGCCCCCTTTCCGCGCCTCCTCACTCACACCTAGAAAATAGGAAGTTTTAGAATAGCGCACCGCGAGCCCTTGCGGTGCGGTAGCTGCCACTGCGCATGCGTCGTAACGCAAGTCGGCGTTCACGTTCGCGGATCGCACGCAGGAAATCCGAAATTGCGTGCGGTGATGGCGGCCCGCATGTGGCCCGCAAGCGTTAGTTTCGAGGCTATAGATACGGTGTCGCTGTGATCGTGCGTTGCGGTTTGCAGCAGGGCAAACGCTATTCTAAAACACTTATGGCGCCCGCTTTGCCCGCAACGCCCGCAGCGCTTGCAAACGCTATTCTAAACTTTTAATAATATATTTGCATCTATATATCTACACACGCACACACGATACGTATGTGAATAGAAGGCGTTGAAAATGCTTGCGTTTAAGGCTCACTACGTTATAAATGTGGCGCAACGTAATTTGCAGCATATAGCTATGACGTAAGATATTTTTTTTTCACTGACACGATTAACGTGAGTGCGCGATTTGGTAGTTCATCAATAAAATTTCAACAGTGCGAAAAAAAAAGAGAAATCGCGAACGGACGAAAAGAGAACTGACATAGACAAGCGCTGACGTTCCACTTATTTTTATTTTAAAAAAACATATAAGTAGCGAGAAACAGCGATGCATTCGCAGCGGATCAAGGGACAAAAACCGTGCATGAGCGCTAACAAGTGACGAGTTAAAAAAAAAATGATACCAGAAAGAGTTATATTACAGAGCATTCGCGTCGGAAAGATAACCAACTTCCTTTTTGTGCGAGTCAATGAACAGCATGCTAGTGCATGTCTCCCTCAAGCGAGCATCGTAGACCATCTCTAGAATTTCTCTAGAGCACACAGTTACTTCGAATATTACCCCTGTTTCGTTTTGGGAACGTATAGGCAACCGCACACCCTACAATATGCGCTCAAATATCCAATATTGCCGCTGTGCGCATTCAGTCGGTGTTCACGTAGGCGTATATTGAGACATATTGACGGGAGGTCGACGCATTTCTTTCCGCATGACATCAGAATGACGAGTCCCTGTGCTTAAGCGCTTGTCGGTGTCACCTCTTTTTCCTTCCGTTCTCGCTTTTTACCACGCTTTTAAAGTTTTCTCTGCCCTACAGGTGATTTCGTCGTAAAAGCGTTTGGCTGTACTTGATATCAATCTCTACAAAGCGTTTAGAAAGGAAGGAACGGCTTCCGCGTAGTTTCACTAACCTGCGTGCTCGTCTGAGCGACTTCATGCTGGAGTAGCGCTGCACCTGAGTCTGGCTGGCGCAGTAGGCGCTCATCCATCCGATAGTCCAGCCGAGGACGACATTCCAGGTGGTGTACGTGTCGTAAAGGCTTGTGCTCCAACTGCGATGGCAAGATGGCATGACAAAGGAGGTCACTCGACCTATCACTCACTGCGACTGGCACATGGAAGTCGGGTCTGCAATATATACAAGAGCAACCACCACTCCACGTCTAACTAACAACACTGCGGAAAAACGCGAACGGAATGGAGGACACCGCAGACGAAGCGCTGTACAGTGTCCTCTCTCCTGGCCAAGGTTGTCTGTGCTGTAACCATTTCGACATGAACAGCCAGCTCTTCCAAACAATCGCGTTCCTATACATTCACGGCTGTTCCTGAGTTATTGGAGACAAAGGATTGTGCCACGTAAATCGTAATACACCCCCACTGTATTCAGTGCTAAGCATGTGAACACAGGATGCCTCGTTGCCAAGTGTAACAGCCGTTGAGCCAGCTTACCATTTATGAAGGCGAAATCTTTAAAGATTAAGGCAGATTCGCCATGCTCGTGGTAATTAAACCCTGAAGAGAGCGCGGAGATGGGCAGTTTTTTTTTATGTTTCGCTTTGGTTTATCTTTCACTACTTCTCTTCTTCTATTTTGTTCTCTGTCCCAGTATAGTCTTTCTTGGAGACCTTTCACGCAAAATTTTGGACTGTATTTCTGTCTGTACATTTGTATGTTTGTATGCCCTTAACGGTAACCTAAACGGCACCAAAGAGCCCGAACGATACTCCAAACGGCCGATTTTCCCCCAGCACCCAGCAATATTCCTCAAGATTCAGCGTTCATATTTGTGTGATTGTCAATTAAAAAGCGATTATTGCGCATATCTGAGGCACCATAACAACACGTCAATATGCTGTATGTGTGTTTCTTACTAGAAAAAGCATACATACGTAATAATAAAAACCGTAGCGTTTATCGCATTGCGCTGAACAGGCAACCCTTGCAGGAAAAGGCGAGTGTTTCCAACACTTTGCTAAGACGACACGGTGGTGGCACCTACCCGTCGCCTTGTGTTCTACACCTTATCACCTCCAAGACGGGCGCGCAGGGCATGCGCGCTGCATTTTCCAAGATAACTGCCAGATAGCGCTCATGTCTCACGTGTGACGTGACGATGCGTTCGTTTGCCTCCACTGCACGCTCAAGGCACTCTAACGCAGCGTCTCCAGAATACCATTCACCAATTTTCTTGCGCAGAACAACAATTAAACGTTTTGTTCATTCTCTACCGACGCAAGACTATCGTCTTCGACGACGTTTGCAGTGTAACATGCAAATTCGAGGCCATTTTTTCATTTCTTTCTCTGATTTATATTGACTTATATTTTTTATTACAAATTCTTTCCATTTTTTGTCTTTCTCTTTCTGTTTCACGCTTGATTTCTCTTTCAATTTTTACACGTGGTTCGTTTTTTTGTGTTTCCCTAGACATATCCGCACTTAATATCATTATCCAGGTGCTTGAAGAAAAATAGGAAGAAGTCGCGTTATTATCATTATCAGTACGTTCGAAGAACAAGTGCAAGATGGCTGTGCTACATGTGGTTTCGCCTGCATGACACCAAGCGATCACGATAGCATTCGATCACATCAGTAGAGTGACATGCCCATACAGCTGATGAGGACGAAAATTGGACGCGATGATAGCACCGCCTGGATTGTGGCGGCAGTTGTACAAAGACTGGAAAATTACTATTTTACTGACAACTGAAAAATGTTTTTATTATCTTCTGCACTCAAGTGATTTTCTTGAACAAATAATAACTAAGAAAATTGTTTGTATATATTATAGCTGCGCATAAAACTAAGTGGTTTTTAAAGCACCACAGCGTTTTGATATGGCGGCTGACCATTCGCATAGCATACGACCACGTCGTCGTCTGCTTCTGCGTCATGGCTGTCCCCGCTCGTTGGATCAGCTCCCTGTCTCAATTTATCTTATTTGTATATAGTACAATGCAGTAAACTACCTGCTAGAAGCTCACAGGTATCTTGCATACTTGATTTAGTAAGCGAGTGATGCCGCATACAGGCCGAGCGAAACGACAACGGTGATCACACAAACTTGCAGCAATAAATTGTTGCATTGCAAGTCAATCGATGTTTGCATAGAATAAAGGTCACGTAAATAACGTTTTAGCATGTACAGCAGTGAAAAATATGCATGCATTACACAGCGGGTACGTAGTCCTACGCATAGCCCCAACGCAGAGACCCGGAGCCCAGAAGCTGTCCAGCGCTCACTGATATATCGATCGAACTCCACGAAAACTTCACGGCAGTAAGTAAAGGTGTACCCCTATCGTTCCTGCACCTCTGTAGCTCAAGATGTCGTAACACCTCGTTGAGAGTATTCGGCCAATTTTCTGTAAATAACATCAACGTATTTACCAGCTTTTCACTAGCAGTGCGGCCTGACTGTTTGTTTTCGGGTTCGCGCTGCCAGCTAAAGTGGGTCACTTTCTAGTCTTCCACGCGTTCACATTATCTTTGCTTATAAATGCTTAAAATAATTGTGGAGCATTTTTATATGCGTACTATTTTCAAGTCTTACAAACAAAATCGTCAAACAAAAGGCTTAGATGGCGTTTCGTTTGCCGTCGCGGGCGGTGCGCTGTCGTTTTGATGGTGGCGACGCCTCACAGCATGGACGCGAAGCTCCCAACACGCCGCGGGCCTGATCACAGGATAGGACAGCCAGGCCCCCTATTGTGTTCCACGCTTCAAAAAATTATTTCAAATTTGAAAAGTAGGCGTCGGTATCAACACGAACGATTAAAAAAATCACGGTATCATGAAGCACGTCATACATCACCAAAATGTGTACCGTCAATCATCCAGTAACTTGACACAACATGACGTCACGTGATGTCGTCATCACGTCGCACGTGACCATTGCTTGATCAAAAGCGAGCCGATTCTGGAGGCAATGCCTGATCGTGTAAAAAAAGAAAGAAAAGGTACAACTTGAGAAGTCTGCGGTATTTCGGATGTGCCAAAGCATGCGCCATTGAGCGTGCTCTCGAGATTAGCGTTACAAGTGAGACGGTTGGTGTCCGTGCCTTCGGAGAACGTTTCCACGTGCAGGAAAGGGAGAATTTTTTACTTCTTTTACTTTTACAGGGAGGGGGGGGGGCTAGGATGGGCTGGCGCACTTTGTTCTTGTGGGTGATGCTTCTACGGACTTCTTGAAGTTGCGTTCGACTACAGGTGCCGAAAGCTTCAAAGGCGGAGTGAGCGGAGATACATAGATTAGTACGACTGGTTGAGAAGAAAGTCGCTTTTGCCTTCACATCATCATATGCCCATTTCAACTTTTAATCACCGATGTTGACGCCCCGTATCTTTGCACGCTCCCGGTTTGACCAGTCAGAGCAGTTACTGCCAGTGCATATTGCGGCAGATTGGCAGTCACCCAAGCTTTGAATGGAGATCGTAGTAGTCAGAAAGAAATGCACGTGTTTTGTTTGTACGCTACAAGCACATATCATATGTAGTTGTTGCCATTCTTAATTGTGCGCTGTGAGAGGGTCGGGGATTAATAGACCCTTTGGACAGAACCAATCTGTCCGTCTCATGTACAAACACCGCAGGCGAAGTACGGGTGCAAATACCGTACTTACGCCACCACAAGATGGTTCGCGAGTTTCTTACGCGATTAGCCGAGAAAACGTGTGGCCGAGTCCATTCGTATGAAGTAAGCATTGAAAGGACGCTGGCTCAAAGAGTCGGGAGTAGTCGCGGCGTCATGAAAGTGCGTTATAGTCAGACCATTCAATATATACCGGACATTTGTGATGCGAAATGACAAGAATTATAGATGTGCGCCTACTCGGGAAGACCAACATGCTGCTGCTCCCGTTTGACATGGAATCACCCCCTAACAGGCTTGTATTTGACTATGAAATCTCTAAGGTGCATTAGTACCGAACGAAGGTCATAACCTGTTATAATTTTCATGAATTCGGACACATCGCCAAACACTGCCCGTCAGAGGAAGTCTTTAAGCAATGTGGACGAAAGCACTCTGAGGATAGTGATTGCGATGATGAGCTCTTCTGCGTCACCTGCCAAAAATAGGGTCGCATATCATTGTACTCCGCCTGCCCCAGTTGCGTGCCCAAAAACATAAAGAAAATTATCCACAATTCGCATGGTCAAAAGACAATGAGCTGGTCTCAAGTAGTTCAGGCAGGCACACCGAAGCAACGTCAGCCATCCAGTGTCTATGAACAGCAAATCAAAGATTTGTGCAAAGAAAACCAAGAATTAAGGATGATGCTACAAGAGATACTGGCAAGACTACCACCCGATCAACGATCTACTCAAACAGGTACATCGGCGCGCCAATATGAATCGACTCGAACAGCTAGTTACACAAAACGTGTGAGTTCTGGGAGTCCGGTTGGGTGATCATTGAGCCGGAAAAGAACGGCAAGCTCAAGGAAACAGCAACAACCAGAAAATGTGCATCCCTAGCAGAGCAGGATGCTCTCAACATCAACGCCATTTACTGCGCAAGGCTCGAATATCGCAGATGCTTAATATACTGCGCCACGAATGGTCCACAGAAACTCAACGCTTGGAAAAAAAAACTGTGGGAAGAATTTCAGACCATAACAAATACAATAAAAACCCAAACGCAAACTATATTCAACAAATTCCATTTTTTTTAAACACGGAGAGCCCAAGCGACGCAAGAGAGTAGATTAAAGCTGGCTTCGACTTATCATTATTTAATCACACTGTCACAGTTTCAAACAGAATGGGCCCACATTAAGGCATCAAGTAGGATGACTTGAACCTCTTGTCATGTTATTGCAGGAGACACGAGGACCGTGTGCCATTAGAGGCTACCGTACTTTTCAGCAGGCTACTATAATACACCAGGGTAAAGGGAATGAACAGTCGCGAGGACAAGCCACTCTCTTAGTCAGAAATGACTGTAGTGCAACTGAACTGCGAATTCCGGAGATAATGAACGAACTCGGAGAAATTGTGGCCATTAAGCTTTGCCCGCGTGGTCAGCGGCCGCTGCTTGCGGTTTTCGTTTATTACAGACCGTTGACGAGCAAGGATCAAAACAGCTCCTTCACGTGGCTCGGTAAAGTGCAGGCGCAAGCGGGAAGTCTTCCCATCGTGGTGAGCGGAGACGTCAATGCCAAACATCCATCTTGGGGCTACGTCAAGACTGACTCGAGAAGACGTGCTCTGCAGGAAGCAATAGAAATGTCTACTTTAAACGTAACACACCAGATACACCATTCGCATAGGGCTGTACAGGCGAAGCAGCAGGACACGACACCTGATTTAACGCTGGGCACTTCTGGGTTGATAAGGTGATGGGACTTAGATTCGACCACATGGGGAAGAGATCATTTGCCTATAATAATTACGCTAAATTGCAAAAAGTGCAGGAAAATAAGGCAGGTAGTTGTGTGACTGGAACAAATTTCGAGTAGCTACCGGAGACTGATTTGCGAATTTCGAGGAATTGAGCGATATGATCGCAGAGGTGCGAGTAGAGGCAAGAAAGACTATTTCATGTGACGACACTACGACTCACATAGACGCCCACCTTGCAAACCTTTGGCGAAAGGGCAATCGTCTAACCCTACGTTATCGACACACAGGGAAACGCCATCGAGATTTATAGTCTTTTAAATGGCAATACGAATTGATAAAGAGATACCAAGAACTCCTAGAAGCCGACGAATGGCACAATACCTGCGAGAAGCTTGTACGCGAACGTGGCCTCAAAAGGCTGTGGGGGATTTTGAGGAGTCTGCTCGGGAGAAAGGAAAGTGCGCTTCCACTTATGGAACATTCATGTGAGAGGACGCTTCAACGCTGGAAAATCATGTCATTCTAACTTTCTGCCGTCACGCCACGGAAACATCACCGGGGTCATTCCCTACAACAACGATTGACCGCCCGAAACCGGATCTTGACAAGCCCTTTGCATTAGGGGAATCGATGGCAGCCCTGGCACAGGGGAAAATAAGATCAGCTCTTGGACATAATGGAGTAACTTGGCAAGAGCTTCGAAATCTCAGCAGTGAGCCCAAGACAAACTACTAGCAATTATTAACGAGTCCTGGGAATCCGGCGATGGGCCAGAGTCACTTAAACTATTGCTCATCTATAACCCATACCTAAGCCGGGCAAAAACCACGCATCTTCAGCCAATCTGCGGCCTACAGCTATAACCTCAACAGTGTGTAAACTGATCGAAGGAACGTTACACACGAGAATGCAACAATACATTGAATACAAACGACCTAGCCTACACCCGGCTCAAGCAGGTTTTTGACCGAACATGGGTACGCATGACTGCCTATGGTTGCTCCGCAGAGCAATAAACTGCAGATCTTGCAAACAGCTACCAGACTGCGTTATAGCAGTTGATATGCGTAAGACTTTCGATAATGTGAAACAACAGGTCACACTAGAGGAGTTGGCGGCGAGGTACCCGAGCCAAAATGCATACAATTAGATTCGCAGCTTCTTCCAAAGCAGCCCTATCAAGCGCCATGACATGGCACCGGGATGGAGCCCTGGAACCTATTACTTAGATAGGGTTGTACTCCAGGGATCAATCCTCGAACCTATGCTTTTTAATCTAGCCATGACACAAGTTGCAGAGAGGCTTGATAGAGAGACTACCGTGCGTCTTACTATATACGCATACGACTTTACAATATGGATGGAAGCAGTGGATTATCCCGATGAGCGGAGTATGCAAACCGAACTTAAAGCAGTGATTCTCAGCCTTTCCGGTACCTTAGTTAGCCTTGCCCTAGAATCGTTACACGAAAAGACCGCGTTGCTCAGTGTAGATGGGAAACGACCAACAAATCCAACCGGGATTACACTACACACCGGCGAAACAGACATCACATCTTCAAATGGACAAATAAGAATTCTTGAGGCACAAATTGCTAGCTGCAATAGCCCCCAACGTTGGATTTGCACTTTAAAATGCAATTGGAATCCAATGTTGCACATGATCCGATGCACACCAAATAAGTATGACGGGGCACGGCAGAATGCATGCCAAACACTCTCAAAAGGAGTGGCAGTCTGGCGGATTCTGTACGGGGCACCTATATGATTTCCCCAATCGAGATCTAAGCGACATTGAAACGTCGCACAGGTAAACTCTCCGAATGATCGCTGGACTGCCAAAGCACACAAAAACGAGGAACTGCTCCATCTGGTACCTATACCACCAATACGAAACATCATAAGCGAAGCACAATTTCGAATGCAATATCGATTGGAAAACACGCCACAGAAAAATAGGTTATGGCAAATTGATTGATATGTGGGGTTTAACGTCCCAAAACCACTTCATGATTATGAGAGACGCCGTAGTGGAGGGCTCCGGAAATTTCAACCACCTGGGGTTTTTTAACGTGCACCCAAATCTGAGCACACGGGCCTACAACATTTCCGCCTCCATCAGAAATGCAGCCGTCGCAGCCGGGATATAGGTTATGGCAGGGGTAACCGGGTTCACGCGATGCCAGTGGCTGAGGACCTGCTAACAATGCCACCATAGGTACTCGGAGGAAACAACGTCCTACCTCCAGACGAGATGTGAAAGCCACAAGCTACTTGAGAAGAAATAAGCTGAGAGCAGACCTCTGGAACACCATTGACATTTACACTGATGCTGCAATCAGAGGCAAAAAAGCCAGCATGGCCTGGGTATGTACGTATGCACTACAACAGAATGGCTTTCACAGTTGTCAGCTTCGCGGGAATACAACTCCGCACGCAGAGGAATTGGATATATGGGGGGCTGTGAATAATGTTCCCCTCATTTTGGGGGGCATCACTAGCGAAAAAAAGTTCACTATGGTATCCTTATAGGTTCGTACGAGACAGTAACTGAACTGACAGCGCCTACCAAAAAGGATGCTGTAGCCAACGACACTGCGAAAAAGATAAAAAGATTTCAAGACATCAGAACAAATGTTAAGATTCTCTGGACACCAGGGCACACTGGCATGGACGGGGGAAGTGCAGCCACCCATGCGTTTGCCGCTCAATTGCGTGGATTTGAGCACATATACAATTTTCCACACCCCAGTTCCACGCCAACGTTAGAATATCAAAATCCCTATTTTCAGATATGGACAGCAGGCTCTCTTAGCAGAGCATTGATGCATTACATTCGAACTGAAATGAAATCAGACAGCCAAAATAGACTGTTGGAGGCCACACCGGCGTGGATGCTAAATTACAAATGTGGGTTCACACATCAACAAGATTAAAAAAAAGTAATGGCCAACTCTGCATACACACCACCCATACTAGACAAAGGCAGCAATATAACCAACCGTCCAGTAACAATATTTCTACACGATGCACATATTGTCAGACGCTGTGCCGAGCAGATTTAGAACAACTGATTTGGACATGCGCGGCATTCTAAAAGGGCAGATGGCACATTCAACGTCTACTTCAAGCCGACATGAGCGCTCTACTGAATTTAATTAGGTCAGGCCATGAAGCACAGAAAGCTCTCGCGATATATACGGTAGTCAAAGTGGCCTATTTCCAGTAGTGTAGGAGCGGTGGCCTGACCCGTGCGAAGGCGTGACACGAAGCTGCTCCTCACCCTTTATGCCTCTTGTGCCCTTTCCCACCTCATCTCCTCGAGTGGCCAAGAGCCGTCCTTTCCTTTAATAAAAGTCTCATTAATTCATTCGGATGGTTGAAGGCAAACCACACGAGATCCGAGCAGTTTATCGCGTTCTACTCTCGAAGGCGATTAAAGAACCCCAGGTTGTTGAGATTTTCGGAGCCCTCCACTTCGGCGTCTCTCATAATCGTATGGTGGTTTCGGGACGTTAACACCACACATCAATCAATCAATCAATCAATCAATCAATCAATCAATCAATCAATCAATTATTCTTGAAGGCGAAGCTCAAGCCTCTTCCAAGTCGTTTTTTACTATTGATGTACTTTATCGAAGTGAAAGCCTTTCATGCTTCATAAAATGCGAGCAATCACCGTAGAAGATGCGTTCGAGACGCACGAGTCTCGGTCTCTTTTAGTCAGGGCTGGGTCCAATAGGCAGTTCAGCTGGTTGGACTGTTGGCTCCTGCGCGGGTGTTTCACTTCAATTATCTGCATTGCAGGGCACCAGTTTACGTTACCACGCAGGCTCGGAGCTTCATTTCACGCCCCTATGGGCATGGCCAGGCTTTCGCCCTCACAACCTTAAGCAGCGTTAAGCATCCTCCGTAAGTTGTACTTTATTTATTAATTTTTTCAGAGACACAATTCAATGAGTTGGCACTGTCTTTCCATTTCTAGTGCAATTAACTGCTATCCTTCACGGGCCGACAGAAAGACCTTTCGGTCTGCCAAGGAATTCAACCAACGAGCACGGACAGTTAACCAAGCGGCACTCGCTATTACGAAACTGAGAGCGCGAATTTAACCTTCCCTGCACGGTCCGCCGCACGGGAAAGCGTACGTTTTGCACGGGCGACTTCCACGCTTGAGTGGACAGTTTCTTTTCTTGTGCGTCTCACTCTCACGTGGGTCTGCAATCAAGAGCGCGTGCTCAGAGATAACGCCGCACACGCCACAGGCTTGCCAGGAAGAAAAAGTACACGATTTCCGATTGAAGAGAACCATGGGGTAGCATGCGAAGCAGCGCATGGTTCCGTTCATCACGGACACGATGTTAAGGCGTCCTTGCAAGTGGAGCACACCACGAATTCACTGTAGTTGCTGTTGCTCGTCCGGAACTCTTGGTGGAGCACGCCACGCGTGTCCATAGCCACGCCACGCGCGCTCATCGCGCGTCTGCAGAATCTCTTTCCCCGCCGACGTCACATGATTGCTGACAGTGCAAAGGGAGAGGCCACAGTGTCTTACCCAGACCCTTAGGCCGGAACGCACTAAAGCGTGAGACGGGCCTGGCAGTGCTTCAGCCAGCTGTTGCGCAGGCGCAGTAAGGCGTGTCACGCGCACCGAATTGAGCTCGGTTATAAGCCATTTCGGTCTTACACGGAAAAGTCCAATCGGTCTTAAACAGAACCAAAGAACAGTTCCGCCTAACAGAATGGAATTCTCTGGTTCTAACGTGCCAAAAGTCCCATACAAATGCGAAGAACACCGTTGTGTAAGTGTGCGGACTGAGTTTGACCAACTGTGGCTCTCTAGCGTCAGTCTAAATAGTTCACAAATGCGCTTGCATTACACTTTCAATTAGATTAGATTTGTGGGGTTTAACGCCCCAAAGCCACCATATGATTATGAGAGACACCGTAGGGGAGGGCTCCGGAAATTTTGACCACCTGGAGTTCTTTAAAATGCACCCAAATCTGAGTACATGGGCCTACAACATTTCCGCCTCCAACGGAAATGCAGCCGCCGCAGCCGGGATTTGAACCCGTGGCCTGCGGGTCAGCAGCCGAGTACCTTAGCTACTAGACCACCGCGGCGGGGTGCATTACACTTTCAATAGGACAGGGAATGGAACCCAAATGCTCGAGCTTAGCAGCACGACACTTCAGCCACTAAGCGGCCGCGGTTGGTAGATGGTTGTCAATAAATATCACCAGCATGTGCGAGAGTATGGTTGCAGGTGCATCGGAAATTTTGAGGATGATTGCCACAAGCGTGCACTTGCGCAGGTTCTGGTCCGGCCGATGGAGGCGCGCCACCGTAGAGGTCGCTATACCTATTATGTCAGCGCATGTTCAAGAACACCACACAGGCTGTCGAAATTTCTGGAAACGTCCACTACGGCTGGTCTCGTAATCGCACGGTGGTTTTGACATGCAAAATGGTAAAATTTGTTATTGAACAAACGAACCGCAAAATACAGTGTGTCTTGACTCTTTTAACTTATATATGTTCAGTCGTCATGCTATATACGGGCGCAGGCCGACATTGCAGAAAGTTTATTAGGAAGGGAGGGGGGGGGGGGCACCTTGGTTTCGGGGAGGAGGGGCGTGAAATAGTCTATTCGGGAGATAGGACATGGGCTCGGTGTGTCACAGTGGCGTGCCGCAAATTTTTTTAGGTGTTACAAATATATCAAATCCAGGGGCGTAGCCAGAAATGTTTTTCGGGTGGGGGGGGGGTCACACTGACTCGACTGGGGGGGGGGGGGACACAAACAACAGCTTTCCTTTGTGACGTGACTATCGGTGGTAACTTGAGCAGATTGTGTACGTGTATGCATATCAAAGTCATGAGACTCCCCCCCCCCCCCCCTTCCGTATGCGTATATGCTTATATTTTTGACAAGAGAGTAAGTAAACGTAAAGTAATAGCAGTGCAAACAGGTACAGAGGTCATTTAGAGCAACGGCCTCTCGTCACACCAATGAATAAACTAGTCTTCGAAAACGCATTATTGCGGCGACCCGCCCGTTCGAAGAAGACATCGTAAATCGTATGTTAAGCGTACATTAGATGGCGTGGTCCTCGTAGGGGCGAAGTGCGTTTCACAAGGCAAGATAAGCTCCGCTTACAACGTGGAATGAGAGTGACCGCATGCCTATGGGAATTATATCTATGTTCAGCTCCATATTTCTAGCAGTCCTGACGCACTAATAGATTTTAGTCAACATTTCTTTAGTTTACTGCGCGCATCCACGCATGCATAAACTTCAGTGCTCGCGAATCGAAGTGCGACGGCCCCCCGCCCCCTGTTCTCCTTTTTGCCCCCATTTTTTCTCGGTATAAGAAATGCTATCAGCTCATCATCACCACGTCATATAGCTGCTGACATAACCACTTGAGGTAATGTTAGCCCTGACACAAGTATTCGAGTTAAAATTCTAACCGTTTGATTCGAACTGTGGAGACTTTGTAAACGAAAGGACAAGTATAAATTAGCCCTACATTTTCGTGTTTGAATGAGCAAGTAACCGGTCTAAGCAGACTCGCGCATCCATACTATCTACGCACATTAGTTTTGGAATGATTTTGCAGCCTTTCCTATTCCTGGATTCATTTAAATCGCCCGCTACATTTACCACTTGCTGGTTATTGAACCGATAGACCATAGAACTAACTTTTTTTGTCATTTTTCATCTTGGGTTTCTTCGCGTGATCAGTGAAATCAAATGCGAGAAAAAAAAAGACATCCAGAAAACTTTTGACTGAACTTCTAAACTTTCGTTGCCTCTAAAGAAAACGATGTATACATACAACAGTGGACAGGGGAGTAGTAAGCGCGTCGACAATCGTTCTCTTCCTGCCACAGCGTAACTTTCCGTGCTGTGGCTGCTGAGTTTATCGCAGAGGTATTAATAAACCAATAAGGCGTCGTCCTCTAGGTCCCATCTAAATCTCGACGCTGTGAAGGACGTCATACTCGTACCCAACAGAATAGTGGATTGAATGATGCTCCCTGCTTCTTTTTTTATTGCCGTGAGGGTGACTGATACGAGGCTTATTGCCGGACACTAGAGAAGAGTTATTGCGCTTGGGATAGAGCCGGAACTCAGTGAAGGTGCGCTATCTGCCTTTCCGTGCGTCGGAACATATTCAGCGTCAGCCAATCAGTGAGCCTACTACTAGAAGCGAGCTACCAAAGAGAACAAAAGAAAGCACGTGATTTAAGATTACTTTTACGGCGCCAGAGCTGCCGCAAAGCTTGCCGTAATACATGCCACCAATTAGAGGGTTGAAGGTCAACTATGGTATAAACCGAATTTTATCATCACAAGAACTCCCCCTTGTCGAGATGAAAAAGCAAGGAGATGGCAAATAAAGACAAAACAGACCTTGCGAAATAGAAAATTGACAGAACAGCTTGTGGAGTGCTAGGTGGAGCATACTGTAGATAAAGGCGGTGCGGCGAAGTTGAGATAACGAAAAAAGCTGGACTACAGAGACAGAGACGAAGCGCATCTAACAACTGAATTTAGTGAAACGAAAAGACAAAAAGAAAAAAATACAAAGGGGGCGAGAGAACTTCCCCCGTCCACCCTCTCCTCATTTTTGTTTTGTCTTGTCGTTGCATTAAATTCAGTTGTTAGATTCAGTTGTCGGTGGGTTGGAGTTGTCGGTGGTTGTCGGTGGGTTAAAGGAACGTGCTTTGGCTAAGCACAGGACACTGCCTCTAAATGTACGCGCCAAGTTGAAGTATTGAAGTGCCACGCATAATGCGTTGCGAAGGCATCAGCTGCCCTGCGCCGTATGGATCAGTGACTGCATTTCACGATGCAAGAGTGGAACTGCGTTTCACAACGCATGTTTGCTTGGTTCAGAATCCCTGCTTTGTTTTGAATGCCGACGGAGTGTAACTCTGTCAGCCTTCGGAATTTCACTACATATAAGGATGACCACGTTATTAAAATTATATTCAAGGAAGTGCCGTAGCGGACGATGAACGAAGGATTGATGGGCAGCTGATTAAAGATGCAGCCTAACTTACGCACCCGTGCTGTTTTTATCAGGTGATTAAATGCAGTTCTTTCTTTCTCTTATACTGTATATATTTTCAAACTCTTGTATTTAAACGTTAGTTGGAAGTTCAGTGCTCGTGCCTGTCATAGTTCTGTCCTTGTTGTAAAAGTTTTGCACTTTATAGCTTGTAATCATGAATTACTTGCTAGACCGAAGCAGTGCCTTTCTTGAAGGAAATATGTGAGTGCTGACTGGGGATTTATCGAATGAGCACATACCTCCGCTTGGAAGTGTGCGTCTTTGTTGTCTTTCTGTTCATTGCTCGCTACTGTGCTGGCCATTGAACATGGATCAGAAACGAGCGCAATCTCCATCTTTGCTTCTTAACACCAACCAGGAGTCTTTTCGACGCGTGAAAACACAAATACTAAAAAAACATAAAAAATGATACGGCGAGAACAGAACACGCTTTTCAAAAAGTGTGGGTCACGGGAAATACGTCTTTTTTTGTTTGTTTAACCAGATTTTCAATGGAGACTACGCTTCTTGTGATGTGCTTACGCTGTGATGGGATTCAGTTCCCAAGAGACGAGATATTCTTTCAAATGATCTATTTAACGCTCTCGGTCAAATGATACCGATTACTAAAGGAGCTATGGAAATGTAATTAGTGAGACAATGGTTCAGTGTTCGATTGAGGCGTGGCTGCCTTTGTTTCCACTTTACAATTTTTCTCTACTTGTTAATTCTGTGTGTGGGTTATTGAAGAGCATCCCTTACCATATCTTGAATTCTTCATTTTTATTTATCTATTTCTCTTTCTGTTCTGTGTACAGCCTACATTTCCCCACCCCTGTGCAGGGTAGCAAACGGGTTACTTCAATCAGATTAACCATCCTGCGTTTTCCGTTTAATCTATTTCTCTCTTTTCGAGTTACGTGCATTTCAGTTTGATACAATGGCAACTAATAAAATAGTAAACCTATAGTATACATCGTGTTCTTGTACAGTCGCCCAAATCTTTAACTATTGTATCTTGCACGAGCAAAAGTCCTTACTGTGTAGCTTCGCCGCATCCCTGAATTAGGTTTCGAAAGTGGTGAGGTCTAGCGCATTCCGTAGAAATCCGACCCCCCCGCCCCCCCCCCCCCCCATTCGTTTTTGATCAACGTTCCATCCGTCATATCGCGCTGACAGACCAAAAAGTCGCCGCTGCGTAGGGTTGTCAGCAATTTGTGCGGTTGTACTCTTCTATCGAATTTTTCATTATAGTTCTGCATGCTTCGGCTGCTGTTATCTTACTTGAGGAATATAAGCCGACCTCCGTCACCGGCGATCTGCCACATGTTGCCGAAGCCTCCCAAGTGATAGACGCCCTGCGAACAGTAAAGAACACCAGAAGGGGAGCACTTTGGCATCGCTGGAATCTTGATGGGCAAGGTTTCGTTGCACGCACTTAGAATAAAAACCACGCATTCACTTCAAGCAGTCCAGCGTTTTGATCAGGTTCTGATAGGCATGCCGCCATGTCGTGTACGATGCTACATTACCAAAAAGAATGACAGGAAAACTGTATATACCCATTTTCTTCGTTCAGCGAACTAGGAGCGCAGAGAAAACACAAAGGACGAAGCGAGGAACCACACAACACGAGCGCTCAACTAACAACTGATTTATTTTCCACATCGGAAGGACATATATAAACACAAAATGCGCATGTCAAAAAAGATTATGACGAAATCAAGGGCAGCATGCGAAGCGTGTAATCAAGGCACATGTCTAAGGGTTATCTAGGTAGCTGAATTCACAGTCAAGTAGTGAGAGGGAAGGATGACTTATACATTGGTCCGTATTCCTGGAAATGTGATAGGCTTCAGAAATTTCGCGCGTAGTTTGATGAGGATGCCGGAACAGAACAATTGTATTCTCAAACAGAGGTTGGCACTTGCACGAAACGCAATGTGACGCTAAATGGGAGTAAGGTGTACTTTTCAACGAGCTTCTGTGTTCCTGAGACGCACGTTCACACATCGGCCGGTCTGGCCAATGTACATCCGTCCGCAAGAAAGGGGTATCTTATATACTACTCCGGTGATGCACTTAACAAACTTAGTTACGTGCTTCTGGAGGCATCCTCTACCTTTAGATGCATTATGTGCCCTCCTGTGCACCATTGAACATATACTGGCCAATTTATTGGGTGCCGAGAAAACCACGCGCACACCGAACCGGTTTCCCACGTTTTTAACCCATGGGCCATTTTATGAATGTAGGGGATTACTGCCGCGCGCTTCTTATTCCCTTCCTTGTTCTCTGAAGAAGTACATGTGCGTTTTCATTATTTTTGACCGTACGCAAGAGCTTTTCACAGACTGAGGCTATTACGTAGGAAGGGTATCCCTACGTAATAGCCTCAGTCTGTGAAAAGCTCTTGCGTACGGTCAAAAATAATGAAAAACGCACATGTACTTCTTCAGAGAACAAGGAAGGGAATAAGAAGCGCGCGGCAGTAATCCCCTACATTCATAAAATGGCCCATGGGTTAAAAAACGTGGGAAACCGGTTCGGTGTGCGCGTGGTTTTCTCGGCACCCAATAAATTGGCCAGTATATGTTCAATGGTGCACAGGAGGGCACATAATGCATCTAAAGGTAGAGGATGCCTCCAGAAGCACGTAACTAAGTTTGTTAAGTGCATCACCGGAGTAGTATATAAGATACCCCTTTCTTGCGGACGGATGTACATTGGCCAGACCGGCCGATGTGTGAACGTGCGTCTCAGGGAACACAGAAGCTCGTTGAAAAGTACACCTTACTCCCATTTAGCGTCACATTGCGTTTCGTGCAAGTGCCAACCTCTGTTTGAGAATACAATTGTTCTGTTCCGGCATCCTCATCAAACTACGCGCGAAATTTCTGAAGCTTATCACATTTCCAGGAATACGGACCAATGTATAAGTCATCCTTCCCTCTCACTACTTGACTGTGAATTCAGCTACCTAGATAACCCTTAGACATGTGCCTTGATTACACGCTTCGCATGCTGCCCTTGATTTCGTCATAATCTTTTTTGACATGCGCATTTTGTGTTTATATATGTCCTTCCGATGTGGAAAATAAATCAGTTGTTAGTTGAGCGCTCGTGTTGTGTGGTTCCTCGCTTCGTCCTTTGTGTTTTCTCTGCGCTCCTAGTTCGCTGAACGAAGAAAATGAATTACCAACTGGCCCACATTTTGATCCTTTTGTATATACCCAATGATGATAATTGATTTGAGGGGTTTAACCTCCCAAAACCACCATATGATTATGAGAGACGCCGTAGTGGAGGGCTCCGGAAATTTTGACCACCTGCAGGGGCTCTTTAACGTGCACCCAAATCTGAGCACACGGGCCTATGACATTTCCGCCTCTATCGAAAATGCAGCCGCCGCAGCCGGGATTTGAACCCGCGACCTGCGGGTCAGCAGCCGAGTACCTTCGCCACTAGACCACCACGGCGGGGCTGTATATACCCAAGGGACCCAGAAACTTGAGAACAATACTGGAAGAAAACATAGCTGCTGTTTGCACTTCATGCAAACACCAGCTATGTTTCTTTCTTGAGCCTTCTATCTGATGGTTATGATGATGATTTGAGGCTGATCCCTTTGTATAGTGTGGGCAAAATTATTTGTCACTACTCCCCCCCCCCCCAAAAAAAAAAACACTGAAAGTAAATAAAATAAGACACTCCTAAGGCGTACACACCCCGTACCAAATCGTACTTAGGTTACAGGAATTTAATTTTTCTACGTAAATCAACAACGTTGCATCACGCGCCACCACTGCACCATGTCTTGATATAATGTTACTTTATATGCTACCGACCAGACACAGTAACTCTATCCTCATATGAGGAGCCTTCATGTGCCTGCCTGAGGCACGCACATGAAGGCTTCCTATAGTAGGATAGTCCTATATTAGGATAGGAAGCCTTCATGTCTGCGCCTGAGGCGCTCACACGAAAGCTTTCTATCTTGATATATCTTCGTAAGCATGGTGGCGCCATCTATGAACTGCGTATGTAGGACGTCACGAGCGCTAAGGAGCACAAGCAATCAGCGCTGCCGCGTTCAACCAACTCTGTAAGTCCGTGACCTCAAACGTTCTCCGCAGTGGCAGTTTGCGGAACAGAAGACACGTGTAAACGATCAGACGCCGCGTTTTACGCAACTGGGCGTTAAAGGGACATCAATGTGAAAAAATGACTTTTACTCGCATTACTAAATTACCGCTTTCACAATGTCGGAAACACAGCTTTGGCCGCTTTATGACGCTCGTTAGGCAAAAAAAAAAGCACGTAAAAGTTGAACAGAGGTGGCAATGCTACTTTGAAATCGCCGCACCTGGTCACCGTTACGTCGTAGATTATGACGGCACTTACAAGCCTGCGGTATCGGTGAACATGAGGTAAAATTCCAGTAAACGTTACGTACGTTTACGGCAAAAAGGGGAAGTAAATTGTCCTTTCAGGGGTATTATAGACTTAACCTACCAAAACTCGGGATTTTTCGTGTTTAGTCAATGTGGTGGTCATAGCCCTCTCAGACGCCATTTAATAAAAACTGCCTGGAAATACGTCAAATTGTCACAGCATGACTTTAAGGCCATGTATATTCTATTGAAACATCAATAATCTTACTATACATTGATTCATGCATTTTATAGCAGTCAATTGAAAGTAAGCTCTAATTAAATGTTCACTTATCCTGAAGACAATCATGATTGGTTCTTGTATATATAGAATCAAATCTCAAACTAGAAGTATAGTGCAAATTGGTTTCTGGTTTTGTTGATATTGAGGAAAAAACATATTTCGACGTTGCTCTTGGGAAGGGCCACGTGGAATGACTCGTCGACTCTAGTAGGGCTTTCAGAAAAGTGCTTACGTGCAACAGTACGACAAAAACTGCACTTAATTGAAGACAAGTTTATTAGAAAGGAGGTTTATTTCATTTAAACTCCATCGTATCGTGCACGCTTGTAGCCCCTAGTTGACACAACTAGCGAAAACAAGTGATGTACACAACTTTGTACAAAGCGTCTGAAAGGCCGAAGGAAAAAAATACTGAAATTCGGTACGTTCCAGGGTTGTTCGATAAGAACGAAGGCGCGAAATTCTACTGAGTAATCATATTCCGGACCTCATTTCCTTGTCTTGTATTAAACACATGACATTTATATTGACGGCAGTGAAGTTTTCAAACAATATTCTGACCCTATAAATTGAGAGTTGTTGTTTCGGTATAGCGTTTCCTCAAGTGACGGACGAAGAATAGTTGAAGCTTCGCAGTTACACTCATTGCAACGGCAGGCGTTAAAAGTGCTGCTCCGTTCGTTATCGGTGAAGAAGCGTCGTCATGCACTGAGCGTCAAGTGTGTTTGTTAGCATAGTTGGTACTTGCCTACTGACATACTTTAGCAACGAAATAGCATATACTCAAAATAAAGAAACAAAGCAAGAAACAGCCAGCCACATGTTGTTCTGTGTTTCTTTACTCGGCGTGTACGTGTGCTGTTTCGTGGCTAAAATATGTCATTGAGCGTGAAGTGAGAGATTCCGAAACAAGGAACCGGTGAGAGCCGGGGCTGCTTGCTGCTTTTTTTTTCAGTGTGTGGAAGTTACAGGACTGTAATTTGGACCGACGTATCTGAGAACACAACTGTGTTGTGTAACTTACCGATGCAATGACCATGATATAGCCGACGTAAATGAGAACCATCTGAACCACATCCGTCCATACCACAGCCTTGATGCCACCCTGTAGTGATATAGAAAGAAGAGAGACAAAAAAGAGGAAGCGTTATGTACATACATTTCAACAAAGACGCACACGGGCACACGAACAGTCTTATAAGGGTTGTAGACATTACTGTCACTACAAAATTTAACCAGTCACACAGATTGCAAATTTGAGAGAAAAAAAACATGACTGATTCTTCTTATTAGAAATCGGTATAACACGAATATTACGCGCGTCTTCACCGGGATATTTGAGCGGTTCTTTTGCAGTGTTTTGCGAGAAGGGCAAAGAAATAAATACTAAAGAAACAAATTGCGATTTCATGCGAAGAAGAGCAAGGAGCTCAAAACCTATAGCGCGCACGTCACGCGGAAAGCACTCACAAAATGAGCATACACAGCACGAGCCCGGACAAAAACTGTCCAAGCTCGACACTTAAAGCGCCCTGCTCTACCAGAAAGAAAGATGCACGAAACAAACGCACAAGTATACACAGGACAAGCGTGAACTGTCACAATTTTTACATCGCGTGTGAGCAGCGTCCTCCTTTCGTAAACGCGGTTGTGGCAGCGAGCGATGTGACCTTCGTGATCTCCTTAATAGCGAGGTTCATCTGACACGTGCGTGCGCAGGAGAAACCATGCCGCTTGAGGGCGCGCGCTTACAGAAATGCTAGAGGAGCCAATGATAAAGCCCCTAAAAGCTTTACCCAACGAGAGCACGCTGCGCCATCTCGCTACTGTTGACGAAAACACAGGGAAGTTGAGGAGCTATGAGAGCTCCTAGCGGTATATGGTGTATATAAATGGCTTGCCGTTAGCAAGCTCCATAACGAACGCTTCATTGCTTAGTGGCTTGCGTCGCGTGCTGCAAGATGAGAGATCGCTGGTTCAATGCTCGCTACAGAACTTTCTCAGCTCGCTTTTTTCTTTTGCATTCGCTTAGTATATACTTTACTATGTTACATTCGTAACAAAAATAAGTCAGCTGAGCCATGGAGAACCCTGGCATAAAACACTTTCGTGTTAAACAAAAAGAAAAAAAATGAAAACAATGAGGACGCAAAAAAAGACAAGAGCGCAGCACTATCTCATGTCTTCGATGGCGACCTTTTTCTTTCATCACTAGAGCTTACATCTGTGAAGTACCACCTAGACTACCAGTCAGATTTGTCAGGCACAAGAACAGCCTGTCTGTAGATAAACTATACAAGTGCAATTTGTAAACGAAGATACATTTCATGTGATGTTGTGATGGAACCTTGCAAAAATTGTAAAGTTGACTTTCTTGCTATGCAATCTAGACAACTAATGGCGGTTAGTTACGTACTGCAAACACCCAGTTCATGCGTGGTTTGTGCAACGACGGGGAAAACGTAGCGCTGTCTCTCTTGATATAAACACTATTAAGAGACAAACCACAGCACGTTCAACTAAGACCGCCACCAATTCTTGTACAAATATGGAGTGCAGAGAAGCGCACTTACGAATTATGAAAAGGGTTGTAATGCCTTTGTACGCTGCAGGGTAATTTACGAATACCGTATATTACCTCGCCGAAGTGCGGCTAAAATACTATTGGGAAGAGGGATTTATGCTATATTTAATACGCTATATATTACTATTATTATTAATATATAATACTATTATTAATATAATAATAATATATATATTAATAATATATAATAATAATATAATAATATTATTATAATAATAATAATATATAATACTTTTATTAATATTAATATATAATACTATATGCTATATAAATACTATTGGGAAGAGAGATTTATGCTATATTTAAATTCATGCGTGCGTTTTTATGAGTGTGTGTATATATACGCAAACAAAACTGGAAACTTCAGGGGGTGGGGAGGGGTTGCATCCCATCCATTCGAATAAAGAACAAAAGAAAAAAAAATAAAATCCGTACTGTACTACTTCCAGTTTTGCAGATAAAAGTCTTCAAACAGAGCGTTTGACAAAAAAAAAAAAAGCTTTGCACTGAAAAACACAAAAAGAAAGCAGAATGAAAATACACTGCTTGAGGTGAGCCAGAGTCTGGCCCACATGTCTTTCGGAAGGTATTTAGAGTTCCGCGGTGGTTCTTCATACACGTGCGTTTACATTTCATGTTTCACGGGCCCGATGCATACGTAGGCTACATGAATATGCATTCCTTCACAAGAGCGAGTGATTACTTGATAACGCTACTGTACTCGGGTTTACGATGTAGCGAAAGCTTGCAAATACAACACTTACTATGGCGGTGTAGAAAGTGCACACGATGCCGTTCAGTAGGATGGAGGACCATACAGGTATGCCTGTCACTGTAAGGCAAAAGAAGCGGCGCTTATTTAATTGATTGAGAAGGTATGTCGTTTACGAGGCACAATGTCTCACTCATTCTGGGTGGCTGAATGCCTGAGAATCCCCAATAACCGGCATATTTTCTTTCATGACATGTATAACAATGTGGCAGGGTCATAGTCGGGAGTCTTTGTCGGGGAGGGGGGGAAGCACCTACTTTAGGTCCTGCAAGAACAATCATTTTTATTATTTGTACAAGGTAAAACACCCTCCTTAATCCGAATTTTCAGGGGATAAAGCAGTGACTACGTGCCTGCGGTGTGGTATCGGTAATAAACCATGCGTACTTAAACCCTCAAATTGTGATCACAATACAGTGTCATATTTACATTGTGTGCCTTCCTCGATGTACCGTCATCCCGGCTCCCAACACCCATTGCGATGCCTCTACACGTATTTTTTATCTAATAGGGAACGAACGCCTGCGGTCTCACGTACAAATAAACTTTCAGAGTTGTTATTGGCTCGTTCACGCGTGTTTAATATTGCTCCGGATGTAACACTTACTACTACATTTTTAAAATTATGCCTCCCAGAAAACGTTGGAATGCTTGTAAGCACACAGAAAAGAGAGAGGTGGATATAAATATTTAAAAAAAAAGAGGAATGGTCAGCCTGGACGATATAAAGCAAGGCTTTGGTGATACAAGGCTCTCGGCACCAAAAATATTTGTATCATCCGAACGTCGTATCACCACAAAACATGAAAAATTAGTTTACATTGAAAGAAAGCTGGCATATACTTTAACATTTATTGGTTTCCAGGGCGGCAGCACTGTTAAAAACAGTTATGAATGACTGCTGGGTATTCGTAAATATGTGGTGTGTGTAAATAATGAACCCGATGTGCCATGATCCGTAACAGCTAGTGGCTCCTCCCAAATCTTAGTACGCTTTTTGCACAACAATACAGTAATGCGGAAAAGACCACTTAAAGAACGCTTTGCATGTGATAGATGAAGGTCAGTCCATTTTAGAACCACTCTTCATTTATTTGATATTTCCTTATCGCAATAGTGTTGGGGATGTTCTTCGGGATATCTATGGCCGTGTTCACAAAATTGATAGAATTGATAGAAGTCTCCCGTGCAAATCGGTGAGTTTGTAGGTGTGCGCGTCCCCAACAGTCAACGTCGGCGACCACCAAGTTGACCTCACTTTGCGTGTAAGGAGGTTGGCCAGGCGTGGGAAAGATGCGCGAGCTTGTTTGGGGACAGTAAAAGGAATCAGAGCTTGTTGACTGGCCTTTTCAGTGCGATCGCGCGTAGGTGCATGCACAAGCCACAGGCTCCCGCGGCGGCGTGGTAACAACCGAGCACGCCATGCTCAAATCAGCCAATGGCTGTTACTTGGCCTGTGACGAGTAATTTTTGAGCTTGTAACGTCATTTGTCAAGAAAAGCTCACTTTGAGAATTTATTGTGAATTCCATGTGACGTGCCAAATATTTGGCTAGTGTGTTTTCGGGAGACTCGACTACAATCGGCTGCGTTTTATGACCATGCTCAAAAAGTGTTGCAGGGCCCCCTCAGGAAAACCGGAAGGAAATACTTGACTGTAAGTGCTTGGAAGACAAACAATACTCGTGCCTCCAGAAAAGGTGTTGTTAAATCCTCGGAGAATCATAGCAAACGAAGCGCATATTCGTATGTGGCATTGTCTCGAATATGAAATTATATTTTAACTCGACAGTGAAGGCGTTCAATATCATACGGAGGCGTAGCTATGCCGACAACCTTACACCGGTATCATGCGGGGACACGCAATCTTGTTCAGGAGTGATCGGGTGCAATACGATCGCTACTTCGCTGTCGTCAGCGACAGGCACGATCTGGATCATGCTGCCGTGTAGCAGCGACCAACATCAATCGTGATTAAGGGAGAAAGGGAGACAGCAAGAAGAGGACATGCAAGTTGGTTAATAAGAGAAGCGTCCGGTTTGTTACCCTGAACCAGAATAAATGAATGGGGATACAAAAGAGAAAGAGAGAATGACAGCGCTGCACATATACAAAGAATCAAGAAATTCGATTCGGATTGGCCCTACTCGAGATCGACATATTCCGTGGGACACCGATAATAATTTGAGCATGACGGGAGAAATTTAGCGATTAAGCATTATGAATGACCTCATTTGGCCTTCAAGTATCAACTTGATATGCAAGTATATGGGTTTTATTTAGAATAAAACAAAAGGGGGACAGGCGGTGCGTCACGCTATACTATACTCAAGACCATATGTCATTGGTAAATAAGCGAAAGCTGCGGGGACGGAGCTTCTGCACATGTACTTAGTATTCCTACGCGAAGTAGACCAGTACAGTGCGTGTTTCGCACCACTGTGATGGCTGCGCGCAATCATCGCTTCACTTCGGTACAGAGGGCGTGCTTGGAATGTACCTCACAAGAGTGGAAGCTTGGGCTAGTTGGTGCGTAGTCATATTTGCAAGATTGTTTCAGCGCGCGAACAAAGGAAGAAGGACAGGGTAGACAGAAAGAGTGCTGACTTCCAACTAACTTTATTTCACAGAGTGGCAAGAATATATACGTCTAAAAAAGAGGATTACAGAGCATGAACAGGCTGAACGTGATTACCTGGCTGGGCTTTGAGGCAGTAGAGGACCCGTCACACGTGCCTTGTTACTGGTGTGTAGATTAGGCTTGCTTTTTACCTTCATGCTTTGTAATCATCCTTTTTAGACGTATATATTCTTGCCACTCTGTGAAATAAAGTTAGTTGGAAGTCAGCGCTCTTTCTGTCTACCCTGTCTTTTTTCCTTTGTTCGCGCGCTGAAACAATCTTGGAAATATGGCGCGCTTGGCATTTGAAAACTCGTGAAAGCCTCAACTTTCTCACAACGCCTAAAAATAAACGAACACATACATTTCACCGTCGTGGGCTGCGTGCTGTCTGCGACAGCTGCTTGTAGAAAATACGGGAATTATTTTTTTTATATTTCATGCAGGAAAGTGGGGGACTGCATTCGTCATAGGTAGGGTATGCATGATTTGGGTGTTTAACCTTCACTTCATCACCAAAAAAATTGTTGATGAGCTGATTGTTTTATTTTTGCTATAAAGTGCACATTTTCTCCAATCTATTTTCGAAACCGGCATGTTCAGTGACTTGATATAATTCCACTCAGGGTGATGCGCCTGCTCTGTGCAAAAAAAAAAGAAGGAAAGAAAAAAGTGTGTATATATAATCTTACCAGATCCTAGAGCCAATGAAGGGCCGTAGAGCACAACACCCATGTAAAGCAGCTGCAAAATCCAAGAAAATTGTTTAAATTGTATAAATTAAACAATGTGGAAATGCAAGGTTCAACCTTTGCGCAATCAAACGTCACAAATGGAGGACAGAGGAGAGGAGTGGGCAAATGTGTCAGTGTATTACTGGTGTTGCTTCGTATTGGCAATACGAAATAAGAAATAAGGGCATGCAGTTGTTCAAGGAGCCCGTTTCTTTGTTAGGTACACCCAACAAAACCAGTAAATGGCTGTGCTAAAGAAGGAACGAAATATATTACTAGCTTTTTTTAAACTGTATAGTGCAATAATTCAGATCTAAATAGAAATCAAGTAAATGGGACAATAAAGCACCCTTTCTGTCGGTGGGACCCAGACCCCCAAACTTCCATTTCGGGCTTTGTTAATTTTTTACAATATAATGAGTAAATGTAATGTATATCGAGAAGTGCAAGTGCAGTGTACTGGCTTTATGGTATGTTGATCCCCCCCCCCCCCCCTTTTTTTTTTGCTCTCACGTTTAAACGAGTGTGAGCACAAAAACAAAATGAACAAATTCATGTATACAGATAACTTGCAGTTGCGCCTGAGAGTGGCAGTTAAACATTGCCTGTAAATGTACCTCCAGAGTAGCTGGTGTCAACGTACACCATCTGTCGAGTTTTGTTTTTCGAACGATGTTGCGAGACGAGTATTTTCACAAGTGAAAACGAAGCATTGTGACGAAGTAAGTTCATTCGATAAAGAAAAAAAAACAGGATGGTGGCAGGCATGAGTTGTGTGAGGAACTGCCGATATACAACGCAGAGCAAGGCGGTGCTATCGTATATCGATCGATTTCGGAACAGTGGCGAACGATGGTCACTTACCGTTTGCACGATGAAGACGGCCGAAGCGATGTTTCTTACAGCAGTTGACATGAACCTCTTCTCCAAATACTGAAACAAAGATATTGTGTCGTTAATTTTCTCTCAAAGTAAAGCTTGCACATGCAGTCCAATTTTGAGTTATCTTTCTTGGTATTGTCACAAGTGGTAGGACAAGTGAACGCTTATTTCCCGGTTATTCACAGCGCGTCACGAAGCAGTGGAGATAACAAAACACTGATAACAAAGAAAATGTTGAAAAAGACGATTAGGGTGATTATGACAATGGTGAGGACCTAAAAGGCAGGGGCATTCATTGTTGTGTTTTTGAGGGTCAGCGAGAGATAGAGACAGAAAGAAGAAAAAAAATGTTATAAATAGATGTTGCCCAGACGCATGTCCCACTTACAAATATGCGCTGAGAAAAATAGATAGAGGACGCAATACAAGGTGTATCCGACACCACTTCACCAAGCCTATGGGCAAGTTTTTGAGAAGACATTTTTTTTCTTCTGTCATCACTTTCATGTGGTGCCCTCTCAAGACAGTCGATCTCTTAGACCACTCGAAACAGGCCGCTTTGACTACAGTATACTGCAAGAGCTTTCCGATGGTTGATATGTGGGGTTTAACGTCCTTAAACCACCATATGATTATGAAAGACGCCGTAGTGGAGGGCTCCGTAAACTTCGACCACATGGGGTTTTTTAACATGCACCAAACACTGAGCACATGGGCCTACAGCATGTTCGCCTCCATTGAAAATGCAGCCACCACTGCTGGTATTCGATCCCGCTACCTGCGGGTCAGCAGCCGAGTAACTTATATAACCACTAGACCACCGCATCGGGGCACGCAGCGCTACCTCGCCGGATTTCATTAAATTCTGTAGAGCTGTCATATAGGGGGGGGGGCAGCAGCTATTGAATTCGCCGTCTGGCTTTTGAGATATGTACGCAAAGGAGATGTATTATATCTGCTCAGCACAGCGACTCCCGTTGCGTGCATCACGTAGAGATATTTTCACTCAAAGGTCGTGAAGCTTGTTGTCCTTTGTCTAGCATCATTATTTAATCCCCTTACACCTGTCCCACCTCATCAACAACAGCAACCAAGTGTCGGTCTTTTCTTTCAGTAAATGTCACAGTCAATCATTCAATCTGTCATGAGTACTAGCTATGACGCCCGGAGAAGTAGTTCATCGTCAGAGCTAGTTTTCTTTTTTTATCATACTCTTGTTGCAACGTACAATGATTTCATTGCGAGGACAATCATATAGACACTCTCGGTGAATTTTCGCTGTAGGCGTAACCATCAAATTCCAAATCAATGATATCACCCGTGCATCGTATATTCTAAAATCTTGTCATTTTTAAAGTATTTCACAAGAGTATATATTAAGCAAAAATACTAATAATAATAGGTATATTGCTAGTAACTGCTTAATCGTGCGTTTTGAAAACCAGGCTATATCTTGTAACAGATTTTTCTGGCCAGCTTCGTTGTTTCAGCGGTTAGTTATTTATTATGGCTAACTAAACAGTTGAGTTCAAGAAAAAAAAGTGCGAAATACTCCATGCAACAGTCAGCTACATGCGTTGGGTCACGTTGTCATCATCACTTTTGAAACTGTGGTTAAAAACAGTTGTAACACTCTGCAGAATTCTGCGTAAAAAGACACGTTAACTATCTTTTGTAAGGCCAACAGTCTCCCTACTTTCAAGAGAGAGCCCGATTATCTCCAAGGAGACAAGTACTGCTGGCTGGGCGAGTAGGTGCATGATAAATTGATATTGATTTAGCGCAGCTCAGTTTGAGCGTGAAGGATAGATACTAAGCTTACGAACACCAAGAAGGAGGTGCAACCCACCTGTGGAAAGAAACATGTAACTAAGTTTGTTGATTGCGCCCTAGCTTTTGTGTGCATGTTCCTGCGGCCGTGTGGCGTTATTTGCATTGGGCAGACTGGTAGGTGTGTTAATTACCGCTTGCGCGAGCACTCTTGCAATCTAAAAAACAGATTTATTCTGGTGGTTTCCTGGTTATACATCGTAATACGTGTGAATGCACTCCATTCTCTGATCAGTGTGTCATCTTGGACCGCAGTCGTAACCAGTTGACACGGGAAATTATTGAGGCAAACGCTATCGCAAAATGTGCGAAGCTGTGTGTCAGTACGCCGTCTGTGGCCTTATCTCAAAAAGAGCTCAATTTTCTGCAGCGCGTTGTTATGCCTGCGAGTCCGCAGCAAACATCCAGCCTCGGAAAAAAAGAAATCTGTGTCAAGGCCAGCACGCGAGCCCGCCTGACACGATGAACAGCTCAACGGCGTCAACACGCGACGGTGCCTTTCTGTCGCCCACGCGCAGTGAGTCATCTCAGCTAGCGAGCCGTCGAATAAACAACCGGCGTCTTCCTGTCTGGGGAGGGGGGTGACGCAATGCCTGGCGACGTCACTCGTCCTTGAGTGCAGCCACCTGCAGCGCAGCCTCTCCAGATTCGATGAGAAAGAATGACGCGGCCCAGCGGTGACCCCATTGGTGGATTCTAACCTCACGACCAGCGGCGCTTCTGGTTGGACATTTGGGTTGGACCCGGTGCATATAAATGAAGCCCTGCGGCGCGTCGAGAGCAGACCCATTTGAGAGTAGAGCTATGTGTTAGAGAGAAGTGCTCGGCTCTTCGCGTCTCTGTCGGCCCCAGTGCCGAATTTGTAACGCCTCTGTATATATATGCTGTACATAAACCTTGTTTCACTCACCGTCGTCTCGTCCGCTCGTCTATCAGCTCTGCGCAGAAGCAGTCGCGAGCTGAGAAATCTACGCTACCAAACGGCTGGTGTCCTTCCCTGCGGAGTTCGAAGCAGTGGCGCCTTCGGGACCGTGTTGGCGTCGCCGTCTTTCGAAATAGTGGTTGCAGCGGTGAGATTCGTAGCGCCCTTCGTAACGTCGTCGGAGGCGCGCGTCGCAACAGTGCTTGGCAGCTGCGGGATCGGCCGGCGTCAGCGACATCGATGCGGTGAGTGCCTGTTGTTTTCCCCTCAGTTCACCAGACTACTCTAGCTCAGGTTATAGTCGTTTAGAGAAGGGCTGTGTGAAGCATTAGAGTGAGCTTTGATCGTTTCAAGCCAAGTCGAAGCGCTTTGAAACCAAAGTTAATGCGGAGGGTGTAAACACGGGAGTGTTTAATATTGCTTGCGCGTCTTGCTAGTAGGCTTATAGCGGGTACGGCAAGTAGATTCTTAACAGGGGCAAACAGCAAGAGGCTATTGTGAACGATGGAGAACCTTAAAGTGAAAGAACTCATCGAAATTTGTGAGAAACTCGGCATTACTTTGGGCCGTGCGAAACGAAAGCAAGCGATCCTTGAGATCATGAGGAATGAAGAAGTGTCGGCTGAGGAAGTTGATGAGGCCTGGGCGGATATCAAAGCACGCCGCGAGGAGGCTGAAAGGCGAGAAGCTCGCGAACGTGAAGAAGCTGAAAGGCGAGAAGCTAGCGAACGTGAAGAAGCTGAAAAGCGAGAAGTTCGTGAAGAAGCTGAAAGGCGAGAACACCGCGAGGAGGCCGAGAGACAGGAGCGTCTCGAGTTAAAACGAATAGAATTGGCAATACTACAGTGTTCGCAGGCGCCTAGCGTAGCTTCTCCGACAGTTCAGGTCAGTGATCAGAGAATTCGCGACCAACTGCCACCGTTCGTAGTAGGCGAGGACATGGCGAAGTATCTCGACAAGTTTGAACAAGTCTGTGAGCGAAATGTTTTGGAGCGGTCTCTTTGGGCGCAGAACCTGTTAGCTCTTCTTCCTGGTGAAGTGTCCGACGCGATAACTTGCTTGTCGAGGGAAGCGTTTGAGAGCTATGACGAGGTTAAGGAAGTGCTCTTGAGACGTTATAAGTTGTCACCCGAGGCTTTCAGGCAAAGGTTCCGGTATGCTAAAAAGGGGAATAAGTCACACGTTGACTTCGCGTTTCGTCCTAAAGCCGATTTAATTGAATAGCTCAAGGGCGAAGGTGTTTATGACGACCGCAATAAAGTGGTGGAATGCGTTGCATTGGAGCAATTCTACTGCTTCATCGAGGAGGATGTCAAACTTTGGCTGTAGGACAAACTTGGTGAAGTACAGCTAAACAAGGCAGCAGAGTTAGCTGAGGAGTATTATACTCGCCGAAAGTTGCATAGCAGGGCAGTGCGCGTTGAAAAGGATGAAAGGAAAGAGGGCTTTTCAACGAAACCTGATGAACGGAAACCCACTCCGCATCGTAATTTCAAGAAGGACCCGTCTCTTACGAAGGACACTGTAGGGGAAGGGCAAACAGAAGCGGAGAAATCGAGTGAGGTTCCTAAACAACGCACTGATACCACACGGGCGTTTGAATCACGGAAGCAACTAATCTACTACAACTGCAAAAAGGAAGGGCACATCGCGATAAACTGTAAGCAAAAGTTTGCTTTTGCAACAATCCGAGAATAGGAAAAGAGCATACGGTTGTTAGAGCCGTATATCCAAGAAATTAGTGTGAATAGGAAAACGTGTCGAGCACTTAGAGACTCCGCGGCAACC
Organism: Rhipicephalus microplus; assembly: GCF_013339725.1. Taxonomy (NCBI): domain Eukaryota; kingdom Metazoa; phylum Arthropoda; class Arachnida; order Ixodida; family Ixodidae; genus Rhipicephalus; species Rhipicephalus microplus. The sequence continues at coordinate 99,068,650 of NC_051171.1, forward strand.
ATGGACGTTGTCCATCCTTCATTGGTGTCTCCGGATGAATTTACAGGAGTATGCGCGTGGATCAGGCAAGTCGCCGAGAAGCAGAGTGCTTGCTTACCAATCGCCACGGTTGTCATTGAATGCCCGTTCGGTAAGCTTCACACCGAAGCGGCTGTGTCTGTCGCGCTTCCCGATAGTTTTCCTTATCTTTTTTCTAACAATTCAGAGCAGCTTCTCAAAGAGCAGGGTAAATCCTTCTTCCCCAACTTGGTGTACATGGCCCTCACGTCATCGCAAGCGCGGAAGCTTTCGCAGGCGCTTGATCTTGTTCAATGCGGTGGACTCTCAAGTGACCTTGTCGGCGGGTTGACGGAACCTCAGAGAGGAAATTTTTTGCGTGAGTCATGTGAGCAGTCACGCGAGTGGCCCATCGCCGAAGCGACCGGCGCGGTTTCCGTAGCGGGGGGAGACGACATGGCGCCATTGAGTCAGAGTGAAAGGGGCGCAACGCTCTCGCCTGTGGCGGAAAGTTGGAGTGAGCTATCGAGGGTTGATCGAGAAACGCCCATTCGAGAGCAGCGTGCGGACCTCTCGATTAAAGCGCTAGGGGAAAGCCACATGAAAGCTTCACAAGTGTTGTCGAAGGAGTACTGCGACAAATCGGCGAAGAAGCGCGCTTTTGAAGTAGGAAATCAGGTAGTGCTGCTGCGGCCGTTCAAAAGGAACAAGCTTGAGATTCATTGGGAAGGGCCCGCCAAAGTAATATCAAAGCTTTCCGATACGAATTATGAAGTCAAATTAGGAAGGCGGCCGAACAAAATTTATCACAGTAAATTGACGAAACCATACGTTCAACATCAAGCGGTCGTAAATTTACTTTTAAGTGCTTGAGAGGAAAAGGGAGCGGAAGTTTTGAGTTCTAGTGATGTAATCGAAAGGGGATTGGAGGTAACCTTGGAACAGTTGAACCTAGAACCTAGGTTAAGTGAAGTCCAGATGGAGGACCTGAGAAAGATTGTTTTGGTGTTTGAAGACGTGTTTTCGGACTGTCACGGAAACACGACGGTGATCGAACACGATACCGAGCTAACTTGTGAGGAGCCAATTCCTAGCAAGCCGTATCGTTGTTCTCCTGTGGAACGTCGCAAGTATGAGCAACTGTTGGTACCGCATAGGTATCGTCGCCTAAAAGTGGCCGGTTTCTGAGATGGAGCATGATACTCCAACGGCACAACTTCGACGTTCGCTACAAAAAAAAAAAAGGAAAGCTATACGCTAATGCAGGTGCATTGAGCAGTGCGTTCTAGCTAGTACCTTCTCAACCTTTCGGTTTCTCGCTGGCGATTCGGGGCAAAATTTTGAACTCATCACGACCTTAGCTGAGCGCCCTCGTCCAGAGTGAGCTCAAGGAGCCAACTTTATGTTCTATTCTAATTCGTTACGTTGTTGTACGTGTAAAAAAATTGAGTTGTCATTTTAAGAGTCTTGTGTCCGACATGTGCCTCTTGATGTAGAGGGAACGAAATTCCGATAGACACGTAGCTAGGTATATGTTGTACTATACTTTGTCTGGTGTTCTGTCGGGTGACCGAGGGCACTTGCTTGTGTCGTGTGTTGTCTGTTGTCGAACCGCTCTTGACAAGTTGCAGAACCATCGTCAAGTGCTGAAACCAAGGATGGTCAGAAAAGACGAGCGAAGCTGGTCGGCAAGTTGTGGTGACAAGCCAGTGGAGCTGGGATCCATCCTCAAGAATGGGATGTGTTCCCGGAACAGGGTCTGGAGCTGCATTTTCCCCATGGCCCTGGAGGCGAACCTGGAGGGACCTGGCGAACGAGCGCGCCTGACATCCGAGCCCCGTGGAAGCAGCTCGTCTTTCCGGCGCATTGTCTGGCGGCGGGGGTGCTGTTATGCCTGCGAGTCCGCAGCAAACGTCCAGCCTTGGAAAAAAAAAAGAAATCTGTGTCAAGGCCAGCACGCGAGCCCGCCTGACGCGATGAACAGCTCAACGGCGTCAACACGCGATGGCGCCTTTCTGTCGCCCACGTGCAGTGAGTCACCTCAGCAAGCGAGCCATCGAGTGAACAACCGGCGTCTTCCTGTCTGGGGGGGGGGGGTGACGCAATGCCTGGCGACGTCACTCGTCCTTGGGTGCAGCCACCTGCAGCGCAGCCTCTCCACATTCGATGAGAAAGAATGACGCGGCCCAGCGGCGACCCCATTGGAGGATTCTAACCTCACGACCAGCGGCGCTTGTGGTTGGACATTTGGGTTAGACTCGGTGCATATAAAAGAAGCCCTGCGGCGCACTTGGGTTTTAGCAGCGCGAAAAATGCACAAAAGACAAGAAAGGGACGAGACAAGCACTGACTTCCAACTAAAATTTTATTGACGGGAAGACCGTTAATATGCAATGTAGCACAAAGAGTGAAAAAAATGACGTACTTTAAGATACAAATTATCAACTAACGCCATGCCTGCTGCGCCTACCCTCGCATCTCAAGAAACATATCTCTTTATCTGAAAGGGCAACTGAAGGCTTGCTTACACATGCGCTGCTTTCAAGCTCCATTTGAGCAGCCTCATAAATTATACGCACGTTTTCCTCTTTAATCTTGCATAGAACTGTTGTTTTTTCAAACAGCGGAGTGCACCCACACGTGCTCACGTGTTGCGCTAAGAAGCGTCGAGAGCAGACCCATTTGAGAGCAAAGCTATGTGTTAGAGAGAAGAGCTCGGCTCTTCGCGTCTCTGTCAGCCCCAGTGCCGAATTTGTAACGCCTCTGTATATATATGCTGTACATAAACCTTGTTTAACTCACCGTCGTCTTGTCCGCTCGTCTATCAGCTCTGCGCAGAAGCAGTCGCGAGCTGAGAAACCTACGCTACCAAACGGCTGGTGTCCATTCCTGTGGAGTTCGAAGCAGTGGCGCCTTCGGGACTGTGTTGGCGTCACCGTCTTCCGAAATAGTGGTTGCAGCGTTGAGATTCGTAGCGCCCTTCGTAACGTCGTCGGAGGCGCGCTTCGCAACAGCGTGCTGTGAAGCATTGATATAGAATTATTAATTTGAAATTGAATCACGACTATCTTTTTTCGTTAGTGTGCTGTGCCACACGTCGCTGTTTTGTTCACGTGTGTGGCGTCACGTGGAATGAGCTATATAATGTGTTGTAAGGGTACGCAATAAACAAAAGTTGGAAGTTAGCGCTCACACTGTCGTTTATTTTTTCCCCTTCTTGACTGCATAGTATTTTTCCTTCACCCTCAAAGTGAGCTGCGCTAAATCAATATCATTTTATCTCCAAGGAGAATTCAGATGTCTCTTTAAAGGTAGATTTATATAAAAGACAAATAATGCAAAAGCGAAAATAGGTCAGATGGGTCTTTTTTCTATAGTTTCATGTGACAGACCCTGTTAGATTTGCCAGGCTTTCGTATTGCAAAATTCCTCCCCCCCCCCAAAAAAAAACCACAGTTTCACACTGCTAATGACCCAAATTATACACTCGGCAAGACAACTTAACGAAGTGGCTAAAGAAGGAAGGCTTGGACGTGGAAGCGTCGTAAAGTAACGAGGAACATATCGCTTCAAGTATGTTGAGCACACAGCGACAAGATATTGTCATCTGGTTTCTTTAGTAAAGACCGCACGCCAAAGCCTGTGCTTTGCAGACACTTTTCAATTCGCTTGAATCTCTCTTGATTCAATTTATTCCATTTAATGCGCTTGGATGCACTCCGTACTCCTTTTAATGTACGTTTGTTTGTATTTCAGTAATTTGATTCACACCTAATTAAACCGATTAAATTTAGTGTGCGCTGATTCACCACTGATTTACCTGAAGGGGATCTGAAACACTTTTTTGAGCATGGTAAGAAAACATTGCCGATCGGTAGTAAGGGCTTCCGAAAGCACGCGAGCTAAATATTGCAGTGCAGCACGCGGCCTGGAATTCAAAATAAATTATCAAAGTCAACTATAAACTGCTTTCTCTTTTCTCGACAAATGATGGTATAGATGCTCAAAAATCCCTCGTAGATGGCCATCAATCAGCCATTGATTGATTTTAACATGGTGTGCTTGGTCGGTACAGGAATCGCCGCGGGATACCGCGACTTGTCCACGCGTGCGAACACGATGAAAAAAGCCGCGCATTCGAAGAAAAACAAAATTGTGGGACCCTGAAGATTCGCCTTTAAGAGTTGAGCGCGATAGCAAAATCTGGCCCCTAGTGCGCCCTTCAACCGCTAAGTACATACTTAATAATATGCTTTGTTACACACACACACACACACACACACACACACACACACACACACACACACACACACACACACACACACACACACGCGCGCGCGCGCGCGCACGCACGCACGCACGCACATCTAAAGAAAGAGTCGCATAGCCTCCAATATCGACGCCACACGATTGCCATCTAGTAGGGCACGGCCGCTTGGATCAGCGCACGCGGCCAGGCGGCCGTGAGGGGGGCATAAGGAGTCTCACAATGCCCCATAGACGGCAGCACATTATCTAGCGCTTGCTGTTTGCTTGATCAACGCGTCTGGAAAGGCATGATATGTTTCCGCTAGATGAACATAGTTGTCCACTTTTAGAGCTGTTTGAAAGTTCCTGTGTGTTTTTAGCGGCGATGGCTGAACTATCCCAGTCTTTTTCGACGTAGTTTAATGGCCTTCTAAATGTGTCTACAAATCGCCGCATAGATGGGCTCGTTTTCGCCGTGACACTTGTCGAAGTAAATGTGTTAAGGAGACTCCTTCCACTGCATAGAATTTATGTAGTGTTTTTTTTTTCGCTGCACCCGCAAGTAACGTCGTAGTATTGTGAACAATGCAACACCTGCATCACGTACAACAGTTTCGAGACAAGGAACTAATTGCAAACCGTAGCTCTCGAGAACCTTGATAGGTGATTCCCCTGCGACCTAGTCGCCTTGAACTTAATTTCTTTAGCCTGTTCTTGCCAAAAGTCATCGTTGTCTTCGTAGTGTTCTAGTGGTACCCCTAAGTATTTTGAGAGATGACGTCCCCCGCTTCATATTGGCAGAAAATTCCGGTGTGGATGACCACTCTTCGTGCCAAAAACCTAAGTACTTTTTCCAGTTCACCTGACTACCAGTGGTCTTGCTAAAACTCTTCATTACAGTGATAACCTCTGCCACACTTTATTTGTATGTGCAACAAACTGCGACACCATCCGCATATGCCAGAATTTTAACTTTTGATGGCAGCAACCTGAAACCCTGAATGCTGCTGTTCTCACTTATTTCTAAGCACAACGTTTCTCTATAGATGCTGAACAAAAAAGGACTAAGCGGGCATCCCTGACGGGCAAAACGCCTAATGCTAATGGGGGCCCCTATAATGTATTATTTACAACTTAACGTGTCAGACAATATCGATACGTCAAAGCTACACTGTCTCTGATTACCGAACCAACATTCACATAGTCTAGTATGGCAAGAAACAGTACATGAGAGACACTGTCAAAAGCATTTTCGAGATCGAGCTGCAGAATCGCCACACGACCTTCTATCGCGTCGCAACACTCGAGAACGCTTCACTTTTTTTGTATATTGGTCACAATGGAACGCCCCGTAATACCACAAGTTTGGTCAGCCCCCACCGATTCTTTGACGATGCCTTAGAGTCGCCGTGCTAGTACTTTCATCAAGATTTTGTAGTCACAATCAGTTAATGATATAGGTTGATATGACGAAACTAGCTTTAACTTCTCTCTCTCTCTCTTCGGTCTTTGGTATCAAAATAGTATGAGCCTCACTAAAAGATCGAGGCAGAGTATCTAGTTTATATGACTCGTTAAAGACTTCTGTAAGCATTGTGGATAATTCACTCTTAAATGTTTTATAAAAAACAGAATTCGGGCCGTCACGCATCGGTGCCAGAAATTCCGTCGTGTCTTCGTGGTGTGTGTTCGTGTGGGCCTGAAGTTGGCAACGATGCAGTCGAACTAATCTATTTAGGTGCGTAAAGAAAGGTGGTTTGGGACTACCATGATGCAACTCATAAACAGTTTTTTATCTTTTTTTTGTAACGTGAGTGATTCATTCCTGCGTGCGGTGTGCCAACTGAGGCCCACGAGAGCTTTACCTGGATATGTAGTGGGCACAGACCACATGAATGGCGGTGTTTGCCGATATCTCAAGGAGGTGGTCTTAAGTGTCCGCTTTTTGTCTGTCAGATTTTCCAATGAGTAGTTATTTTCAGTGCACGCAAAAAGCTGTACAGAGATGTTTGTGATACAATTTTACCCGTTCCAATGTACAGGGCCATACACACTGAAGGTCAAGGGAAGGACGTGCTAAAAAGGGTTAAAATAAGTGGCTCCTGCAACAAAAACCTTCTTTTTTAGGCTTCACACTGGCACTTTACACGTCAAGGTATTTCTAGAAGAGCGGGATGTCTTTTTACCTTGGGGATCAGACTGTCTCATTTCTGAGAAGCCAGAAACTATTGACCGCGTTTTCTTGCATTGCTCGGAGGGAGTGTATTTTGGGATGTATTGCAGAGGACAATCAAAAAAGAATTCCCGATATACCCTTACGACATCAGATTTCTGCTGATTGTAAATGAGGATGGTTTGGCGTTTGCCTCAATAGCGTTAACAGGCATCCACTGTTTATGGTGGATCCGTATGGCAGGATTTCACTGTGATTCAGGTGCACGACCCACAAGATTGCGCTTTCGAGAGTGCACGGCGAAATTTGTGGAACTTATGAAAACACAGGAGTCCGTTCCTGAGTGGGTGTCAAGGGCGGAACCCCTGACAGCTCCCAAGGAATTTTAAAACTAGTGTCTATTCTGTAGGACTGTCACCGTTTGTTTTTGCGACCTTCACCGCATTGTTCGTGTACATAGTGTCCGGAAACAGGCAACAGAACATAAAAAAAACATCGCAGCTTTGTGGTAGGACAACTGCTTGCCACGCGAACGACCCGGGTTCGATCCTCATTGGAACCGAAAATTTGTTCCTTATTTTATTTGCTTCTTTCTCGATTTCTCGCTCACAGACGATTTTTAGCTCACTATCAACGGTTCAACGGTGCCGAAGCCGATCACGGTATTTCTGCGACACAAACTCTCTTACGCTATCGCATTAAAAAAAACAATGCTCAAGGTCACGAGGCGCGCGTTGCGTGTTTTCTTTGCCCCTGCCATTCCTCCCTGCTTAGCTTGCAGCGCTTTCGTCGGAATGAGAGAAGATAGATTGCGTTTGCAGCGTGTGACGAATCTTTGTAAGCCCGCTGGTACTGGATAGATTTTTAAATATTTTGTGACGTTGCATTAGTGAGGCGATATGTTTTTTTTAGTGAAACAATTCCATGGTTACATGAAAAAATCTTTCAGGGCACCTTTAATGTACACTTACTTGTGCTAAGTCTTACTTCTTCGCGACCTAACGGGCTTGCTGGGTAACCCCACGTCCCCTCCTGGCAAGCTTATGTCCAGCCAACTATAAACTGCTGGTTTTTCATGAATGTTTATTCCTCTCCCTCCTCCTTGCACCTCAGTCACTGGAACCACTTTTATGTTCACTTAATTACCTAGTTCTTGGCTGTTTCCCAAATGGTTCACTTCATTGTACGCTTAATGAGTCTGAATTCGCATTTATTTTGTACTCCTGAGAATATGAAATTTTTATACCTCTATTTAACGTTCAGGCAATTTCTATACCATTCGTGCTTATGACGCCAGCGCGATTTACCGGGGGACTGCGCATTTTTCTGCCGATGGGACATATAAAAGGGCGGTCGGCGGAATTGTTAGGGCATAAACATCGGTCCTTTAGGCCTATAGAGAAAAGGCATCAAAGACCGATGCCATTGCCCTCTGTGGCAACTTGCACTGCTGACAACAAAACAAGACTGATTGACTCAACTGGGCAGCTAGACGCTGTCGATCATTTCGTCGTCGCGCCAACTGTCGACCTGCTGGTTGCATCTGGCTACGTGTGCCCGGTTCTGGAAGCGTGGTAACTGTGTGTCTAATATTCAGATACGTACAGCCATCTTTGAGCATCCGAGTGTGTCGTATGCAGAAACGGTACGAGTACTACAAACGGTTAAATTTAAGAAGCCTATACTGTTGTCAATCCTTCACATCCCCCTGAATTTGGTAATGGGCATTACATAAAGATATCCACCTATAGAGCTCGAATATAAGACAGCATTTTGAAATTTGGAGCTAGTGCGTGCGTGGCATGTTTTTGTGTGTCTATCTATCTATCTATCTATCTATCTATCTATCTATCTATCTATCTATCTATCTATCTATCTATCTATCTATCTATCTATCTATCTATCTATCTATCTATCTATCTATCTATCTATCTATCTATCTATCTATCTATCTATCTATCTATCTATCTATCTATCTATCTATCTGTCTATCTATCTATCTATCTATCTATCTATCTATCTATCTATCTATCTATCTATCTATCTATCTATCTATCTATCTGTCTGTCTATCTATCTATCTATCTATCTATCTATCTGTCTGTCTGTCTGTCTGTCTGTCTGTCTGTCTGTTTGTCTATCTATCTATCTATCTATCTATCTATCTATCTATCTATCTATCTATCTATCTATCTATCTATCTACAGTGGAGACTCGGTGATGTGAATCTTGGTGGAGTGACCAAAAATATTCGCATCATCCGAAATTCATATCACGAGAGGATATTGTCACGTGATCACAGAACGACCACAACGTCTGTTCACAGGAGCAGCACTGGACGTCGAGCCGAACCGAACGTTAGAGCACGAGCACACACCCACCGTCTTCTTCTTCTTTCACACCATGGCACATACTCGCATTGGCAGGGCTAAACCTCGTTCAATGCCTGTGGCACTACCCCCCCTTCGAAAAAAAAAGTACCACCCCGATGACCAATGCCGATTAAAAGTTAAAGTAGTCGCGTACACGCACAAAGACGCGTGAAGAAGCAGTGTCAGGTGGCTCGGGGGTAGTGTGGCTTCATCCGTGACACATGAACAATGTCGGCCTGTTGGGAACGTCGAGATCGCTGAGCTGTGTCTTCAAGCAGAATTTCGTAGTTGACATCTGTGAGGCGCCGTAGTACTCTATAGGGACCGAAGTAGCGGTGAAGTAACTTTTCCGAGCGGCCCCTTTGGCGAACGGGTATCCACAGCCAGACCAGATCACCGGGTTGGTAAATGACATGGCGATGACGGGAGTTGTACCTCTGCGAGTCGATTCGTTGTTGTTTTCGGATCCGCTTGAGTGCAAGCTGGCGGGCCGCGTCGGCGAGCCGGATAAAGTCGTTCGCATCAGTAGTAATATCGGTCGTGTCAGGCAACAGCATGGCATCAAGCATCGTAATTGCTTCTCGGCCGTGAAGCAACCGGAATGGAGTGAAACCGGTAGTCTCTTGAACCGCAGTGTTGTAAGCGAACGTTACGTATGGCAAAATTGCATCCCAATTCTTGTGATTACGGTCGACGTACATGGATAGCATGTCAGCGAGCGTCTTGTTTAATCTCTCCGTCAGACCGTTGGTTTGTGGATGGTATGCGGTTGTTTTGCGATGAGCTGTTCCACTAAGTCTCGTGACGTCTTGCATCAATTGGGCTGTAAAGGCTGTTCCACGGTCAGTGATAAGAACTGTTGGCGCTCCATGGCGGAGGACGATGTTGTTGATAAAAAAATACGCAACCTCATTGGCGGTGCCTCGTTGTAGGGCTTTCGTTTCGCAGTACCTCGTTAAATAGTCAGTAGCGACTACGATCCAGCGGTTGCCATCATGTGACTTCGGGAAGGGCCCAAGCAAGTCCATGCCGATTCGTTCAAACGGTTGTGACGGGGGTGCAACAGGCTGTAATAAACCAGCAGGGCGCACAGGTGGGGCTTTACGGCGCTGGCAATGATTGCATGTTTTAACGTAATGCTTGACATCCTGGGTGAGCTTTGGCCAGTAGTAGCGAGTCCGAATCCGGGCAAGGGTGCGTGCGAATCCTAGGTGGCCGGAGGAAGGCTCGTCATGGCAGGCAGATAAAATGTCAGCACGTAGCCCTGGTGGAACGACGAGGAGGTACTCAGTCGCATAAGGTTCGAAGTTCTTTTTGTAGACGATGTCGTTGCGGAGACAAAATGACCCTGAACGTGCAAATGCCGATGGTGGGCTCGAGCTGCGACCTTGAAGGTATTTGATAAGTTGTTGGATCTCTGAATCATTCCACTGTTGTTGGGCCAAGTCGGATTCACTGACTGCACAAAGAAAATGGCCATCGGTATCATCGTCCCTTGATGTCGTCGCGAGGGGTGCGCGCGAAAGGCAATCAGCATCAGTGTGCCTGCGGCCCGACTTGTAGACGACTGTAACCTCAAATTCTTGAAGGCGTAAGCTCCACCTCGCGAGGCGCCCTGAAGGGTCCTTGAGATTGGCCAGCCAACAGAGGGCATGATGGACGGCCATAGAGATACGGTCGGAACTTTGTTATCGCCCAAATAACAGCAAGACATTCCTTCTCCGTGGTCGAGTAGTTAGTTTCCGCAGATGACAAAATGCGGCTAGCATAAGCGATGGGACGTTCAGCGCCGTCTTGCCACTGGACGAGTACTGCACCAAGACCGATGTTGCTTGCGTCAGTGTGAAGTTCGGTGGTGGCATCTTCATCAAAGTGCCCTAGTAAGGGTTCACTCTGAAGGCACTGCTGAAGCTGGGAAAAGGCGGCTCTCTGCTCTGGACCCCACACAAAAGGAGTATCCTCCTTCGTTAAACGGGTAAGGGGTTCAGCGATGTTGGCAAAGCTTCGGACAAAGCGCCTGTAGTAGGCGCAGAGACCCAAAAACCGGCGCAAATCCCGTTTGTTCGAAGGTGGAGGAAATGCAGCAACAGCCATGGTCTTTTCTGGGTCTGGTCTAATGCCATCGTGACTGATAAGGTGGCCGAGGAACTTTAGTTCTTCGTAGCCGAAATGACACTTCTCCGGTTTTAGAGATAGGCCTGCGGATCGAATAGCGACGAAGACGGACTGAAGTCGTTGTAAATGTTGCTCAAATGTTTTGGAGAAAACAACGACGTCGTCTAAATACACGAGGCAGGATTCCCACTTCAGACCGGACAGGACGGTGTCCATCATCCTTTGGAACGTTGCCGGTGCAGAGCACAATCCAAATGGTAACACTTTGAATTCGTAGAGGCCATCGGGAGTTATGAATGCTGTTTTTTCCCTGTCCCGTTCATCGACCTCGATCTGCCAGTAGCCGCTGCGTAAATCCATTGAGGAAAAATATCGGGCATGTCGAAGTCGATCCAGTGAATCATCTATGCGTGGGAGAGGGTAGACGTCTCTCTTCGTCACTTTGTTGAGCTTCCGGTAATCGACGCAAAATCGAAGAGTGCCGTCTTTCTTTTTAACAAGTACGACGGGTGACGCCCATGGACTGTTCGAGGGTTGGATGACGTCGTCGTCGAGCATCTGTTTCACTTGAAAACGTATTGCCTCTTGTTCTTTTTGCGACACGCGGTAGGCGTGCTGTCGTACAGGCCGTTCGGTAGGGTCCGTTATAATGCGGTGCTTCACGGTTGGGGTCTGCTTGATTTTGGAGGTGGACGCAAAGCAATCACTATACGTACGTAAAATCATGCGTATCTCGTGTTGCTGCGCACAGGATAGCTGGCAATTCACGTCAACCGTACTGGCTATATCAGAGTTACCTTCGGCAGCAGTGGCAATCGGAGCGATAGTGGAACATTCTGCGTCATCGATGGCTTCAAAGTTCGCGATTGCTGTTCGCTTTGCTAAGTGTTGGTACTGGCCGCCGAAATTCGTGATCAGAAGCTGAGTCCGCCGATGTCTCAGTTTGACGATAGCACGCGCGACACAAATCTGCCGAGCCAAGAGCACCGAGAGGTTAGTTTCCGCGATGCCACTACTCTTGTTGTCACAGTCGCTCTCCACCGTTACCAACATACTGGCTCGCGGCGGCAGTGCGATGGTGTCGTCAGCAATTCGAAGTGTTGTGGTCGGCGCAACTGCATCCTTTCGTAGGGCTGTATGGTCGTTGGATAACGTTATGAGCAGGTCACGAAGGTTAATAATGGCTCCATGCTCGCGGAGAAAATCCATTCCGAGAATCAGGTTTTGGGAGCATTCGCGCAATACAACGAAGGAAACAATGTACGTCGACTCACGAATTCGGAGGCGGGCAGTGCACATTCCTAGTGGTGTCAATAGGTGACCTCCCGCAGTCCGGAGGTTGGTTCCATGTCCCCAAGGTGTCGTTACCTTTCTTAGCTGTGCAGCGAGGTCAGCGCTTATAACAGAATAATCGGCACCCGTATCTACCAGAGCGGTCAGCGGGTGGTTGTCGAGAAGAACAGAGATACGAGCAGACACCTGTTTGTCGTCGATGGCACGCGTCGGTGAAAGAATGTCGTCGGATGTCGGCAGGCAAATCGGGGGAGGGTCTTGTAACGGTCGATCAACAGCGGCCTCACCCCCAGAGGTCGCTGTTCTTAGTTTCCCCGGCGCGGGCTTGTGGATCTAGGTGATCTTCCTGCAAGGACGTCCGCAAAGGTTGATTGTTGGCCAGGAGACGTGGAACGCCGTGGAGATGGTGAGCGGGATTGGCGACGCGGAAGGTTCGAGGATCGTTGGCTTGCCAAATATTCGGCGATAGCCCGGGGCCGCTCACCATCTCTGGGTCGACGAGCATCCGGACGAAAGCCGGGAAGACCCATGCGCCTGTAGGCGCACTCACGGTAGATGTGACCTGGTTCACCACAGTGATAACAAAGAGGCCGGTTGTCGGGAGCACGCCATACACTGGATTTCCGTGTAAGGGGTGGGTTGCCGTACTGCGGTGGTCCCGAGTAGAACGACGGTGCCGTCTGCAGGGTGGGCGGACGGGACGGATAGCCAACAGCCGGTGCAGGAGTACGCAGTGCTTCCGCGTACGTTAATAGCGGAGCTTCGGCTGGACGCGGGGCCGTCATGGATTGAACTTCGGCTGCACGCAGAGTCGTCATGGGGTGCACCAGCTGCCGGACCTCTTCGCGAACGACATCCGTTAAAGCAGCAACATGGGGCGGAGAAGACACCACGTGCAGCTTTTGCAGCTCCTCGCGCACAATACTGCGCACGAGCTCCGTCAGGTCTTTTACAGTCGTGACGTCAGGTGTTTGTAGGGCCGACGACACTGACGAAAGACTGCCAGGACGTTCATACTGGTACGAACGCTGCCTTAGCATTCTCTCCATTGTCGTGGCTTCGCGAAGGAAATCCTCTACAGTGCCGGGAGGGTTCCGCACTAGTCCCGCGAACAGCTGCTCCTTCACTCCACGCATTAGGAGGCGCACCTTCTTTTCTTCCGTCATTGAAGAGTCGGCTCGCCTGAACAGCCGCGTCATGTCCTCAACGAACATGGCAACACTCTCGTTCGGACGCTGGTTTCGGGAATTGAGGAGTCGTTCCGCTTGCTCCTTTCGGTCAGAGTTTCGGAAAGTATTTCGCAACTGGTTGCAAAACTCTGGCCAGGTTGTCATAGTGGCTTCATGGTTTTCGAACCAAGTGCGCGCAGAGTCTTCGAGATAAAAGTAGACGTACCGAAGCTTTCGCTGCTCGTTCCACTCGTTGACGCTGCCGCAACGGTTGTAGTCGTCGAGCCAGTCATCGACGTCCTCATAAGGGTCACCGTGGAACGGCTTCGGAGTACGCGGGACGTTGAAGAACCACGGAGGAGGCAGCGTTGATGTTTCTTGGGTTTGCGTTCCCGCACTAGCCATAGTACTGCCGAGTTGAGGAAATGGTCCGAATTCAGGAGGTAGGCCTAGTTGTCGCCTGCTACGCCGTAGGTCAGCTGGTTCTTCCAAGTCGTGGCTAGTGTCGGGACCTTGCTGCTGATTGCAGTGCATACAACACTACCCAGCACCTCCACCAGAAAATGTCACGTGATCACAGAACGACCACAACGTCTGTTCACAGGAGCAGCACTGGACGTCGAGCCGAACCGAACGTTAGAGCACGAGCACACACCCACCGTCTTCTTCTTCTTTCACACCATGGCACATACTCGCATTGGCAGGGCTAAACCTCGTTCAATGCCTGTGGCAATATGATGAATTAGCATTCAACAAAAAATGCTGGTTTATGGCTCTATTCGATATTTTTCAGTGCTACCAAGAATGTCAAGAATAGGTCCGACCTATGGGCAGTGAAATTTTCAGACGTCAGTGGTCATATTTGCACTCGTAAACATAGCGCCCGCGTGCGTGTATAATTACTGAACCAGGCGTGTTGTGACCTACGGCAGCTAGTAAGAAGCCCTTCGTAGCTTCATCGGACCGTTTCGCATGACACGTGTACTGCGGTGAAAGTGACTTAAGGAGCACTTTGCACGCGATAGATGAAGGCCTGTAAACTATAGAACGTTTTTGGGAGATTTGCGGCCGCATACGCGCAATCGTAGAGTTGGCAAGTGTTCGGTTTCTAACAATCGTACATGTTGACATTGTGAGCCCCAGTTGCTTCGCCAAGACTGTCCACTTCAACATTCGGTCCTCGTGAACCTTTATTAGGATGCCTGATGCGCTAGCAGAAGGCTTCAATTGTCGTGAAACGCACGTGTATACACAGTAGAATGCACAGTACAACGACAGTATCACGCGTCGACACGTTAAAAAGTTCTAAAACAACGCATCCTGTAATCTAAAGGCAAAGGCACACGAATGTACATTAGGGCCTCTAAGATTCGGCGCACAATCTCGGAGGCTACGACACACCACTGAAGGTTTATTCCACTGTGGTTTATTCCGATGAATTGAAGGCGTAGGCAACCGTTTGGGTTCTCGCACGTGTGAATCGTGCCTTCCGCGATAGCACCGGCAGCACATGTTCGTACTTTGCAGAAGCGTATACTTTCGTATCGAACGTCGCGTGGTATAGATCTGTTCGTAACAATCATACCCTATTACATTGCCGGCCAATGAGCCTCTGTCGGGACCAAAACAAATAATCGTATCTTCCCGAAAGTCGCACGAGCAGTGATCGCATCATCGAGGTTTCGCTGCATCTGAAAACAAACTGAATACTTTTGTATTTAAATGAGCTGCAAGCCAACCGTACATCGTCCAGAGAGGACATCACATGCAGATTTATATTAGCGGGAAAAGTTACGTAGTTCAATTTTTCTGTTCTTTTTGCATACATGAGAACTAACGAGAAACTTGATAGTGGAATAGCAGAGAAATCAGACTCGGTCACTTCATTAAAATCAATATATTACCATGAATAATATCACTACTATCTGATATTCCTACTGCCATGCATAACCAGGCTTACTATATACATGTTTGTAAATACAAGCACTCTGATGTGTGGGGCCTGGAAGTGCATAGCCAGAAAAGCCCCTTGTACGTGTGGTTTTTTTCTCGGTAAGACAACGGCGATAAGCGGCCGCATTCACCTGTGGCTTAGGACTCTTTATCGGTGTTATAAAGAACTTAAGGCGACTAGGGAAATGTCGCGAACCAGTCCGAGCCGGTTACCCACACGGTGGCACATGCAGCCGATGTATATCCCCAGTCTGTGGTATGAAATAGATTTGTGAGAAAAATATACATTGTTTCGTGAAGCAACTACATTCGTGGCGCCGAAATGGTCCTAAATATCTGAAGAAAAAAATGCTGCCTCAAGAAACACTTAACAAATAACAAACGTAATGAACAGAAAATATATTTTAGGGGCGAAGCTCCTTATAGCGGCACCCCTTCGTCCCTCGTAGCCATTGTAGTGTGTAACAAGTATAACACTTTGACCTCCAAGGTGGTGCCGGTGAGAGATTTCTTCTGTGCGTTGTTCAACAATAAAAGATAGTGCTCAATGTACATGCCAATGACTGCTAAGGGCGAATGAAAGACAAGTGCATTTGGCTTTATTGAACGCGCTTGCTGCGATACCCATTAGCAGCCATTGTCCTGTACATTGAGCACTATCTGACAGGAAAAGGTTGCTACGTTGTACTCGCTGGATGTAACCTCCTTAGTTTTAGAAAGGTTTAGCGAGCTTTGAGCCGTAGTGCCATGAACCCAATGAACTAGTATGTACCATGAACTCGAGGTGGTTAAAGGTGGGAAGTAGATACGAAGCGCAAGCCGTAAGAAAATAAAAGCCGAATTCTTTTGTCTCTCATTTCCCATTGACAGCCATCGGCATGTACATTGAGCACTATCTGACAGGAAAAGGTTGCTACGTTATACTCGCTGGGCGTAACCTCCTTGGTTTTAGAAAGGTTTAGCGAGCGTTGGGCCACAGTGCCATGAATAGAGTGAACTATGGTATATACCATGAACTCGAGGTGGTTAAAGGTAGGAAGTAGACCCGAAGCGCAAGCCGTAAGAAAGTGTGCGTGTGTCACATCTCGTTTTGTCCTTGGAATGTCTGCTGGATGGCGGTGCTTCTATATGGGAAATACATGATGAAAAGATGCGAGATGGTGGTATTTGGAGTGTTGAATAGATGGACGAACGGACACACAGACAGATGCATAGATGAACGCATGAACGGACGCAGGGGCGGATGCATGGACCAACGCAGGGACGGACGCATGAACAGACGCACGCACGGACGGGCGGATGGGCGGATGGAAGCAAGAACGATGGACGGATGCTTCCATTTTTTTTTCGGTGGGCAATATCTAGAGGAACGAGCAGAACCTATTTATTGTTCACGTACTGTCGCTACCCCGATTTCAGTGAAACTTTGTGAGGCATACTTGGTTGATAAAGATTTCCACGTGGATTTGTTACTTATTTATTAATATTTATTTATTTATTTACTTATTTAAAAATACTGCAATCCCGAGCGAGGGATTATGGCAGGGTGGGAAATACAATCATAAATATAGCAAGGCAAACATCAATTCACACATGAACTTCATAAATACGAAAGTATGATTGAGTTCACCGAATATTTGAGTGCAACAGAAATCAAACAAGAAATCTTTTATATAATTGTAAAGAATACTAACAACAATAAAGACAACATACAAGTATATATATATATATATATATTGTGAGCACGCGTGGGGGGGAAATAAGTGTGAGCATTATTCATACGCGTCATCTTACCATTTGTACATACTCATCATCATCAGTCTGACCTGTGTTGTGGGGCAGAGGCTCGGCAAGTAAAAGAGGTGTCTTGCAGCCAAAACGTTGCCTCCTTACAATATATATATATATATATATATATATATATATATATATATATATATATATATATATATATATATATATATATATATATATATATATATATATATATATATATATATATATATATATATATATATATATATATATATATATATATAATACTAAATGGAACGTGACGCAAACTTTTCAAGGGATGGCTGTTCAACAACGTCATTTGTTTGGTTGTTCTAGTAAGTGACTGTCTTCGGCAAAAATTAATACTTGAAACAATTACTTCGAGACTGAAAGGGTGTGATAGAGAGGTTATGGGGCTGCCTTGTCGAATACCCGGAAAATAAAGATATTAGTTCTTCTTGCGAGATGTCGTACCAACGCAGTGACACAGTGTAAATATACCAGTGTAAATATACTAAGTGTAAATGACACAGTGTAAATATACACTGTGTCAACGCAGTGACACAGTGTAAATATACTATGAAAAGCAAATTTGTGTTTTTAGTCTTCACATTAACGGTGAAGCCATTCATTTGGTACGCATATCAGGTAACATTGGAGCCGAAAACAACGATGTTCATTCGCCCCTAATTAACATCTAATTCGTGCCATTCTCTGCAATATCCCTTGCCGCAAAGATGCGAAACCCAGTGATTAAAGTTACATGAATGGATTTAGGGGGCTTACTGACCTCGTTAATGCTGGTGATGTCCATCTTGTAGTACATGGGCAGGAATACGAATGCTGCCACAAGCACAGCCATGCTGGATGAGATGGCACCGGTCCAGATGGTCGAGCCGCGCAGGAACACTTCCGACGGAAGTCCGAGGATGGCGATGGAAGACAGGAAGCTGGCCATCATGGACATGGACACCGGAAGCCAGCTAAGCTCTCTGTTTCCGGTCAGGAAGTGCTTGTTGGAGCCGTGCCGCCGGTCTCGCCACGCGAAGAACACGCCGATGCCCGCGGAGAGCACCAGGAACCCGATGAGCACGACATAGTCCAGCACGGCGAAGTGAGTGGCAGCCATCTTGCACTCTTCCTTGTGAAGAGTGTCTTTTGCGGGCGTTATCAAACGGTGGCCCTTGAGGTGGTTGCCTCGTACGCACACTTCTCCCCGTTTCTATGCACTATTCCACAGACAGTCAAAGAGCAGGCTATCTTTAACGGTTTTCCTGGAAAAACCCGTGTGTGTTTCGAGTCTCCAGTAGAACGGGACCTCTAGAACGAAGCTCGTCAGCAGTGCCCCGGCTTCAGTATAGGAGTCGTTTTGCACGCACGCTAACCACAGAAAGTAGCAGTGACCACAACTGCTGCGCGTAATGCGGTGAGCTTTCACTGACTTTTGCAGCTCTTTCGGAGTGCTTTCCACCTAGGTAGGTATTGTGTTTCGGTGCACTGGCTGTGCCGCCGTAATCCTGTGGTACATTCGCACGTGCTTACAGAGTGTCCTTTACCTGGTTCAGGAGCGTCTTGCGGTACACCCTCGGCCTTGCCCTTTCGATTTCCCCTTCCAGAACTCTTCCGCAGGGAGAGGCGACAATTAGTGTTGTAATGTCTGGGCTTCTTTCCGCGTGCGCGGGCTTTTATGACTCGACCTCGCACGAAGTGCCACTGATTCTGAAAGCAGTGTCTCGGCCTACTGCCGTTTCTCGGTTGTTCTGTCCGCATACATTAGCGCCAGGTAATCTACGTATCTCGTTTCACGTGTGCACTCGTGGGAGAGGCAAGGAGGTGGGCTCTATTGCTTATCTCAATTGTGTGACACCGTCTGGTCAATCTACTGTGTCTAAATCCTCACTGTTATCCGGCTCACGGGCTCATTGCCTCTGCGCATACTTTCTCGGTGCTGCGCTTTGTGCCCACGACCGCACTTGTGCGTCTCTCTTCACGGGCGCGCACACTTTTCCACCTGAGGTCTTCACCCTTTGCGAACACGTGCTCCTTCAAAGCAGTCGACACTATGGTTCTCTCACGTCCGCTGAGTTTTTTCGGTCAGGATACGAGTGTGCGTAGCTTCGTTTGGAGCGTATACAGCTCTAAGTTCCAGTTTAATTCGGTGTGACAAAGAAGCAGACGATCCACTACCATTCCCACCAGGATTGTGGTTGCGTATGGACCAGCCTGGACACAATAGGCTCTTTTTTATATTTGAGCAAACGACAGCCACGTCGAAACCACTTTTTCGTCGTCCGCCCTTACGTCACACAGCAGCCATGAGCCACGATGTCTCAGGAGTATGCTTGGTCGATTCCGGCGGGTACTCCGACAACTGAAAGAACCAGAAGGCGTCCTTCTTTTATAGAGCAGAAAATTTCTGCGATATTAGCAAATTATGATCAATACCACTCTGAGACTGTTAATCTGCATTTTTCACAATGCCATGACCCATGCTCCCTTCTCCTAGTGAAAGGTCACGAAGCGCAGGTGCTTAAAGGGCCCTGAAACTCTTTTTCAAGTAATCATGAAATCGATTGATGATTGATTGATTGATATGTGGGTTTTAACGTCCCAAAACCACCACATGATTATGAGAGACGCTGTAGTGGAGGGCTCCGGAAATTTCGACCACCTGGGGTTCTTTAACGGGCACCCAAATATGAGCACACTGGCCTACATTTCCGCCCCCATCGGAAATGCAGCCGCCGCAGCCGGGATTCGAGCCCACGACCTGCGGGTCAGCAACCGAGTACCTTAGCCACTAGACCACCGCGGTGGGGTGATAATCATGGAATGAATTCACTGGAAGAGCTTATTGCCTTACGAATTCAATGCCGCAAAAATTTTTATAATTCGTCCAGTGCGAGTGGAGTTACAAAGGTTTGTTGCACGCTGAAATTACATTCTCTCTTCTCTCGTTCCGACGAAAGCGCTGGAAGTTAATTAGGAAGGGATAACAGGGGCAAGGAAAGTACGTCACCCACGCCTCGTGTCCTTGAGCACTTTTCAAATTTCTTTTTCAATCGAATACGCAGCTGTGTCGGTGTGATCGCGTGCGCACGCGTGGACAAGTTGCGGCCTCCCGTGGCCATCTCTGTAAGGACCAAACGCGCCATGTTCAAATCTGTTAATGGCTGACAGATGGGCTTGTTACGAGTGATTTTTGAGCGTCTTCTGTCATTTGTTGAGAGAAGGGAAGAGAATTTTTGGTTGTCTGATTCTTTATTTTAAATTTCAGGCCCCATGCTGTGCTATATTATTTGGCTCGCATGTTGTTGTGAGCCTCTACTACCGATCGGCAGTGTTTTCTTACCATGCTGTAAAAGTGTTGCAAGCGACCCTGCAACACTGACTTTACTGATCAGTTGAATGCAGTGATCGATAATAACAAGGTTGCGCCTACGCTCCTTCTTGACTATTGCAAGGCTTTTTTTATATTTTACAACATACTTTCTATTAGGATAAATTTTCCAATAAGGATTTAGAGTTGCTTTCTGGTGTTCGCTGCCAAATTTTCCAGAAGACAAGCACCAACTAGTATCCGTTGGGTAATCTTATAGC
The DNA here is from genome assembly GCF_013339725.1 of Rhipicephalus microplus. NCBI lineage: Eukaryota > Metazoa > Arthropoda > Arachnida > Ixodida > Ixodidae > Rhipicephalus > Rhipicephalus microplus. The sequence continues at coordinate 99,089,345 of NC_051171.1, forward strand.
GCTTTTCAAGCCATCTATACCGACGTTCCACAGGGATACATTTTCAGTTCATTGTTCTTGGATATTTTTGTAAATGACCTTTATAGTACAATATCGGTTTTTTATATCAATATGCCGACGACATGGTGATCATGACGTCTGCGAAGAACTTCTATGAAGTCATTACTCTTCTGCAGTCAGCTGCCACTAAAGCCATCGTTTGGCTTCGAGACAACTTTATTAACACAAATGCGTCTAAAACTAATATAATCTGTCTTCATCAGCTATTGGAGAAGGTAACTGTAGACTATCCTCTCATTCCTCATTGTTCTGATTGTTCATCCTGCTCTTGCAAACCATTGCGGTATTTATCTGTTGGTAAGTACCTCGGCTTATACATCGATAGCGACTTTTCTTGGAATAACCATCTCGCTCATGTTTGCAAACAATTTCGCGCTGTGTTATGTTTGCTATAAAATATAAAATACTACACGCCATTTTCAGTATAGAAGATGATAACACATGCTCTCGGCTACAGTATTGCTGCGTTATGGGATAACTGTTAACGGACACTGTGCTTCCCGCTGGCTTGGTACAATGAATTAGATAACATATACAGACGTCAGTCTTAATGAAAATATATCTTATGACCTCAGTATGAATTCTGAGAGAGACATTTCCACAATGGCGTTGATGCCTAATTTCAATGATTTGTTAGTAACAATGGTTATCTGAAAACGGTACTGGTCCGAAGAATTCTTGGTTCCGTATGCCACTTCCTGTTCAATAAAGCCAGAAGTCCGTTATCGGAAACCAGGATGTTCGACAAGGTATACGAAACTATAGGACACGAGCACATGATGTTCTAACTTGTTTCAATGTACTGCCCCTAAGCATTTTCCGCATAAAAACAAAACACAAATAAAGTAACTGCTATCGTGCATTTGTCTCTGCGTGTAATGTGGATCTGCTGTTCTTTTCTATGCACTCATTTGCAAGTATACTTCTGAGCAATCATTTAGTGTGTCACTTTGCTTGTGATCACTGGTCTTCTGCATTTTGTTCGCTTTCAGTTTTTGTATCTTCTGTATAATATGGATGATTACAGTTTGTACACCCTGTGCTTCTAATGTAACGTGCACGTTTTTTTTTTGTCTTATAATCTCTGTTGTGCGAATAACTACAATTGCGTAAAGTGTTTGATTTTGTTTTTCGCCTGCCAGGCTCTGCCGCTCAGGCTCAGCCACTCAGGCTTCCCATCGGCTTTGGCAAGCCTATAGGCATATTTACTGGTTTTTTTGAAAAAGGAAACGTTATTATTATTATTATTATTATTATTATTATTATTATTACATATCAATAGCAAAATACATCTCTCGATTCCCCCTTTCCCCGGCGTAAGGCAGCGTACCAGTTTTGTTATGCTGTTTTAACATACCGGAATTTCCCTTATTTCATTTTCTTCTCTAAGGAAACAAAACTATCACTGTATTGTTTTTCGCCTTTGTTTGAAAATACGCAATGACAGCGCAATAAGTGAACCCTGAGTAATCCGGCTGGCAGCGATATCGAAGGTGAGCTTCTCATTAGTCTGTGTTTGAAGCGACGTCTCTTGAACTCATACCCGTTATTGAAAGAGTAAACTGACTCTTCATAAGAAGTATGTTCATATTAAATCCTCAAAACCGAGCAAAGACGTCCCTTTTGTCAGCGCTCTTAACGGCAAAACTGCTTAAGCCACCTACAAGTTGTGAGAAATTCTGTAAACCTCACTGTACACTGTCACTCCACAATAAATGAGTGCAAAAGGTATCATCCTGAAATGGCTATGCGCCACTGAGCGGCTTATCAGAAAATATGTCATCATGGGCGGGTATATATACGCCGCAGCGATTGGCTAAATTCTACTACTCTCCACTGGTTCCTTAAAAAAAAAAAACGCCAGACCTGCATGCACGGAAGGCGCAGCACAGTCACAGCGAAAGCTAAAAGAGTGGCCTTTCAGAGCCTTCTATAAACAATAATTGGGTAACTACTCCAAGCACACTTGCTTGATGCCCACCACGAAATTAATGACAAAATTTTAGGGTAGTAGCACAGCGTTTGCGATTCCATTTTTCGCCATTCTGAGATGTGTTGTATCCGCTGAACATTTGCAAGGACTTATGTGCCGATTGTACATGCAGTGGCTGCAGGCACTGAGGAATTACGCCTGAAGTGGGTATGCGCCACAGTTTATAGCTGAACGAAAACAAGCTTTTGTAATGGGTTAGAACACTGGATAGTCCGCTCGTTTCGCTATTTGCATTGGGTGATCACTGCTCAATCTTTCGCTGTTTTAAAACGCTTTATAAGTCGTATTAACGCGTTTGCTTTCCCGACATCAAGCCTGCCTAAGGCAAGTTTGCCAACAAGTCCCAAGCACCGGCATGGCTCAGTGGTAAAATACTGGGCTGATACCCAGTGGACCCGGGCTCGAGCCTCACTGTGTCATTGATGGTAGGTTTTTATTCAAAATTCGCGCGATGTGGCTACGGACACCGGTGACGGCGAACAACTACGGCGATGCGCGAAACCCGAGTTGTGATCTCATAACAGGTTGCGCTGTAAAACAAAGGCAATAGCCCTACATTGGTTGCAAAGCGATGACGGCGAGCTCAAAACCCGGAGGACGTACAACAAGGTCACATTTTAGGGGCGAAGCTTTCTATAGCGGCACCGGTTTGTTTTTCGTAGCCGTTGTAGTATGTAACAAGTATAACATTTTGACCTCCGAGGTGGTGCTGGTGAGAGATTTTTTCTGTGCCTTGATGAACAATAAAGAATAGTGCTCAACGTACATGACAATGGCTGCGAATGGTGAATGAGAGACAGGAGAATGCAGCTTTTAGTTAACGCGCACGCTGCAATCCCCATTAGCAGCCATTATTGGCATGTACATTGAGCACTATCTGACAAGAAAATGTTGCTACGTTATACTCGCTGGTTGTAACCTCCTTAATTTTAGAAAGATTTAACGAGCGTTGAGCCGCAGTGCCATGAATACAATGAACTAGTATATACCATCAATGAACTCGAGGTGGTTAAAGTTGGGAAGTAGATACGAAGCGCAAGCCGTAAGAAAGTAAAAGCCGAATTCTCCCGTCTCTCATTTCCCATTAGCAGCCATCGGCATGTACATTGAGCCCTATCTGACTGAAAAAGATTGCTACGTCATACTCGCTGGGCGTAACCTTTTTGGTTTTAGAAAGGTTTAGCGAGCGTTGGGCCGCACTGCCATTAATACACTGAACTAGTATATACCATGAGCTCGAGGTGGTTAAAGGTGGGAAGTAGACCCGAAGTGCAAGCCGTAAGAAAATGTGCGTGCGCCACCTCTCGTTTAGTCCTTGAAATGTCCGCTGAATGGTGGTGCTTCCATATGGGGAATATAAAATAAAAAGATGCGAGATGGTGGTACTTGGAGTGTTGAATAGATGGACGAATAGACACACAGACAGATGATTCGATGGATGCATGAACGGACGCAGGGGCGGATGCATGGACGAACGCAAGGACGGACGCACGAACAGACGCACGCACCGACGGGCGGATGGACGCGTGGGTGGTCACACACACGGACGCATTGACGGACGGAGGAAGCAAGAACGAATGGACAGACGTATGCTTCGCCCCACTGTCCATCATTCACTCCGTAGATATGCTGCCAATTTTTTTGGTAGCCTGGGCGGACTCGCTCGCTGGATTCTGTGCCGACTGGTTGTGCCCTCGCAATCTCCGACGATAGCGCAGCTCTGACCGACTAGGTTGGTTCTACGCCACCTCCTGCCGCCAGTCCCCTACGACGACTACAGCGCAGTTCTTGCCGACTGGATTATCCCTATGCCATCTCTTGTCGCCGACAAGAGCTCTCGCCAGTGGTGCCCCGTCCTCGGACTCCTGTGACCGTGTTTTATCTTTCCTATCTCTCTTCTGTCGTCGCTCGCTGTCCCTGCGCATTTCTCTCTCTCTCTCTCTCTCTCTCTCCTCTCTCTCTCTCTCTATTCTATATATATATATATATATATATATATATATATATATATATATATATATATATATATATATATATATATATATATATATATATATATATATATATTCTTTTACTCCTATTCTTTTGATCCCTCCTTACCACCATCCCTTGTGAACTACTGTTGAGGTGTCGCACCAGATGCAGACAGTTACAGGGCTCACTTTTCTGTTCTTTTTCCCTTTTATAACCACAAACCCCTTTTTGTAACCTGATTACACTTTCGTTTGCTCCTTCTGGCGGCCTACGATTGAATGTTTTTTTTTGTTTTACTTCTGTTCTTTTGGCGAAATTTGCCGGTAATGTGTGTGTGTGTGTATACATATATGCATATACATGTGTGCATGTGTTTATTGGATTTACACGCGTATATTGCTGTGTATATTCTCCTAATTATGTGTCACCCATGCAAGCTTTATTATGTAGTTTTATTTTTTATGCACACCTCAGTGTTGATGGCTCGCCATTTTCTATTTTCTTTTCCCTTTCTTGTTCTGAAATGTATTACTTTTTTGTATATGTGTTTTTGAAATAGGTAAATAAGTGTTATCTCTCCCTACCCTAATGCCCCATGCGGGTGCTCTACAGGTATCACAAATAAAAATAAATAAATAAATAAATAAATAATAAATAAATAAATAAATAAATAAATAAATACCAGGGAACACGAAAGGGAACGACGGCTGCGCGAAGACACCGAGGTGAAGGCATGCCCCAATGAGGGCGTGCCCGTGGATCTATGAGAGTAGTGGACGCTTGGTTTCAGCGCGATGTTCCATCTCCGGAGTTGAGTCATTCGACTCGTGTGTGTGACTGTTCTTTAACTCGAACCTCTCTGCGAACTTAGCTAAAGCCTATATAGTAACGACCTAGAAAAACCCCATAGAAGCAATCTGCATCACTGTTGCTAAGGTCTAGAAAGAACTATAGAAGCGGTCAGATTAGTCTTCAGAATTAACCAGTTTCGCTGCTTGAAGCCTTGCGTAGTCTAGTGCTAGGCTTTCCAGAGTTTTTTTTTTTTTTCTTTAGGTCGCACATTGGGTTGAATTTAAAAACTTAAACTTCGCAGTTTACCTCGAAGGGGTCGTGAAATGTCGCTGCTAAAACGTAAGTGTGCAATCGCCAGGAGCCTCACTCAACAACTCGGTGACGTCAGCCTAAGAAGAGTAGACACGCAAGGACGCTTATCGAGGCAAAACCCCGATAATCTTATCGAGTCGAGACGCTTTGCGGCAATAACCGTCCGTGCAGGTACACTCTTTTTAGGCTGACGTCACCTAAAACGTCACCTATATATAGATAGTGCACGTGGCAGTCAGCGGTTCTGCATGTAGTCGTTTTAGGGCGGACCTCTTGGCAGCCTTTTGACGGCAAATATCTTTACCAACGAAGTGTCTTGGTCAACGAAGCTTTACCAACGAAGCTTTGCCAACGAAGTAGACAAAGCTTTTTTTTGTACTTTCTTTCTTAACCTTTGTTCACGAGAACCTGGAAACGTGAAAACCGAACGCTACATTTCTTCAACCACTTACCACACCTGATATCCGCGATGGGCATTCCCCGGACCATTGCGCCATCGAGTTCATTGACACAGTTGATCGACTGCCCCTTTTTACGATTGCAACGCTCTGACGCACGCGTTGTGTCCGGGAAAGAAATCGAAAGCGACACGTCTGATATTGCTTCGTGTAACAGCGTCTGTTCTTGACCGTATCCAATCTGTCGCAGGGATCCCGCAGGGCTCGACGTTTATGTCGAAATTTATTGTCGTCAATAGTGTTGAGAGCAGCGCGGCCTCGAGAAAGTTTTGTTTCGAAAGGAAATCAGGAGCTCAAGTGCCACTTGCGTTAGCGCCAGCCAACGCCGGCGGCAACGCAGTCCACGCTGTCGTCATCACGCTGTCGCAAGGAGATCGCACGTGCCGCGTACAACACGCAGGGTCCTCAACATCATTGACAACGTCCGGACAACTGAGTCACACTTTGTACACTGGAGGAGTGGGGGGGGGGGGGGGGTCGTATGCTTATGATGTGTTGGTGCAGCCAGGAAACCGGGGTGTATGTTCGCAATGCCCATGGCCCATAGGTGGTGCGCCATGCAACCCGAAATTAGTGTTACTGTACATGCTATCGTATGTAGCATATACAGTAATATGCTACCTGAAGGTACCATATACAGTAACTCTATCCGAGATGGCTGTGGAAGGATGATCAACCCATGAACTCGCATAGGAAAAAAATAGGACGCACGGACTTACTCCCCGTGCCGCTTTCACCGGATGAACTCTTGACCGTACAATGAGTGCATATTGAACCAAAGTACTTTCCCAACCAATGGAAACTGCCGAATGTTCGCTACCTCATTTCTCGCCGCAGTGCAAAGAGTGGTGGTGTCAGCTGATCAACCCTGTATCAGCGATGTTTTCCGTAATCCTGTGCGTGCTACAGAAAACTGCGCGAACCAGAATTCACGTATGAACTGAATGGCACTCCGAGATCATTTGTGCCGAGCCTGCATGGTGGACTTGCCACAGTTGTAGGCCACTAGCGAATAGAACGCCATCGTGGCTGCACCGGAACGAATGTTTTACGTAGCGATGGTTTGCAAACATACTTCGCCACGGCTATTTACATGCGCTGTAAGCATCATGCAGCTGCTTCTTCAACGAAACACAAGCATTTACCTTCCCATTAAGTAGCACTTGTGTCACAGCCATGATCAGACTCTAACAGTGCGCAATTCCCTGCACTTGGATGCTGCAGGTTTCATCAGCGCGATCGTAACAAGGATATCGAAACGGATACACGCGTACGATTTTCGCAACGTCCAAATTGCGAAAATTTGTCGAACAATAACATCGTTCCAACAGCACCAGTGAATTGCAGAAGTTAGCGTGGACTGTAGGCGTAACTACAAATTTGATTGCTGTAACCATTTCGCCCCGCTGGTCGAGCTTGAGCGTGTTGGCGGCGTGCGGCACTTTGTAGTATCCACTGTAATTGGGATACAGCAGTGCGCAAAAACTTATACCTTTATTTTGAGCTCGCTGAAGTATATTATACAATAAATACAATAACACAAGCGGTGCATTGTATAGGCCAAGGTGTGGAACCGCAAATCTTGAACCTGCGCTACTTTCCGCGTACTATGAATGTTTGGATTTTATGCACTACAAAAGCACTGACGAATGCTATACGCACGTAAAACAAGGCGTGTTATAAAATAAATGGCCCGAAAATAATATTTTACTATCCAAAGTGGCTGCAGAAAATCTCGCGAAGCTGATATGTGTGCTCTGCGGACTCTAATCAGAAGGGCGAGTCGCCACGTATTTTCCCGAAAACTTCGCGTCTCGCACGAAAGAATCAGATTTATCGTGTCACGGACCGTCTGGTATATTCACTGATGCGCGAAACATACAAAGTAGTTTGAGTTCGTTTCTTGCTAACGCGTTAACACTAAGGCTGGCGCCACCGAAGAAGGGAGCATTGTGAGCGTCTGCCTACTGATCACCCTTGAGAGGACGCTCGTAAATTCCGCTAGGTGGTGCGAAAGTCTATGAACATTGCGAATAGCACATGTACATCTTTGATGTGTTTCACGTTCAATACACACGCATACATGTAAACACACGTCCCCGCTATGGATCAGGAGGTGATAGAGCTGGGCCTCAGAACCGAAGGTCGTTGCTTCTATCCCGGCCGCGGTGGTCTCATTTCGGTGAAGACTAAATGATAGAGGCTCATTTACTGTGCGATCGAAGTGCACGTTGACCAACACCCGATGCTCGGAATGTGGATAGTCTGGATACCCCCCACGGAAGCGGATTGCCTGTATAACACCCTTCCCCCCCCCCCCCCCCCGTTTATGGTACTCGACCGAAAAGCGATGCAGGCAACTATTTAGCCACTAGTCAGATAAACTGTAAACTAATAGTTAACTTTTACTCATATAAAATTACGACTACTTAAAAAAAAACGTTATGAGTTTTTAGTTTTGGCTATTTCGGCCCCTTCTCACTTAATCACGCTTCAATCGTCGACAGGCGTTGATGCCTGTGGCAATAGGTTTCCGATACTTTCCGTTCCAAGTTTCGTGGCCCATATAGTTTGACGATAGTTCGAGTTCCATTATTCAGGACTGAATTGATTGATTGATTGATTTGTGGGGTTTAACGTCCCAAAACCACCATTTGATTATGAGAAACGCCGTAGTGAAGGGCTCCGGAAATTTTGACCACCTGGGGTTCTTTAACGTGCACCCAAATCTGAGTACACGGGCCTACAACATTTCCGCCTCCACCCATCGGAAATGCAGCCGCCGCAGCCGGGAATCGAACCCGCGACCTGCAGGTCAGCAGCCGAGTACCTTAGCCACTAGACCACCGCGGCGGGGTTATTCAGGACTGAATGATTATTGTAAAAAAAAATGCCATGTATGCTAGCTGTACGCGGTATTTTACTTGTAATACTTTTGTTTCCGCACTTGTGTCATTCAGCAATTCACACATTCATCGTTGAAGTATAGCATTCGGTTCACTGTTGACAACGAACATGCTTATTTACCATCAATCCTTCTGGCACATATATTTTTTATATTTTGTAAGTTCATTATTGTAACATGCAGCCCTACGTGGCATCAATGGCCAATTGCAGTACGCCGTTTCTAATTGCTAATCAGGTTGATTGGCTTCCGCTGAGATAAATAAACGTGATGACTTCTGGCGAAACGTGCTGATTTGACAAACAGGGTGTTTCATTTGGAATGTGTGTTCTTTACCGTTATGCAACGGAATATGCTACTATACTGCCAGGCCTGTAGCCAGAAAGTTTTCAGCGGGGGAAGAGGGAGGGGGAGGGCCCTTCATCAAGACCTTCGAACACCCACTTTTTTAAATATTTAGCCTCGGTAAAACAACCCCCTTCATCCGCATTAACGGGGGAGCAACTAGTCTTCCCTCCACCCTCTCCGACGCGCCTAAGGGCCTGTATATTGCACTGCAGCAGCATATCACTCTTGTACACGTGGAAGTAATTCACTTGTTTAATTGACACAATAAATTTCCTTAACAATCAAGATATTAGTATTCGTAAGATAATTATTACCAAATTGTAGCAAATAATATTCTTTGTAAAGATATACACGATTGTGTTTCGATGTTTGTACATTGTCCAGGAACCTAGAAACCTGCGACAACGATTCTCATATGCACAGATGTGAGTCCTGTCATTTCGCGAGATACGTGTGATACTTTAGCGAAGTTCTATAAGAATGAAGCCGCTACGTCACTGGTCTTTTTTTTTATTATGTTCCTGTTACACAGTCTGTCTGCAGGCGAAGATACCACTCAATTTATAACGCTCTGAGTAAAGATAATAAGAGGCCCAAGTCTAACTGAAGCATTCTGCATTATAAACGTAGACCACTTGAGAATCACTTGAGAACGTTGAGGGCCACACTCCCATACAGATTTGTTGAGTAACCGGGAATGCTGTCCCTAGGGCTGTCAATTAGCATTATTTCTTGGCAGCATGTGCTGTCAATAGAGCTTTATTTCAACGAGTTGTCGTGCCATAACCAGGATTTTAGTATAAGCCACGCCCCAATGGCATACTCTCAATTAATTCTAACACTGGTGCTTCTATAATGTGTTCGTATTGCTCTTGCAAAAAAAGAGAACGTCTTTGTATTGTATTGCCCTTTTTTGTGCGCAACGTCTTTGAATTTCCTGCACACGGTAAGCTTGTAAAAGCACTGAAATTACATCATGTTGCAAATTAGTTTCACTAGATTCCGCAAGAGGCTAAATGTCTATAGAGGAGATTGTTGACAGCCAGCTATTTGTAGCGTGAAGTCACAAGCAAATTTATACATTAAAAAAATCAGAGCTTATGGGTTGAACGAAATTCGCCTAGTCCTGGTTTCAGATCCCCGGATAAAGGCATTTCTGGGTCGGTCGTTCTGCTTCCACGAGAAATTCGTATTAATTTGCTCGAGGTTTCATGTTAGAGACAGCTGAGTGTCAATTATCCCGTTTACAACATGACAGCATCTATGAAGGAAGACATGTTAGATGTAAAACAAAAATAGCTGGCAATCGGGGAGCAGGAGTGCGACATGAGCCTTGCTAAGGAGAACAATACTATGTTACATTATGAGCAAGAAATGGATTATTTTCCTATTTTGATTCCAGTGGATAACCTTTGCGTCATTGTTCCTTACATGTGCATCATGTTACAGTTACTCGCATGCGTTACTAGCAAGACTGAGAAATTCGCATAAGTTGACAAGATGCATGCTACTTAAATCATATAGAAGTGTGAGAGCGTTTCTGAGATGGCCAGGTATTCAGACAAAAAAAAAAGAAGTACAAAGTTCATTTGAAAGGCAATCAATTCCGCTATATATGATTATGAGACAATTCAAAGATACGTCAGTGGTTTCAATGAGTTAGGGACACAATTCACAAATATATTTCGTTCAAAGTGATAGCTACCGTCGGTCGGCTACATTTGCTACTATGGTGCGGTAATCTACAATTCGCAATGACGAACGATATCATCTAATGACTCTTTCGTCAATAGCCTCAAGACGACGTGAACGAAATGACAATCAGGACAGCGTTTTCAGAGTATCCTCTTCGACAGTTGGTACACCTCTGCCACGTTGGCTCATTGGCTAAGCGTTTTGCTGCTGAGTCTCAGGTCACTGATTCGACTGCCTGGCCGTGTGGCTCTGTATTAATGGGGGCGAGAGTGAAGGAATGCTCGTGTATCTACTTGAGTGCACGTTGCAATCAGGTGAGTTGTCGAAGCCTTAACGGTGACGTGATCGTTCGTAGTGCCGATTTGACTAAGTACGTTAAACCGTTTCAATAACTGATTCCAGCGTCCATAACGTTTCAATGACAGGGGCCCAGGGCTGTGGTTAGGTGGTGAATGTCAGGTGATAAACGTGAGCAACACAAGGAACAAATGCTTTGCATTTGAGTATGTTTCAGCGAGACTGCTGTCGTTTAAAAGGTAATGCGTAACATATTGGCTCGTCTATGCCTCTTGGGCTGTATGTAGAGAACCAATAGCGACGATGAAGAAATTAGGTATTAAAATAGGAAAAAAGGAAAAGAAAAAGCGTAGCCGTACGTTCAACTCGATGACTTTTCCTGGGTAGATTCCTCGTCTTTGTAAGGGCCGAATTGAGGGCACGCCAAACTCGGTGGCTTCTCACCCGATGCTGACGGAGCCGCGGTGATGTCTGGGACGTCCCAGACGAACGAAGGTCGCCGACAGAACTAAAAGGCCAGTCGAACGCGCGACCGAATTGGTCGCATCCTCTCGGCGCGGCGACTGTGAGTCTGCGGCTCATAAGATGGGGGAGAGAACAACGGAGCAAGGGGGACGCCACGAGATCGAGAGACAGGTGTCGGTCGTGCTCGCCTGTGGTCAGTCGCTATCGCAAGGACAGTGGGTGTCGGGTCATTCGCGCACTGCATGAGGGCATATAAACAGTTGATGGCTCCTGGCAATATCTCCCTGCAACTCGACCCCCCTCCACTCCTGCCCGCTTGTACCGAGCAGAAATAAGGAGAAAGAGGGGGTATGCAAACTCTACTTCGCACCAGAGTACCGAGTGCGCAACCGTCAGCGCCTCCGCTGAACAGGTTCTTCCCTAGGAAAAGGGCGACGGGATGGTCACAAGGAAAAGGGCATCACGTGACAAGGCCATATGCAGTGGCCTTATCTCTGTGAAAGTTCCGAGAAAGGTGGAATGTAAGGCGTGTTTTATACTTGGCAATTTACCGGCGCTGGCTTATTCTGTTCTTCCTTACTTATCTGCCACCATGTACCGTGCTGTGTGTGTGTGGTGTTTTTTTTGTAGAAAACGCCTTAACAAGACCTAATTGGTGGTGACCCAACACACTTTGCATGGTGGCTTTGTGGACTAGCTTGTGAAAAAGTATTAATTTCACAGCGCGGAATTTGATTGTGGTAATAGTAATAATTATTGGGGTTTCATGTGATAAGATTATGTTATAGTTGAGGCACGCCGTAATGGAGGATTCTGGACTAATTTTGACCACGTGAACTTTTGTAAAGCGTCCATAAATCTCAATTCATGGTAGTGCTTTGATTCGGTAGCGAGTGGTGTTCGAAACATGTAGTGGTGGCTCTTCTTCTGCTATAGGCTACCATGGGAGCTGTAAATTGAATGCGGACACCTTTGGTCGTTCGGGACGCGCAACTAGAACACGAATAATAATGCGACATGAATAATCAAGCTATCTCATGGTAAAAGAGCTGTTGGAGACAACGCCTTCTTAAGGGTATGCGACAAAGAAGCTCCGACCTAAGTAAACTTGTCTGGAGTACAGCCCTCTCCAAGTTAGGCACACTACGCGGTATATAGATTTCATGTATATATAGTAGGGGCAAAGTAGCTGCTAGTTTTGTGACAAACTGCAGCACGGCAGCTCACAAAACTAGGTTACGTTGTGTACAAAGACGGAATTCTTCTCTAACCGGCCAACCTTCAGGCCGTGACGGTATTTCCCGAACCTGCGTCTGACAAAAAAAAAAAAAAACTGTGCAGTTTTGTGGGCTTCTGCTCCAGTTTTGTACACGTTCCTCTGAAATAGAAACGAAAAAAAAACATTCCTCGTTGATGCCCAATATTGGAACAAGTTCCCGTTACAAGTTTCCTAAATGCGAAAAGAAGTCGTTGCAGTTACATTAAAAAATGTAACGTTTTGTTACACTAACGTTACATTTGGATTTTCAATTGGAATGTAGTGCTGGATGATTTCGAGGCCAAATAAGTTGAGAAGTTTAATCTTTAATTAGTGCTATGTTTATTTCACGAATATACCATCGGCAGTGGCAGGTTATATGATTGAAGGAGTGTAACAAAAGGATCCTAGATATGGCGTTTTCTACATCAGTCTTCAAATACGCAGTCAGAATACTGCACTTCAGGTATTAACACAATAACGTTAAAATAACTTGTACAGCTGAAATTCTGGTGTTGGCGTTGTTGGTTGTGATCGAAAAAGTAGGATTGTCCATAAGGGAAAGCTCGAGATAACTAGAAAAAAAAAAGTTTAAAAAGCAGTTTGAGTGTGAATTAAACAAAAGCCTTCTACGCAGCAAGCAACTTGCGTTTTACGTCGGGCAACGATACCGCTCAGCGCAGGAATCGTGAGGAGAGAGCGCAGCGAATGCAACCTCGTGCGGTAGGTGAGTGAATGCTCACCCGCCGCTCACCTGCTCACTTACCACTTGCTCACCTACCAGTCTGCTTGGTGAGTAAACACTGGATTAGTATACATTTTATTATATCTATTCCTGCTGTTGCACAATGCGATACTGAACACGTGCCTTCAACGCCCAGTATCCGTGATACCCTGAGCGAAAAGGTTAAAATTATAAATTAACAAGCATTGGCGAGAATATCAAGACAACGAGTGTCGTGCACTTTTTTTCTTTACATCAGCCAATCAACAAATGTTTCAATGATTTCCCTGGGGACAAATGGTGGATAATGGAGACTAACGCAACGTGGAAACTTGTGTCGGTAAAAGGCGAGACTCAGAATCACAAATGAGAAGTGGTTAGGAACCGCTCGGACATTGCAAAACGGAAAGAAAGCACAGGCACAAAGAAGTGCTCAGGTTTTCCTATTTAAGAAGGGGGGAAATTTATTCCAGCACCCCACTGCCCCTTTTAGTCGTTTCTGAAGAAAGAATACAAGCTTCGCAACGAGTGCCAGAATGAGAATTAAGAGATGGCATACTTCTCACACATATTTGTGATTTATCCCCGACGGTGTGTAAAGAGGGAAGTAAGTAGCTCTTGAAATGCAACAGAAAGGATCGTGAGCTGCCATAATTGTTAGAAGGCTGCCGCGCCATATCAACACCATCATCATCAACACCATCATCATCCTCATCATCCTGACAATGCCCTCTGAAGGGCTATAATCCTTCTATGTTCCACTAATCAACCCGGTCTTGCGCTTGTTGTGGCAACGTTTTATCCGCTAACTTCGTAATCCTGACTTTGTTTTCCCCGCGCGCCTTTGTCTTTGCTTGGAATCCAGCCTATTGCGCTTAATGACCAGTAGTTATTTTGCCAACGCGCTGCATGCCCTGCCTATGTTCACTCCTTGATTTCCACTATGAGGTGTCTTTAACACCCGTGAAAGATGTCCCGAACCATACACGGCACAATAAACGATGATATGACTGGTTAGACTGAGCTAAGTTATTGAAAACCCTTTTACAAGATATGGACGCGAGCTTCCCGACCTCTTTCTACCCAGCACGCGCGCGCCTATGAAGCTAGGTGAAAGACGAGTAATGAATTAACTACACGTGTCTCTTCACCTCGATTAGTGCGACAGCTCGTGGCGTGACTGCCCTGTGGTTATACTGGTTTGTGTTCTCGGCGATGTTCGGTGTTCTTCACTCGAGCCCAGATGGCACACTTGTTAAAGGAGAAACAAATGTGGACACGGAAGACCGGGGATTCTATGGCACAGATTGAACGAAAACCGCACAAATTACCTCGCTTTTATTCACCACGATATCAAGGCTTTCTCTAAATCTATTCAAAAGGTCTTTTTACTTGTACGTACAAGTGATCTAGTTCACAAAATATGATACCCGTATTGCACACTCCCTGCATCGTTTAGCAATCAATCGCTTTTCCAAACATATTAGTCATTGCTTTAGCGCAAAGACTAGCATACTGCGAATGTTATAAGGATAAATTTTACGTAGCCAAAACTTTCACGCTCACTTATTTTTAAGGAAGGCGAACTCATACTACAAAGGAAATACAGAAGCTGAAAATAATGTTACGCAGTCCACTTAAAAAATGATTAAACGCACAAATTACCGCTATTTATTCAATCGTCTCTTAAATCCCGGTCATCGCAGAATCAAAACATTGTGGCCGTTTCGAGGTGACACCTCTATCTGGGCACTTGAAAGCTGCCGCGAAAGCTTCGTCATGTCGCAAAACCACATTGAGCAGCTTCACCAGGTTCGGATCTCCGCTGTCGCAGAGGGAGTCCCCAAGCCTGAGAAAAAACAACTGGCTCTCGGAGACACTCGGCCAGTTGGTCGACACATTCCACGACTTGTCCCATCTGTCGGTTTTAGTCGCACTCACGACCGTTCTAAGAGCGAGCACGACTTCTAGAATGTCCCTGCGCTGCATCAGTGTGGCCGTTTTACCGACGAGGCAAGACAGAAGGCCGCTTTCCTTCTTCAGAAATGCGGCTGTCAGTTCGCCTTTCTTGTCTAGTAAGAAGTGCCAAATGGCCTTGGCTGCAGGGACGCCTAGTACAGGAGCGTTCATCAGATGTTTGTGGGAGTTGAGCACGTCCAAGAGCGCATATGACCACGGTGTAAAGACCACCCATGGCTCCGAGACGTACACCGCATCACCTGTAAATAGCCACCTGGGAAAGTGCAGTTGTCTTCTAGTGCTGGCCTGTCGGAACTCGTAGTCTTTGATTGAGAGTAAAAGCGCACTGAAGTTGCTTACCGGCACCGGAGGAGTGAGATTTCGCGGCAAGGCATTGTACGGTAGAAACGGACTTAGTCCCTGCAAGTAACTAAGCGATGCTTTGCCTTGTCCCGGAGCTAGAAGAGTGATCACGCCTTTTCCGACGGTGTTGGTGACCTTGAAAAAGATGTCCCTCGCGAGCTGGTTCTTCGGTGCATTGACTATAACCTCAGCGTAATAGTTAACCCATATGTGCGGCAGGCTTTTCTCAAACAAGCATTGATGCTTGGAGTCGGGAGTGGTGCTCGCCGAACTGTTCATGGCGGTCAGGTCTTGATAAAGGCACGCGACGGCACGCGTCAGTACCGATGCCAGTGGCAGTGGTGTGGAGACGCGCGTGACCAGCTGCTTGAAGACTGCGAAGATCCTTCCGGGTAAACTGACACAGACCATCCGAACGTGAATAGGCGCCGACGTTTGGAAGACGCGGCGGGACAACGTGTCCCACGCCGTCGTAGCATTGGACGCGCGGAACATGTTTGGGCTACAGCTTGATACTATGCTGTTCAACCGGTCGTCGAAAGTTGCCTCAAAAGTCCAGTACTCACTCAACCGTATCGATTTCTGCGTGTGATCTTCTACAGCGTGAAGCACGCCATCGATGCACTGAGGACAGGTACTGTTAAACGACGCCAAAGAGGCGGCGAGCGTTCTCATGGGAGCGTCGACTCGAAATGTCGGGTGAGGCGAGTCAATTACTGTAATGTCCACCGGTGTCTTGATGCGTAGTCTGAGCGAGAGGAACGCTATGAAGAGCAGAAGTTGGTCGGCATTCATGGTACGCTGCAGCTGGGCAGCGTGAAAGATGGCTAGCGTCATTTCCTTAGCGAATTCCAACGACCCCCTGCGCAGTGAGGCTTCGCACCGTGATCGTAGAACGTCGAGCAACTGGCCCGAAAGCGCCTCGGGGTAGTCGCGAGAGTGTGCCAGAGCCTCGCGGGCGTTCCAAGAGTTCCAACGAAACGAGGAGGTCTTCTGGCTTGCGGTCCCTTTGCGCGTGCACACGTACTGTTGGAAGTCCTCGCAGGGGTCTTTTTCGCGGTCTACGCGCAGGCCCTCCAGAAACGCGAGGCAGCAGAAGGAATCTTTGGTCGACTTATGTTCATCGCTGTTAGCGCCCGACTGAAACTGCCTGATCTTGTTAGACAAACCCCAGAGGAAGAAGATGCAGGCTAACCCGACGGTCAGACCCGAAATCACCATGGCGGCGAGCTTGCGAGGGCTGTTCACACGACGCTGCTGAGCCGGTGAGGGTGAAAGGTACGGGAAAGGCGAATGGAAGCTGCTCGGCATTGTCGAGTCCTTGCCGAGGCGCGTAGTGGTTGACGGGGCGCGTTCGTACGACCACGTGACTCCTTCGGCGCTTCTTCTCCTTCAGCTTCGGTCGTTCTCTCAGGCGCGATGTAATTGAAACACGTGGACGAAAAAAAAAGTAAGACTTGCCGGGAAGGCATACGTTCACTTGTAGTCAAGATAACGAATATACTGTCTGGTCTGAAACAGAAAAAAACAATCTTTGCACTCTCTTTGTTTTACATACGTTATTTTCCTCTGGTCAATATGTAGTACCGAAAATGTTTCACTGACTCATTCTTGGCCGATCCCACTAAGTGGGTATGAGCTATGTTTGAGGCATTATCATCATCATCATCCTACATGCAGAATCTAACACCACGAAAATAGTCCGCATGATATGCAAGTATGAGAGTATGTGTCAAAATAAAAAAAATAGAAGATATGGAAAACTTCGGCGCATTGCCTCGTCTTCATTGTAGACTCCTGCGATTGTAAATAAGGAGAACGCTCAAGGAAAATGTCAGGTGGTAACACCATTGTTACAGTTTATAGCAAATTTCGAAACTGTTGATGACTGGTCCAGAATTGAGTGGTTCGTTAGCAGCAGTAATGTTTTTGCTAACCAACAACTCAATTTTTTGTCAATTAAGCACAGTTTCTGTAAGCCACAGTTGAATGGTAAACAAGAACAATAGAAAAAGGTAAGCGCATCCAAGGAAGGTAAAGAGATATTATTGCGATAGCGTAAAAAAGCTCGTTTCGCAGATATTCCGGTGTAGGTTCAGCATTGCGGGATCTAAACTAAATATTGGCGTTGTCCTTGGGCGAGAAGTTAAAATAGTTCTAAAAGAAATGACAAAAATCATTGTTTTTTTATTTGGTAAGGACTGAACTCGGAATTTCTTCGTGGCAAGCAGGTTTTTTTTCTCTTTTTTTAAGTCCAGCAGATTTCCCGTGTTTGCGAAATCGACGTTATGCGAAGCGTGCAGAAGGAAGGTGACCATGTGGTAAATTTTTCCTCAGCTACGCGTTATGAAATGGTGCTTAATATATGTTCAGATATTTCACGCACAGACATATGTTGAACAGTCGCACATGTTTATTATATAACCAGATGTTTTCACTTGCGCAATGATACCACATGACCATTAGCAACACTAGAAAACATCAGCTGATACTAAGCGCTGGTGTTGGCGAGGATGGTAGGCTTGGACGCTTCGATAGCCTGCACCACACTCACAATTGACGTTTTACGAACATTAGGGCCTACTCAGAGACCAGGCGCGGCTTTGTAGCAGAATACTTGATTGACATGCACAATGCTGAGGTTTGATTCCTGCTGGGGCACTGATATCAATTTTTTGCATTCATCAGGTCAATGCCGCCGATTCCAGCTCTTTATTAACACCCACGCATTAAAATTACCGATGTCTGCTCTCACTGTTCGTAGGTAGATACTAAGTGTCAATAGCCTGTGGCACGTACCCGCTTACCAGGGGCACATACCCGCCCATGGGTTTGTGCCACTGTCGTGCGGGAAGTGTTCGGCGACGTACGCGACGAGATTGTGTCACTATACATGTCTTGACAAGCGCGTCATATTCGGGAAATCATAGAGAGACGGGGGGGGGGGGGGGCTAACCCTCCCGTCTGTCGAGTAAATTTGGTTCCAGACAGGTTAAGGGGCTGATCACGAGAGCACCCGGACGTAGATAGATAGATAGATAGATAGATAGATAGATAGATAGATATAGATAGATAGATAGATAGATAGATAGATATAG
This sequence comes from Rhipicephalus microplus, assembly GCF_013339725.1. Taxonomy (NCBI): domain Eukaryota; kingdom Metazoa; phylum Arthropoda; class Arachnida; order Ixodida; family Ixodidae; genus Rhipicephalus; species Rhipicephalus microplus. Next base: position 99,108,046 of record NC_051171.1, read on the forward strand.
ATAGATAGATAGATAGATAGATAGATGATGGATGGACGGACAGATGGATGGACGGACGGACGGATGCGCAGACAGATGCCAAAAGTGCTTACAGGACGCAAAAAAAAAATGCTTCGCATATCAAACTTCAGCCTTTGCATAAAGCGCAGCAAAGTCACGGCGAAAGGGGCAAGAGCATCATCTCTAGAACCTTTCGCCAACTCTTTTAAATGCGAAGCCTTTCCTAGCAAACTTCGGTGACATTGAGCCTATCTATCTATCTATCTATCTATCTATCTATCTATCTATCTATCTATCTATCTATCTATCTATCTATCTATCTATCTATCTATCTATCTATCTATCTATCTATCTATCTATCTATCTATCTATCTATCTATCTATCTATCTATCTATCTATCTATCTATCTATCTATCTATCTATCTATCTATCTATCTATCTATCTATCTATCTATCTATGACTTCTAGCTCTCCTGGCCGTTTCGATAGTGGTATGGATACCAACCTTTGTATAGCATAACATGACTGTATGACAACATATTTGACTAGTGATAACACGAAAATAATAACATGTATGTCATGAATGTTATAATTTTCATTTCATGGTCTTGCTGCTCTTGCGGTGGTTTCGATCACATGGCATGTTGCAAGACTGGTATGGTATGATATGACATGATTGCATGGCAAACGCAAGCGACATGCCCTAACATGAAATTCATGACAAGTGTGTCATGTAACAACATGACGACATGCCACGCTCATGATGCGCTCGCAGCCGTTTCGCCAGCGTCACATATACCAAATTTGGTACTACGGCACGAAATGAATGATGAAAGTATGTGACTGGTGCAAACATGATAATCATGAGATGCGTGTCATGTAACAACATGACTACATGTGAAGCACATGATGCTTTCGCGGCCATTTCGCTAGCTTCACATGTACCAAACCCGGTATTACGCGACGTGAACGGACGACATAGGTTAATGACATATACAAACATGATAATCACGACATGCTTGTCATGCAACAACATGACTAAATGCCGCACTCATGATGCGCTCGCGACCGTTTCGCTAGCTTCGCTCATGCCAAATTTGGCATTACTTGACGGCGATGGATGGCGAAGGTATGTGAATGGTGATAATCATGAGATGTGTGCCGTGTGAGAACATGACTAGATGTCGCAGTCAAGGCGCCAATACATTTCGACGTGACGTGGTGCGTGTGCGCGCCGGTGTTCAATCCGTCGCGTCACGCCGGCGTTGCGACGCCAGGCGCCGGTCCTGCCATATACTTGCAGGCTCGCGCCACGCTGCGCTGCTGCTTTGACGCATGTGCGTTTCAGCGCGTATGGCGTCCATGCATCACGAAATAAGGTAGACGCAGTGTTGTCTGGGTAACGCATCGGCACGTTACCCAGACAACAACGTCACATTTCAGACAGGTTGTCGTGAGGCCGCGGCGACGTACGCTTGTCGCGCGGTCACACCTGGCGTCAGACTGTAGCGTGCTCGCGTTTTGCTAACGTAGCGTCGCTGTGCCCAGCGTGCGCGCGCGTCAACGCTACATTGGAGTATATTGCTTCATGACAAGAACATGACAACGTACCACGCTCATAGCGTGCTCGCGGCCGTTTCGCTACTTCCACATATACTGAATTTTATATCACGTGACGTGAATAGATGACGAAGGTAAACGAAGCATCTAAACATGACAATCATGACACGGAAGTCATATAAGGCATAATTTACCTCCACCTCGTAACGTTGTGCTGATTTTAAAGTGACATATCAAGCTTTCGCATTCGTGCTTCGCATATCATAGATTCCCACTGTACGTTAATGGGATCTGCCAATTTTTTAAGCTAACAGTACAAGGACGCTTGTGACAAAACCACTCCACCGTTATTTGACATGGTAGGTGATGACGATGAATAATTATGGATACGTCCATTGTAATAAGTTTAAGCATACGACGACCTACTCATAATTTAATCCATCTTGTGTGACGCCTTGTTACAGATTTCGCATTCTGTGACGCCTGGTTGTTATTTTATGCTTCAACCATCTTATATTACGTATGTCAGTGCGGTTGCCGACATGACGCCTCTTTGGGTTTTTTTCATGCGCAGCTGTTTTCGAGTCCCAGCGAGGCGCAGTGGTACAATACTGGAATAGCGCGGATAGGGCCCAGGTTTGAACCGCTTTCCATTCTTGACATTCATACATTTTTTTAGCGCGATAACATTAAATAGCTCGTTTCGCAAGACTACGACATCCACGTGATGTACTGCAACTGGCGGTGGCATGCTGACGCTGACGCCCTCTCGCACTCCCTTTTGCCTGATGAGAGTGTGCCCTGCTCAGTACCTTACATTGCTGTTTTTGTAATCGATGTTCACATGATCACTACCGAACAGCGTAAAGGTCATTGGATCACCCTGCAAATAGATTTGCTCTCTGATCCATCCGCAACACCATTTACGTGCGCCTTGCGACGGCAAGCACATAATATCGCCATACGTGACAGCCTCCTGCATTGACGCAATGACAACGCCAACGGCCGGCAGTGGCTACTCGTGAACCCCGCAGTCTGAGGTCAGAAATATGCTAGTTCGTCCACTCTGACCCACAATGCGCAAACTTTGGTGTATCCAAAACTTACCACCTACTTCTTTCTGGCCAGGGGTGTACCGCTACGCACAGAATTTTATTCGCTCTTGAAGCCTATAGATTGCCAACGCCGCAAACCGTGAGCACACATGTCGCCAGTCAGTCTACAACCGTTACCTTGCTCTGACTGTCCGTTTGAGTGCGTGGGTATTGATTTGTATGGACCACGTCCTCTAACGTCAACTGATAAGCGCTGGACCATCGTCGCTGTAGACCATCTGACGCGATACGCCGAAACCACCGCCCTCCCTGCGGCTACTGCGAGCGTGATGTTGCCCCATTCCTGCTGCACCGATTCATACTGAGTCTTGTCCAACCCAGGAACTGTTCAGCGATCGAAGTCGTGTCTTCCTGCCGGAAGTCATCGAAGTCATTCTTACGGATTGCCATTCTGTCCTCTGCAAAACTACTGCGTACCATCCCCAGACAAATGGACTGACCGAGCGCTCTAACCGCTCACTCGGCGACATGGTTTAGATGTACGTTGTAAAGTTTGGCCTGGAAATTCGTCTGGGCAGAAGCCATTGTGCGTAAGCCGGTCTACTGGGGAGGCTCACAATTCCTTCGGCACTCCGTCTGCCAGACGCTGTCGAAGATTTGAGCAATTACCCAGACAATGTGGCAAGCAAAGGCGAGTTTCAGACTTTCAAATGCAGACCCTTTCGTCGTCCCTTCGAACAGCAGCGGTGCCTGATAAACTCGGCGACTCATCTGGAGACGGGGAAGCTGTTGTGACCGGTGCCAGAGCTGACGGGGGAGCGGCGCTCTTTTAATCCTCAATCAAGTAGCCGACCGGCCGGCTGTCTATGCCCGCCAGGCATTGTCCCTGCTAGCCGGAGGGTGAGACGTCGTGTCGCTAAGACATCGTAAACAGTTCCAGAGAGGATAACAAAGACAGCATCTTTCTTGGAGGAGAGCGTGGCGGCCGCCGCAAATCGCCCCGCTAATTAAGCGAACAAATCGGCGGGCACTTTGATGTATGCTGTCAAGATCGTGGGACCTCTCGACTAGCGGCACACACACGACGAGGAAGAGCCCTGCTGGCGCCACCTTGCAGTGCAGTGTTCACGACTCAATATTGGACGTTCACGTGGACCGTGCATGCTCGTCCCCCTCACCTGTTGTGTGTGTGTGATTGGTGTTCCACGCGGAGAGGAGGAGCCTGACAGGGCTTAAAACGACGCCGCAGAGTGCTGGACATCGCTCTAAACCATGTAACGGTTCAACCACCACGCTCGTGGTTTGTGAAACCCCTAACCTTTCTTTGCTTCGAATATGTGAAAATAGTGCCATAAACCTGTTTTGTTTTCGTATCCTCCTGCGATCCTCTTTCGACCTTAACAACTGGTGGCAGCGGTGGGATGCCATCAGCGAACTTCCTCCTTTCGACCTTTACAACGTCTTTTTCGACCACGCGAATCGGGGCGCTATACTTCCCTTCGTCTCCTACGCCTATAGAACGCCGCCCCCAGAGCACTACTGGTCTTTCGCCTTTCTTTTAAGTGTACGGAAGGCACCCCTTGTATGCCATCGAAACAATACTCCCGTACAGGCCAGATCCATCTGAGTGTGTGCCTATTTCGGACGCAGCTACGACGAATGAGCAGGAGCGTCAGAGGAGTATTTGTGATGGCTCCGCCACTTCCGAGCCTACGTTCCTCCCGGGAAGGCTCGCATGACTCTCGGTTCCTACCTCTGTATCTGGCTTCTCTTCAAAACTGCTGCCCAAATACGAAAGTCCCTACTGTGTCATCGAGCGCACATTTCCGGTCAACTACCTCATCGAACTCATCAAACAATCTTCGGGCATGCATCGTCGAGGGCGCGACATTGTCGGCGGCTCCCTTTTCGTACATGAGGTAATTGTAGCGAAGCCTTTGGAGTTGGAATTGGGTTGCATGAGCACCTTCTAGTAAGCCATCTCCAAAAAGGGTGCCGCTCGCGCTGAGGGTCCATGTCTTGCTGTGACTGTCACCATTACGCGCCGTTGCTAACTGCCGGCTAGCGAACGCCTTGACAAAAGAAACGAACAAAGTGTTGGGTGAAACCTGAGGTGGGTAAGTTCATTTTCGGGATAACGTGACGAAGCTGTTTCGATAAGTATGACGCCGAAAAAAAGGCGTTGGTTCACATTTTGTGTACTCCAGTGAATAGCGGACATAAAGAAACAATTTTTTGCTCATTTCATCGCACAGAGCTCTGTTGACCTGATTTGACGTCTTATTCATTAGTCTGGAAATACATGCACCACTGGCTCAATTTTTAGTTCATGGTCTTCTGAGGTCCTAATGTGAAATCTTTCCTGGGAGCTAGGTGCATGAACAACACTCTAAGCCAAAAATGGCCAAAATGGGAGCAACAGCTGTTTTTACTCCTTCAAACCGACTGTTACTCTCCGAAAAGACCAAGCGGAACAAGATGGCCGACTTGTTCGAGAATGGGGGAGCAACTGTATTCATCTTAAGTTTGTAAGGGAGCAATGGAAGGAGGAACCGCTGTAAATGCTCTCGTCACGCAACGGTTACTCCCCGGCAAGACACCGCACACAAATATGCATGCCGCCCACATTGATATTCATGGGCCAGATTATTGTTTGTTCTGTGTGCCAAACTTCACCAAACCAAAACAGTGATTTATTTTAGCATCCGTAGATAACAAGATAGCAGCGCTGGCTGAACACAGAAGGCCTGAGAATACAGTACGGCAAATACCTAACACACGCAGCAGCAGAATGGAGAGTTGGCACGTCAAAGCGGACCGAACGCCGAAACACGTGCAAAACAACGATAAAAAAAGCCTAGACACGCCGTTCGTCCGCGAAGTAAGGGCGTCAAAGTCGATCAAGCACCGAAACACGTGCATAAGGAGCCCCCCCCCCCCCCCCCCCCGCTTAGATATATCGGAGAAGAAAAAAAAAAGCGGACCCAGACGCGCTTTTCATCAGCCATACACTTAGTAGCACGCTTCACCATGTAGTTTGAGGGCAGAATGACAAATCTGCGCCATCTGCGCCCGCACGACAAGTGTGGCGCTAGTGTAGCAAACGATGTAAGTTACAAAGTAATTTTTATTCAGTGTTTATGGTGACTAGCACTAAATAAAAATTACACTCAACTTTTTATATTTATTTATGAGTTTTAGTGTACCTCAGTTTTTTTTTATAATTGTATTAGGAGAACACACTGAAATTATTGCGCTGACGCCTGTGCTGCCACTGCTCGACGTTTTTTTTTTTTTTTTCGGAGCAACTAGGTTCGCGTTCGCACTACTTACTCATTTTCATATGGTCTGTGGTTGGCGAGCACATGGACGTGCGGGCTTGTGAGCTATGTTTTGATCGTGTGTTTGTGTGTCGCAGATTTGCGTTTCTACTTATTCGTGATGAAGGTTAGTGTATATTTATCTTTATGGAGAGCGAAGTAGTTGTGGATTTTGCTGCTGGGTGGAACAAACACATCGTAAACACGTCTTCAGCTATCTGCAAGCCTGTTCGCTCGTCGGACAAAGGACTGTGCATGCATCAGCGTGCAGGTGAGTGGCATTTCCAGCAACATTTAATGCTCTTACAATACATTGTTGAGTGGTTGCGCTATTGAAAGAGAAATGATTTGCTCTTATTCACCGTATCCATTGCTAGCCGTATCGGACTAAATTACCTCTATTACCGCCTGCATACCCTCTTGCTTCCCCTGTCACCACTGCAGTGCCAGTGTACTTTTGCAGTTAAAAGTTCATTTCCGCAACACTACCTCGCTTGAAAAAACATTGGGGCGGGGTTGTAGCTGCATTCATACTGGCACTTTTCTACCATTGGCTTTATGTAATGTTAACGGCTGAGTGTTGGGGCCTTGGGCCGCATTTTTTAGAGATGCAAAGTGTATGTAAATCAGTAAGTGAACAAATCATTGTCGCATCACTTTACTGGCATAGCCAGGCGGTTGCGCACAGAATTTTTTTAGGCCGGGCGTAGGGAGCCCAAATTGACGACCGTATTCGCTTGCCCGGCCTATTCAGATAAGCGGACCCCCCCCCCCCCCTCCCCGCACGCCTAAAAAAAAAAATCTGCCCACATCACTGCGTCACTTGCTTCACCTCTGCGCAGAACGTTCTATTTTATAGGCGCACCATCAAGCGAGCAGTTTACATATTGACAGAACAATTGGAGGAGGAATGACCCAAATCTTTAAGATTTCTTTAGTGATGCAAAACCTTAGCAAAACTGAATATTGTAAAAGACAATCATAAATGCTGTATGTTCTCGTTAGCGCTGTCATTATTCTGCATCATGAAATCTTTATGCGCTGTGAAAACTTGGCATGCCGTTGAAGTCGCATATCGACGTTAATACCAATCGACGAAAATTTCGACAACCTCAATAATGCCGTTTGGGATTTGCCGCATGCACATAATTAGGCTGATTCCCACTTGGCTGTTCTTAACCTGACTTCACTGCTACCAAATTAAACAATATTTGATGCATGTCTTTTACTTTTTTTTCAGGGATATGACACAAATTTGGTTATACTGCAGATAAAGATGCTCCCAACGATGCTAAAGTACAGAAAGCAAGTGAATTTTGGTAAGTGCAGACTTTTTGTACTACGTATATGAAAGCATCGCTTTTTAGGGGCAAACTGTGCATGTGTTGGCCAGAGAATAGTTCATTATGCCACATGGTTACACTGGCACTGACAATTCGACATGGCTCCGCTGGCTCGTGTGTGTGCTCACACTGTTACCGTTAAGATAAAATGTTTATGTTTTCATTGCAGGGATTGCTGTTTGTACTAAAAAGCCAACTGCCAAGATTTCTTTACGCTGGTACTCCTAAAAGTATGCTTTCCCTATTTACATGGATTTTGGCTTGCACAAAGCATAACACTTGGGCCTAGATTCACAAAGCTGTCCATGCGCAGGCCTTCATAACAGCGTTTCTTGACTTGCCTTTACCCTGTTTTCTGCAGATGTTTCATGGGTTTAAAAGTGCCACAGCATGTTGACCTCCCCCCACTCTGAAATATTCGCGTTCAAAGTTCCGCAAGAGTGGGCTTAACTTTCTTGTGCACCTCTTTGCTAGTCCAAGATACTGAAGTGTTATGCTCTTACTAGAGGTGGCAGTGTTTCTAATGTTTGTATTTCCATCACATTGACCAAGTATGCGATCTTGGCTTGACTGGTAGCACATCCTCAACAAATGTCTTTGTGGCACATGTAGAAGGCAGTACAAAATAAATAGGCATACATTCACACCGGGAGCTAACTTCTAATAATGCTTTTTTCTTGGAAACCATGGTGTGCTTATTCCAATTTGTCTAACAAGCAGTAACCTGTTTGGCTGTGAACCAACAAGACGTTGAACTAATAAAAGCTTCACATCTTGTTGCTCTCAAATATATATGTATTGGCAAGCTATCTGTGACACTGTCAAACAAAGAATCAGAATATCTGTGCATGCCTTAAGATATATTGCTTCGTTTACATATCTCGTGGCTGTGACTCGTCAACCGAGTGAACAAATGCACCCTAGTTTTCTAAATTTAAAGCATTTTTTGAAGGTAGCACGGTCTACATTTATTTGTCTATAGTTTTGTCCAGCCGTTTGCGTCAGGTACAAAGAAATATACTGAAGATTATCATGTAGCCTCTGCAAATGGTTGCTTTCAAGCAGGCTTTGCATGCTTGGCTTGTGCCTACAGGTATTGCACAATTCAAGACGCAGCAGCGTATGATAGAACAGTAGAATCGAGAGCAACTATGTGCACGAGCTAAATAAGTATTTTTACATGAGCGGACAGTACGTGTTATTTGCCCCACACATGACCTCATTTAGAATGCCCATTGGTGAATGGGCTTATAGAAATGTCACTCAGCTGTGTATAGGAAACAAGTTAACTGAACCTACGGGTATCTTTAACTGCTACAAATATGCCTTGTTGAGGTGCTGCACATTTTCTTCCAGAATATTGCTGTCTGAGACATCATGTGAAGAGCGTCTACCACATCAGCATTTATATGGCTTGCCAAGTAACGTTTGGCCGAACCTTTCTTTTTTTCACATTTCGTTTTGCAGTAGACATCCTAGAATGTGAGCGCTGCTGCAGTGTGTGTGACTCATTGTTATGAATTGATTCTGGCATGTTTAACCTCACACTTCTATTTTTTTTCTTGCAGCAATGAGATGCTTCACATATGCCTGCGGTGACGTTCTGCTGCGCTAGCCTGATGGAAACACCAGCTGCGAAATTTGAGTTCTTCAGAATTGGAGAAGTTGCCCTCCTCTCACCAATGATGACACAGACTGCCCTATGCCAGAAATTCAAGATTGTTTTTCCACGGATGACGCAGAGAACCTTTGATGTATTATGGTGTTTGTTTAGTGCTGGCTGTGGTGTGGCGAAGTCTACTTTTACGTGTGGTCACATGTCGCCTCATAAAAAGAACAATAAAGCATTTATTTTCCTTTCAATATTGTCCACTTTTTGTGTTAGAAGCACCCAAGCAGTGCTCTTCCAAGGAGCTCTCGCCATGTGTTAAGCGTGTGGCAAGCATACTCGAGATAAATACTCATTTCCCCAAGGAGTAACTGGAAGCATGTGCAGTTGGTTTTCAGAGAGTAACTGCGAACACGTGGGAGGAACGGTAAAGAGTAACTGTTGCTCTTAGAAGAGCAACTGGTGGGAGTAATGGTTGGTCGGCAGGGAGCAACTGGTGGGAGTAACTGTTGGTCTGCAGGGAGGAACTGGAGGGAGTAACTGTTCATCCCCCGAAGGAGGAACTGAAAGGAGAGCAACGGTTCCTCCCTCTGCAGTTACTCCTTTTAGGAGAGTAATGGGCGTGGCAATGCAATTGCTCCCTGAAAGGAGCAACCCCTATACCCCTGTTGCTCCGTTTTGGCTTAGAGTGAAGGAACGAAGGGCGGAGAAAAAAAGACAAACGCGTCATTGCTTTCTACTGGTTTCTAGGAAAAGAAGAGCAGCATTCGTGTTGGTGACATATGCATTGGGATTATAATTAGATTCAATAAAGCGAGCAGAGTGAATTTATACTGACTCAATGCTCTGTGTTAGTGTGAAGCTATGAGGATCCCAGATATATGAGGCGTATTCTAGCTGAGTATGACATAAAGCATCAGTTTCAGTAACAGTCGGACAAGACAAAAGTTTTTTTTAAAGTAAACCGAAGTATAAGTTGCTTTAGCTATTAGGTAATGAACGTGATCTTTTTATAATAGGCTCATACATTTCTAAACACCAAGGTAGCAATAAAGAACTGTGGAATTCTGTGGGGTACTGTTAAGAGGGGTATTGTGGGGTATTGTTGGGTGTTGGAGGGAGAGGCAACGTTGCTCCTGGTTACGCGCATCCTTTTGCACTTAGCAACTTTCAGATCCCCGTGTCACGTGCTGCACCACTGAGTTACGATATTTAAATGATTTGGTAATGGTGGTACATCTTGATGATTGATTATTTTCTGGTATATAATACAGTCGTGTGCAAGTAAATAAACCTGACGAAGCATCAAAGGCTTGCGCCTTAACGGAACTCTGGAGAGAAACAATGACTTGGTTAACAGATCGACAAGCTGCACTCTGAGAACTCTAATACTACATGTCTCACTATGACATGTTCATGATTAGCGGAGAAAATCGAGGTTGAAGTTTCATGTTTTAAATTTTGCGCTGTAATCTCCACACGTGATGTCGAAAATTTGAAAAAGGTATGTTTCGTATTTTCATGACACTGGCTCGATAAAATATTGTGAAACTTCGTGTGCTAGTTTTATGGCAACCGTAGTTGACAATACCTTTCATTTTTATCAGTCATAAGTTACGGAGGATCCTATAGGTGTCTTCAAAACCTATGACGTCACGGTTCTTGGTGCGGCAATCTGAAGGTGGCGTCTTCGCCCACATTTTATTTTCGCGTATTTCATCGCTCAGTAAGCGTCGTGTCATGGTAAGCGTACGCGGCACTTCATACTAAGATAAACAAAGCGCAAATCAAGACGTCTTCTAAAAGGAAGCTGAAGCACTTCTCTTAAACACTTCATGACTTAGGAGCGTGTAAGGACAGTTTGATTCCTGAATAATTATAAGAGCGATGCGAGAGTTTTCAAAAGTGAACGGCAATAGCACATTTTGGTGAAAAAACAGTGGCAGTGGCCTCCGGGCTTCTTGAGACGTCGAGTGAGTACGGTGACGTCTTTTTCGGTATGCCACGACATCTCCAACAACAGCACTGCTGAAGTGTGAGCTCTTCGATTAGTTCCGGCAACGGCACTTCATGGGTTAGTCACGAAGGTCGTGGTCGAGGATAAGAACGAACACTTGCTCTGGGCTGGATTAAACGAAGATGACGTATGTTTCCACGCCAACACTTCAAACGTGCTCGCGGGGGCGAAACAACACAAGCTTTTATTTCGCCTGTTCTAAAGCCCCTGCTGCTACAACCACGAAAACAATTATGACATCGTCAAAAATAATGCCGGTCCTTCCTAAACACGAAATTTGATCGAATTATAAAGTACCTTCAGTTTCCCTTTTAGTGACAACATACAGACATGCGCAGTCTTCACACAGCCTTACGCTATCCGGCTATCAAACAATTTCCTCTCCTATGTGCACATCATCCCCCACGTGTCACTGATACACCTTTCTCATTTCTGTTTAATGCAGTAGCCTTCTATCAACTTACGCGCAGTTTTATACCTTCTCCTATAGTATATTAAACTTTTTAAAACGTGGTGCACACCCACAGGCTTTGCAGTGCATAGGCAAATACGCCCATGCATTGACAGCTGCCTCCGAAGGAATTTTGGGGAGAGCGAACAGTTAACGTATACTAGAGCTGCCACTGGGAAACAAGATACTCGAACCGTAAGACCTGCAGTAATTCCTTATGTTCATAAGGTCTTGATTGATTGATTTGTGGGGTTTAACGTCCCAAAACCACCATATGATTATGAGAGACGCCGTAGTGGAGGGCTCCGGAAATTTTGACCACCTGGGGTTCTTTAACGTGCACCCAAATCTGGGTACACGGGCCTACAACATTTCCGCCTCCATCGGAAATGCAGCCGCCACAGCCGGGATTTGATCCCGCGACCTGCGGGTCAGCAGCCGAGTACCTTAGCCACTAGACCACCGTGGCGGGGCAGTGTTCATAAGGTCTTTCACAGCCTGAGAAAAGTATACGAGGCAGATATGGGGTACCTGTCGCCAATTCCGCGCCCATAAACTGGCTCAGATGTACCCTAGAACTGCTCGGGAGGAGGCGAGCCGTCAGGGATACGGCAAAAAACATAGCACGACGTACGGGAATTGTGCCGAAGGCATGGTTTGTGAAATTCCCCTTTCTTGTGGCAACTCGTACGTCGGGACCACTTGGCGCTGTATTGATGAACGGGTTAGGGATAATTAATTAAATGTAATGAAGGACGGCTTGGCGCATTCGCCAATGCACTGCAAAGCCTGCGGGGGTGCACCACGTTTTAAAGAGTCAGATATTCTAGGTAGGAGGAGGTATACAACTGCGCATGAGTTGATGGAAGCCTAATACATTAAAAAGAAAGGTGAAAAGTGTATCAGCGACACATCGGTGACGTTGTACGTAGTGGAGAAGAGATTGCTCGATAGCTGTATAGCGTAAGGCTGCGTGAAGAATACGCATGTGTGTATGTTGTTACTTAAGTCTGGGTTTGCGCTCGGCTTGCTTTAGTTGGACGTGCCCCGGGTGCTTGTCGATGTGTGTTCCTTCGTTCTGTGTTTGTGATATTTGCGGCCAAAGTATGTCAATAAGCAACTACCAACTGGGTCATCAATCAATCTTGTTACAAGAGTAATGTTTTCGAGATGGTGAAATTATACAGTTCTAATATGTGAAAAATTGTTTTGCCCTTTAGTGTCCCTTTAACAGAACGTGCAGAGGTATGTTTTGTCAATGAATGAAAACGAGCCGCAGCGACATTTACGATAAAAGTGAGTGAGCCGGGATAGCGAACGCGGTTTCCTCATGCACTGCAGGTTTCACAACTTCGAGGTCAAATTCATATGAACCGAGAACGAGACACCTTTCTCTTAAGCCTTGTACATTCTCCAGCTGTCGAGTTTACAACTTGCTTTCACAACTTCATCACTACCGTCTTCCGTCTACTTTACAGCTCTTCTCAGCGTGCAATATGCGGTCTTGTCAGGCAAGTGAGCCGCCACTCAACAGAAATTTCTAAGACGGGCGGCTGCGCTTGAAGAAATGGGATGGGCAAACCGGAAAAGCTTTTGTAATCAAGCCTTATTCCTAAACATCGACGTGCGACAGGGTAATGTGTCGTCTTGTAGGTGGTACTATAGAGTGACGGCGAAATGGTGGAACGTCCGCTTCCAGTGAAACAGGTACGGGATGCGACTCCCAGTGCTGATGTGCGATCCACCGGTTTTCATTGACTCGAGCAATGAGGGACATACCTGCTTCTCTTTCAAGCACTTCTGGACGAAAACCTATTTCCTATTTTCTAAAAATTCAGGAAATTGTTGTTTTAAATTATTGTTTGAAATAGATGGTAATGTTTAAATTATTGTTTCAAACAGATAGTAATGATTCCCTTTAAGTGTTATGCTGGACCAGAGGCGCAGCCAGAGAGTCTTTATTCAGGTGTGGGGTTCACCAATCTTTATGCATGTTCATGCGTGCTTTTTATGTGTGCATGTATATATACGCCCGAAAAGTGAAAAATTGAGAGAAAATTGAAACAATCTCCCAATACCCTTAACTACTCCCATGCACTGGATACACGCAGTACTGGAGCATACTTCCCAATAAGCACGACTTATTTGTCAGCATAATTGGCGAAAATAACTGATTGGCTTTATTAAAAGTGCAGACGGTTTTCTTCAGAGAAGCTATATGACCGTCTGTTGTTTTTTTTTTGTGTGTGATCATTGCGGCATATTATGAAGGATGTCTGAACCACGTGTGTCTTTCCCCGTGGTGCCTGAAATCACTCCACCAGTGCGAAGAAATAAAAGGTAACCCAAGAAACACACCAGGCCACAGGTACGCCTGCGTGTCACTAAAGAATATAAGCCCGTGACTACAGGGTCGCCTCGATTATTAAAGCGATCGCGTTAAAGAGCTCGTTTCGCAGTAATTACAGCGTCCGAGTCTTCGGTTGGTAGTGAAAATTTGTCATTTTATGCATGACCGAAAACTCGAGATTGATGTAAATAAAATAAATAAATGGTAAAAATCCTGGAGCAGAGTGGGGACCGAACCAGGGTTGTTTGGCTGTAGGTGCGTATCGAGCCTGGATCATTTGCGCTGCAAGCGGATGTTCTACCACAGGGTGGCGCATCTGCTTGTGAAAACAGTGAAAAAACCTTCCTGTGTTTGGAAATGCAGTGAAAGTAGCTTTAATGCTCCACAAGCACACGCGTCAAGTATACATTCTTCACAATGCACATGAAATATTGCAGTAACAATTCGGGGTACAAGGGTCAATTGCCAACAAGTGTCAGAATATGTGACTATTATAATTGCTCCGTGGTTGAAAGCTGGTGCCCACTAAAAAGGCACACACACTACTGCACCTGTCTCCTTAAGGCCACGTAGTGGGTGCATAGCAAGTTCGCAAATGTTTCATGCACTAAGTGCTTGAAGTGCGCACTAAGAACAGGGTATCGCTTTCGCGTTCAACTCCTAAAGGCGAAGCTTTAGAGTCCTGTCATCTTTCTTAAGTGGGCGAAGAAAGACTCCAATCATGCTCTCAGTGGTTAATAAGTATTAATATCTGATAGCGCTTTGATCCACCACAACCATATGATATCGACCAACATCCGCCCCTTCCGTGCAAGCAGATAACTGCTTCTGCCGCGCATACCCCATACCTTGTTGGCAGGAGCGAAAACAGAAATGTTTTTCGGGGGGCGTAGGGGCATGGCTTGGCGGGTCAGTTCCAGGCTATGCCACTGCTAGAAGGTCTTGACATGCTCTTGAAGTTTGTGTGCATACAGTTCAAAGAGCACTCATGAGCAACTCGTGAAGCCCTTTCCGGCTGATAATTGTGAGGATGTTCGCGACTCCCGATGTTTTGTTTCCACCGCATGGTGCTCAGGTGCCCTGCAAGCCGTCTCTCCTTGCAAGACGCAGGTCAAGGCGAACTAGGTGCAATCGCACCGTAAAGCGAGTTATGGCGCCAGTGCTTTTGCGGCGAAACAATGGCTCTGGGGTTGCTCTTTTCGTGGACCTTGGAAGGGGTGGCTCGCGGTCGACTCTCGCGTGCGATGGCGTTTTCCCCTGGCACTGTACTGCCGAAACCTTTCTGTTTTCCCAAATTTGCCTTTGTTGGGGCGGCATGAACCATGGACCTTGGTTTGGATATCAGGCAGGGTGAGCTTTACCCCCTCGTAATCCCGACATGGTGAATAGATTGATTGATAAGTGGGGTTAAACGTCATAATTGATTGATTGATTGATATGTGCGGTTTAACGATCCAAAACCACCTAATAATTATCAGAGGCGCCGTAGTGGAGGGCTCCGGAAATGTCGACCACCTGGGGTTCTTTAACGTGCACCCAAATCTGGGCACACGGGCCCACAACATTTCCGCCTTCATCGGAAATGCAGCAGCCGCAGCAGGGATTTGATCCCGCGACCGGCGGGTTAGCAGCCGAGTACCTTGGCCACTAGACCACCACGACGGGACCTCATTCTGCTTCTGTTAAAATGAAACTGAGAGCTCCAACAGTCGCGACCGAAGCAACCATCATAACCGCATCTATACCCGTGTTCTTAGTTTCGGCGCCCACGAAGCGTGGAGGGTGTGCCTTCTGCTAGCCGGGCGAGATCTGTTTAGATTAGACCTTTGAAATTCGGCGATGAATATCTCGAACTGCGGGCATCTTTCACGATTTATATGAGAATGTACATGCCGTGAACCGGCGCGCACTACAACTTTGTAACATGTAGAACAGCCCCAAGGAATAATGAAAAACGTAAATAATGAGCTTTGTCTCATTAGTTCCGTCAATGTCATTGCATTTGCGGCAAAGCATTTCCGCATTGGCATGAAGTATGTGTGTGCAAATGACTGTATATATCTATAACGCGACGGTCATAAAATTTTGTGAAAAAAAATACCTGAGAGAAACGTAACACCTTGCTAGCTTTTTTTGTTTTCTAATTAAATTACTCCTAACAACTAAATGGAGAGGAGTATCCATCGCCAAAAGATATTAACGGCAAAACCTTCAAGAGTTCATTCGCGTTTTTTTTTTCTGCAAATGAAGTACATGGACAAAGGCTCATCGCGTTCGCGGCGAAATGTGTTAGGTACCCAAAGCAAGTGAGGGCAGAAAAAGAATGACGCCATATGGCAACCTGCCAGCGCTGACGGTGTCTTATCGGAATGTCTATTCGTTATCAGCAAAAAGGTAAAAAAGAAAAAAAAACATGACCACCGCGAGTCCATAAAGTTAACGAGCCCGGCTGCATAGACTGCAGCTCCGGTTGAGCCCGACATCGCGCATGAGAAACGGACATAACTCGTACATAGCAGTGACTTTACTTTCAGGAGCGAAGCTCCTAATGCTCCCGCGATGTGCGTTGACGCCGTCGTTGTCGTAGCATCTCGTCTAACCGGAACGCAGGCGTTACATATCCCGTGTAAATATGGCGTTTATAGCACGCACACAAACTAAAATAGACCGTACTCTATCCGCACATCTGTCTGTCCGTCTGTTCATCTTTCCATCTTAGCGCCCGTCCGTCCATCTGTCTGTCCTTTATAACAGTCGGTGACATCAACGTAGTCAATATAGACCGCTAGACCTAGCTTCGCTTCATCATCAGCATTCACTTCGTAGCATAGAGTTTCCTAAAAAAACTAGAGGGCACTCTGGCGCTGCGATCGTTCATCGACCATGGGAATGATTGGTAGTACACACATTTGCATAGTCTTCGTACTTGCGGCTTCCTTTATTGCTGGTTACGGTTTTGATTTGAAGGAAAGAACGAACCCTTCTGAACTTGGTGACTCGATTCAAAATGATAAGCCTGAAAGAATAAGGTTGCAAAGCGCCAACGCTGAAAATTAGCTAATTTATTTTTTTGAGAAAACAGCTTCAAGCCACACGAACACACACGGAGCCAGAAGCAGGCCAGAAGTACGAAAATTAGACAAATGTGTGTACTACTCATCATTCCCATGCTCGCTGAAGCGTCGTGCGTAGCGGCTCCCATGAACACTAGCGCCAGAGTTCCCTCTAGTGTATAGTAGGAAACTCTATGCTTCGTGGATATGCAGTAATTTTCCGGTTGCATTTGTTGTTGCACTCGGGTCAGTCTTGCACTTTTAATAATTGAGGTACTTTTCACAGATACCTGTTCTGGGAGTACCTCTTATACGAATGCCTTTATGTGCTGCCAACAGCAAAACTTCGTAGGATGAGGAGTTCGTGGCGGAGCGGCGGAAAACTGCATTGCAGGGCCGACTACCGTGACGTGCACCATGGTGTTGAGGTTATCTGCTACGGCTTTGAAGATTAGATTCAGGTACGAAGCACGGTAGCCTCGACACCACGCTGCGGAACAGTATGCGGTTCTTCGTCACGCACTACACATACCGCAAACGTTTGCTGTTGACAGTACGGATTAGCAGCCATCGTTTACCGGTTTAGTAAAGATTTAGGCTAACGGCGTAAATATTTGTACCTGAAATTTCTCTAGTAGTGTAATCATCATTCTTTTGTTAACGCGATACCATTAAAAAGCTTCATATGGTGGTTTCGGGACCTTAAACCCCACATATCAGTCATCAATACCAGCAAAAAAGCTCATTTCGCAGAAATTCCAGCTTTAGGTGTCGGAGTAGACGTCTGTTGGTTGTGACATAGCAGTTATTGTGATTGAATAAATCTTAAATGTCAGAATTTTCATGTGACGAGGCGTCATTTATTCCTGCTAAAACTGAAGCACAGGAGCACTGTGCATGCCAAAGAACCTACATATGTGCGAAGAAAATATGCAGCGCTGCAGATACGACAGGTATACGCTGTTGGTTGGTTTAGTTCATCTCTGGAAGATGCCACGAACGCTGAATAAAAGTTCGAATAAAATGTTTCCTTGTAAACCCAAATCAAAGTGAACAGTAGCACACTTAAACATCACTGTCTAGTCACCTGTCGGTGTCATATTAGCTGGCGTTCAACTTGAAGCGCACTCGTGGAGGATTCACCGTCGATCGCCTTAGCGAGAGTCCCTAGTGATCAAGGGCCTATATCAAAATTATTTGAGATCGAATTTAGCGCTAGTGCACACAAAATTACGTCACTTGTTTAGTAGCTATTGCGTCACGTCTGTTTTATTTTTTGTTCCGCCGGAAGTGTTCCCTTCTCTTCGAGATGGCGTTAAGCCCCATGCATGAGTAGAGTTGCCGTATATGCTATATATTTTGAGTATACAGTAACTAGGAAGAATAAACAGCAACTATATGCATGAGCAGGTAATCAGCCGCCATTTTCTAACGTATAGGCTTCTATGGAGCCTTCGCTACCAGTTGTATCTACCTTGACTGGGATTCGATCTCGCAACCTGCTGATCAGCAGCCGAGTATACGTTAGCCCTATAGACCACTGTGGCGGGGCGCGCTAGGATGGGCTACTCGTCGCTTCACAGCACGCGCCACTAGACTGCTGTATCAGCGGCGAACTATGTATGCGTAACGCTGATGGCACGCCGATCTCTGGAGCTTTTCAGCGTGTTTTCTGCATTGCCAGTGCCATTTTTTGTTTATTTTATTTAGTACATACTACGAACCATAAATGGTGTAAGCAGGAAGGACACATCACATAAAAAAACAGGAATAACATGCACCATACATAATGTAATTCACTTTTCTTAATTCGCTGTGTATGGGGATCACATAATGTGTTCCAATCAGACACTGTCCCTGCAAAGAAAGAATACATAAAGACATCAGTTCTCGCGAAATATGGGGTAAGCAAACTGAGTGGTGATGTCGGGTCTGCCTAGTTGATAGGAAAGATAGATGCGGTGATAGATCAATGGCGAGTTAATTGTTAAGTAGTAAGAAAACTAAATCAAGCCGTTGTTTGAGTCTGTGCGAAGCAAGTGGCTGAATGTCATTTGCAGTCATTAGTGCAGAGGGTGAATCAGATGGTAAGTATTTGTTGTATATAAAACAAACTCCTTTCATTTGAACCCGCTCAACTTTGTCGATATTAAACTTAGTGTAAGGATCCCCTACTGTGCTGGCGTGTTCCAATTTAGGCCTTACAAAATAAAAATAACTAAGAAGCTTTACATTTGGAGGGCAGTTACGCAGTTTATGTCTTAAAAAGCCGACTTTTCGGAGGGCAGCTGAACATACGTTGTCTATGTGGACGTTCCAAGATAAATTGTTAGTTATGGTCATACCCAAATATTTATATAGCTAGTGACCTCTCTCAGGGTTGATGGCCCTAGTTGGTAGATATAGTCTAGTGGTTTTTTCACGTGTCATGCGCATACAGACACTTTTGTGTACGTTGAGGGTCATTCCCCATTCATTACACCACTGATCTATATTGGAAAGATTTGTGTTAAGTTCGTTTTGATCATGAGCTGAATAAATATCAAGAAACAAAACACAATCATCGGCAAATAATCTAATTTGTACTGTGGGTGTTATGACATTGACGATATCGTTGATATAAATAAGAGAGAGAGAGAGAAATGAGAAAAAGGAAGGCAGGGAGGTTAACCAGATGCTAGTATCCGGTATGCTACCCTACACTGGGGTTGGGGAATAGGGGGTTGAAAGAGAAAGAAAAAGTTGAGAAATAAATAAGAGAAAAACACCGACACACACGCACACACAAAATCAGTCCACTCAGAGGCGTTCCGACAGGCCAGTAGTTCGTAAGAAGCCCAGTAGCGCTTGCACGGCTTTCTTCTGTGACGATTAGTCATGACGATGGCGCAGTATACTTTCTTCTGACAGCGGCTGGTCATCTAACCTGTTTACTTTATTAGTAAGGTGTTGTCTTTCCAGGTTGTATTTCGGGCAGTCACACAGGATATGTCGAATTGTTTCTTCAACTCCGCAGTGTGCACAGTCGGCGGTGTCGGCCATACCTATGCGGAACGCGTACGCACGGGTAAACGCGACTCCCAACCATAGTCTTCACAGAGCAGTAGCGTCGCCTCGTCGAGTTTTTATTGGAAGCTGCATGCTTAACGTTGGACCAAGGGATCGTAATCTTGCATGCGCAAAGAGAGGCTAATTCCAAAGAGCCATGGAGCGTTGGCGAGCAAGAATGCGGAGCCTCCTAGCAGCGTCCGTCCTTGAGAGAGGTATTGACTGGTCGTTGTCTTCTGTATGGGCTGATCGGGCAGCTTGATCAGCTCGTTCGTTACCGATAATTTCACAGTGGCTTGGCAACCACGGAAATATAACGTGGTGCCCTTTCCCTGTTATATGGTGTAGCATTTCTGCTGTTTCAAATACCAACTGCTCGTGTGGACCACGGCGTAGATTTGACAGAAGTGACTGCAGTGCTGCCTTGCAGTCGCAGAAAATCGTCCACCGTTGCGTGCTTTGGTCGTTAATGAAACGCAGCGCAGCACACAGTGCTGCAAGCTCTGCTGCCGTTGTTGTGGTTGCATGAGCTGTCCTGAATTTGATGGTTGTGGCGTGCGTTGAAATAACGACCGCCGCTGTTGAGCTGTTTGGCAGGACGGAGCCGTCGGTGTAGACGTGGGTGCAGTCTTGGTACTTCTCGTACAGCAGAAGTAAGGCGAGCTGCTTGAGGGCTGGTATTGAGAAATCTCGTTTTTTTCTAGATGCCTGGTATTGTCAGGTTGATGACTGGCTGTTTGAGGCACCATGGAGGAATTGAAGGCCTCGCCGCGGGCATAAAACCAGTTGGTAGGGAATCACCATGTGTAGTTATTGTTCGACAAAAGAAAGTATGAGGTCTATCCACTGATAGAGAGGCTACGTCGTGATGGGGAGTCCGGCCCACATGCCTTATGTGTAATAAATAATAAATAAGAAAAAGCAATGGCCCCAGTACACTTCCCTGGGGCACACTTGATGAGACATGAAGAGATGGTGAACGGTGGTCATTAATGGCAACAAACTGTGACCGGTTAGTAAGATATTCGGCAATCCAGTTTACGAGAATGTCTAGAAGGCCAATTCGCTTAAGTTTTTGAATTAGTTTATTGTGAGGTACTCTGTCAAACGCTTTACTGAAATCTAAGAACAATACGTCCTAATGGCGTACAGGCCGCACTTTAGAGGTTAGCGCTACGCTCGTTGCAATGTTAGCGCTCCTCTCCCCCGTGCAAAGTACACGGGAGCGCATACCAGTGGTCACGCATGTGCGCGCGCCTATTAGATGGGAAGCAGCTCTTTGGCTCGCCTGTGTAACGCTGTCGCTCCGTCCGCACTGCACTTCCCTGGCCGCAGGTGGTAGGGTGGTGCTAAGTGGTTCACGCCTTCCCTTGCAGTGCACGCGCGCCGCTCGCCGCGCGTCACCTCTTTCGCTTCGCCCTCTCCACCGCTCGCAAAGCTCAAGAGCACAGCGAGCAGTCTTTCTTCTCCCGTTTATCTCTCCGCCACAGCTGTGCACCCGTATGTAATGCTGCGCGCGCTCGCACCGTTGCACTTAGATAGCAGCGCTGGAAGTTCGCTTTGCGGTACACACGAGGTAGTACACACAAATGGAAGGGAAGTAACATAAGTGGTGCACAACTCAACACACAAATGAAAATCACTCGGAAACATACAAATGGAAATAACAAATAGAAACACAAGTAAGCACCAGCGCTGCCTAGCATTCCCACATGACATCCTCTGGTGGGAGAGGGTGTAAATTTATTTAGTCATGGGGGTGGTTCGTACGTGTCGTGCTTTCACCTGAAAGGTTGCGTTGATGTTGCAGAATGCATAAAGGTCACTTCGGCCGTTTCAGCTGCCCTGTTTGCGAAATGAGCGCGCTGTTCAAATACAGTGAATTATAAACTTTGACAGTTGTTATGTCCAATTATGTGGTGTACCAAGCAGACCGTCCTGCTGCAAAGAGCAGAGTGATGTTGTGTGTGAGACGCGATATTCCGTCGACACTAGTGGCTACTTCAAAAACAGATGCGCCGGAATTTGTTAGATTCAAAGTGAAGTTTGGTAACGTTACTGTAACTGTAGTTAGTGTTTACGTGCACCCTCAAGCAAACGTTTCATACGCAGAGTTGGCTGCAGTGTGTAGATCTGACCATGATCCCATAATTATATCTGGTGATTTTAACGCGCACCATGAATTGTGGGGTAGTGAGCGTTGTAGTGTAAGGGGATCTGCTATAGTAAAAATATGCGAAGATTATGGTTACACTATACTAAATGATGGTTCTCCAACGTTTCTACGGGGGCATAACTACTGCAGCGTACTAGACATTACTGTGTGCTCCTCTGAATTAGCGGCTGGAGCAGACTGGACTGCAGACGCTGACACAAGAGGAAGTGACCACTTGCCAGTATTCATATATCACCCAAAGTTGAAGAAAACGAGAAATACCCGCACAACAAGAATTACAAACTGGGCAATTTTTCGAGAACTACAGAGAGAAAATCTTGAACCCTGTTCTGACGCAGAAACGTATGCATCGAAGATAAAAAATTTTCTAACAAAAGCAACTCGTGCAGTACCCATTCCAGATGTGTATTCGGGTGTTGACGCTGAGTATGAGAGGCTTCGGGCAATACGACGTTAATCTGAAAGAAGATATCGCAGGTCGGGTAATTTAGAAGATTTCAAGGTTGCACAGACAGTACATTCTGCAATGCATAACCAACTGCAGAAGCTTTCAACCAAAAGGTGGCAAGATTTATGTGCCTCACTTTCTCCATTTACCTCGGCGCCTCAACTGTGGAACATGGTACGCGCCCTCCGACAGCCAGTAGTCTACACGAGACCACTACAGGCTCTAGCGCTGTCTCGAGGAGTGAGCGAACGTGTGATGGCCGAAGAATTTTGCGATCTTATACTGAGAAATGGAGAGACCGCCCAAACTAGCGAATATAAATCCTCAGCAGAATAAGCTTCGGCGGTTGTAACAAAGTCCTCTGCGATCAGTTCATCAAATCTGGATGACAGCTTTACACCAGAGGAGCTCCTATATGTCTTGTCTTCAGTAAAACGAACAAGTTCACCAGGAACAGATGGAGTTACATACGCCGCTCTTGCTAATTTGTGCAAAAAAGGAAAATTACACCTGTTGGACATCTATAATAAAAGTTGGCAAGAAGAAAATGTACCGAAAAGTTGGAAGATATCAAAAGTAGTACCGTTGCTAAAGCCAGGGAAGAGCCCTATCCAGTTGGACTCGTTTAGGCCGGTTAGTTTGATAAGTTGTTTTTCAAAAGTGATGGAAAAAATTATCAATGAACAAGTTTTATGGTGATAAGACATGAAAAAATTACTACCGGAAAGCATAGCCGGCTTCAGAAGAGGTAGATGCACAATGAACTGCATTCTGGATTTGGTCACAGATGTGGAAAACCAACGAACGCAAGGAAACATCACTGTCGCTGTATTCCTTGATGTTCACCGAGCATACAACACAGTGAGTCACGTTCACGTTCTGGAAGGGCTGGCGTTACATGGATTCAAGGGTAAGATACTGCGTTGGATCGCTGACTTCCTGAAGCACCGGAAAATTTTTGTAGTTACGCAGGAGGGCCCAACGTCAGAACATGTCGTCAACCAAGAAGTGCCACAGGGCAGCGTACTAAGCCCTGCTCTCTTTAATGCAGTCATGGCGCAGCTGCCGTATAATCTTCAACCCAACATCAGATGTTCAGTATATGCTGATGATATAAGTATATGGACGTCTGGTCCATCGTTTTTGGATATACAACAAACTCTACAAGAAGGATTGGATTATGTAGACCATTTTCTAAAAAAAAGAGGTATGACACTGAGTCTGGCCAAAAGAGCCATACTTCCGTTTACATTAAAAAGACCTGCAAATTTCCAGATTATTCTGCAAAATCAGCCTATTAAAATGGTTAAAAATCATAAATTCTTGGGAGTAATTTTAGACCGGAGACTAACATGGTCGCCTCATGTCCAGTCCCTGGAACAAAAAGTGAATCAGGCCATTCGAATCCTCCGGCATCTCTGCGGGGCCAAATGGGGTCGTACTACAGAGTCGTTATTAGCCCTACATGTTGCCTGGATACGCCCCATCGTAACTTACTCACTGCCCCTGCTGCACGGACTCCCAGCCTCCACCGAAAGGAGACTTCACTTGTTATTGGCAAGGAGCTTGAGGGTATGTCTGGGTTTACCACGGTCAACTTCCAGTGCTTTAGTGTATGCGGAGGCTCGAGAGCCATCTTTGGCAGTACTCCGAACTAAAGAAACATCTCGAAATTTATTTAGAATTTTCACGCAACATGAAAGTCATTTTTTATCTGGTGCACTAACACAAAGAACGGCAACGAGACTACAGGATACTATATCATCATTTCAAGCAGTAGTACCAGAATTTAAACAATGGAAACCTTCAAAACCACCTTGGACGCTGCCACTTCTCAACGTTATCCGTGAAATAGATGGCATAGAGAAGAAAGCAGACATGGCACCTCTAGTAGCGGCACAGTTGGTACTTCATCAGCTTCATGTAATGCATAATGAAAAAACGAAGATATATACATATGGATCATGCACAGAAGAACTGTCAGCCTGTGCGGTATTTATACCCGAAATTCAGAAAAAGAGGATGTACAAATTATCGCACAAATCTTCATCGACGACAGCAGAATTGGTGGCTATCTTTGAAGCAGTTAAGCTTATCTGCGAGAATCCCGAGCCACGAAAATGGGTGATATGCACTGATAGCAAACCTGCTCTTCAGCTAATCAGAAATGTGAGGTCACCTTACAGAAATGGTGAAATAGCACAATGTATCGCAGAAATTGTGGAATATGCCTCATCGCAGGGTCACAACATCGTATTCCAATGGATACCCAGCCACATTGGAATAAAGGGAAATGAAGATGCTGATAGTCTCGCGAAGAAAGCATTGAAGGAAGGACGGGATTGCACAATCCCTATATCTGGGACGGATATTCGAAATTTTATATCGCAAGGAGCTAACCATTGTTCGATGGAGAAGTGGTTTGAGAGCCCTAAATCAAAGGAAACGGTACTTTATGAAGTTGATCCACACAGAAAATTTTCCATAGCGACAGACCTCCCACGACACCTAGAGACATTGATCCACCGACTAAGAGTGAAAGTAGCATACACAAACAGCTTCCTGCACAAGATACATCGATCCAACTCACCGGAATGCCATTGTGGTCATGCAGAAGAAAATGTTCGCCATATTCTTTTGGAGTGCGTTAAATACGCGAAGGAAAGAGAAAAATTAAAGAACAAATTAGCAAGTTTGGACAGACGGCCCCTCACAATAAAGAAACTACTTGGACCATGGCCAGAGATGCATCTTCAGAAAAAGGCAATAATATTCCTGACAGACTTTTTAGTGGAGACCAGACTGGACAAGCGCCTATGACTGACAACCATAGATGGGTATTATGTAAAATGTTGTCATGCATATACTGGCATTAGAGTAGTAAGGTGTGCGTGTAAATAGTTTATGACTGTGTGAACTGCGTGAAGAAAACTGTGTATTGGCATGTTATTTGAACTGGTTTCAGTCTGCTATTATGCGTTTTCTTTTTCCTTTTCCGTATTGTTAATTTGGGGGTACCGTTCTGTATTATTATTTTATTTTTCGCTCCAGAACTTTGTGATATGGAGTAGCCGAGGCAATAGGCTCCTCAACTTCTCCACAGCAAAACAGTTAAAACAGAACAGAACAGAACAGACAGTTGTTATTTCGCGCTTGTATTGTGTATACCTGTGCGTACGTTTCGTGCATACTGCGTTGGGTTTGAGCAGCGCACTTTAAATATCGAGCTGCAACACTCTTAGTTTGCGCTTGTCCTGTTTGTGTTTTTTACGCGTATCCTTTGTGCTTTTGCAGCACGCTGCACGTTTCGAGCTGCTTGTAGTTCCTTACCTGGAATTCCAATTTCTTGTTAACACAATCATAGTTTTGCCCTTGGGGCGAAACTGTGACCTTTTTTCTTTATTTGTTAATTTTTCATTGTGGATAAACACTTTTTTTTTCGCCGCTGAACGTTTGGTAATAAAGTAGCCGAGATGTTAAAACTACAACCTCTCCAATGCAAGTCGGTTAAAGCATGAAAAAACAGTAAATGCAGTAGCACCAATGGCGTTGAAATGAACGTAGGGTACCCAAGTTATTCCTTCTTTCATAAGAGGAATATTCATCAGTTAGGACCCAAGAAGTCTAACAACAATTGTTAGATGTACTCTTAGCTTGTGATGATAGCCTAAGGTCTGGCTAAGTGCCCCCATCCACAGCCTGAAACTATAATGCCGACGTACTTGAAGGGGCACGTAAGGTATAAGTGTCACGTCCCATTTAACACTTTGATAGCCAACACACCCGTATGTCATTGATTGGCTACATACAAGGTTTTAGGTAATTCTGTTAAAACATTTTTTATTTTCTAGTCTGTGAATCTCTCAGAGTACAGTAACCAAGCAGATGCTTTTTAGAATAACATGCCTGCCTCCACTTTTTTACTTTACTTCTCCTCCTGCGTCATCATGCGTGTAAATTTGAAGCCTTTTTTTTCTGTTCTTGCTTTCCTTTCACTGAGTCATTCATACATCAAAAGTGATCACGAACAGCTGCAGGCTTCAGTAAATGTGCACTATTGGTGACACTAACAAAACCGAATACCTAACTTGAAAAACTACCTATGAAGCAAACACAAACGAAACACCTAACACATGACGAGACAGAGGCAAAAGAAGTGTGTGTAAAAGAAAGAGAGAAAGAAGAAAAAAAGGAAAGAAAAAAAGAAAGAAAGAAAGAAAGAAAGAAAGAAAGAAAGAAAGAAAGAAAGAAAGAAAGAAATCGAGCATCTCACTTCTTCCTGAGAAGCGCACTGCACACAAGTGCGGTAGTGCACTGAAGTCTGTCGACTTCATGCAGCCCTGTAAACGCAATACACGTATGACACTTTCTGATCTTGTGACGCACATAGACATGTTCCAACTTTTCAACTTCACGGTGAGCAATCCTGAATCCCACTGATCTAGCGTTCTGCGTCCTGTTCGTCATAGAGGAGTCGGATGAAGAGATGTTCGTTGTTCTCGATGCTGGCCGACAACCGGGTCACAAAAGCTGATGCATTCAGTAATCTTCCATTCATCTTTACTGATTCTCTGGCATCAGCCGTTTGAGTTCCATTGGTGAAGCTCCGGTCTGCAGTCGAAGAAGACAAGCGAATGCCAAGTGTTACAAGCGTGCATTCACGAATTTAGAACATCCACATGTTAAGGGAAAAAAAAGACAAGTTCATCCACGCCGTAGAAACCGGAGTACTCTACAAGGTTATGTGGTGTCAGACCGAGTCGGGCCAACTATTCAGTGAAAACTGGTGTAAAAGCGTAAGGTGCCCCAACACTTACAAACAATGCCTCGGCAGTTCTCGAATCGGCAATACTACTTAGAAGTGTTTTTTTTTTCAAATGCACCCAAATTCTTGACGAACGCAAATAATGAATCCGTTCATGCAAATTACGGCATGGATATCATGTAAGGCATGATGTGCATGCCACATTCATGGCATGCTTGCAGCCGTTTTGTTTGTTGGATATATACAAAATTTGATATGACGTGACATGACTGTATAGCGAACCTTCATAGGATTCATTATTTGCGTTGGTCATGCAGTCATGTCTTGGCATAACATATTTGGTTTTTATCCAAGAAATGAAACCGCTGTGAGCGTGTCGTGAGCGCAGAACGTAAGTCATGTCATACATGGCATACTTGTGATGGATTTTACGTTAATACTTTTCATCTACATTTGTCACACAGTAACATTACATAGTGCCAATTTTAGTATATATCCAGTGAATGAAACGGCCGCTGGGCACCATGATGATGGCATATAAATCATGTCATAAATGGCATTCATGCCATTATTGCCAACACCTGCTTTTTAAGTTGGTCATACACTCTTGATACGCCTGACTATTTTTAGCTTACCTCAAACTAAGAAACGGCCGCGAGAGCACTATTAATGTAGCATGTAGATCATACTGTTCATGATATGCGTGTCGTGAGTTTCATGTTACGACCTGTCATTTATATTCTTCATGCTGTCATGTCATGCCACAGCAATTTTGGAATTGGATACTTTCAAATCTGTAGGCAATTTCGGATACTTTTCGTATTACGTTTCTACCACCTTATCGTAACTGTTCACATTTAAACACTACCTGTGTTGTACTGCATATGTGCTTATACATCGAGAACTTTCCCCCTACAGTTTGAATTGAATAGTTACATTAGTGATAATTATTTATTACTCTTACGAAGTTACTGATATTTCATAGACATAATGTACATCACATCTGCAGACTTTTGCTGAGGTTTTACTCATGATCAACGTCCACTTTCTCATCGATTTACCGACAGAAGACTCTTTGACACCTGTAATGCTGCTTTTCTGCACTATTGATTTGGTAAAGCTCTTGAGGGAAAAAAAATCCACCCAGCGTAGTCCCACGAAACTGCAAACACAAAAACAGGGTGTTACACCATACATGCCACTTGAGTGAAATTAACAAATATTTTACTGTTTCGCTACAATTCGCTCCCCAAAAATCACCCCACATATTTTCAATGGATACACAAAAGTGTCTCGGGGAAAAAATCCAGTCGGCCAAGTAAAACTAATTGTGTCGTACGGGATAAATAATTTGTAAGTATCAGGTGTCTGAAGTGCAATTAGCGAAAAACCAGGGATGTTCAGTAATAAATTTTCGAAGAACGCTCCCCTAAGTCTTACGCCCAGCACTTCACCTTAGCGCCGGCTTTGCCGCACTGGAAATGGCTCAGATTGCTGGACATGCTTCTTATTTTTCTGTTAATTATGTCGTCCGTAAGTGTTTCATTCTCACTTCTATAATATATAGGTGTAAATATGGAAAGACACGCGAACTTGATTGGTATTTTATTGCATTTGAAAGCACTAAAACCATCGGGCACACGTTGAAAAATATTTACTTTGACGGGAACTGCGTAAGGAACAAATCATGTGGAATACGTCTGGCTCTGATTTTTAAAGAATGATCCGCACACACAAAATACATAACTGGCTTAAAACGAAAATAAGACTGAGATAGGAATTCAAACTTAGATACCATAAGCCAGGAATAACAAGACCGAAACTGTACGTCTACATCAGTTACCATCATCCGCGCCAATGCGTTTGAACCCGGCTATATTCGACTAGGTTAAACGGAACTACGCTTTAGATTGAAAAATTTTTGAAGTTGATGAGGATTTAACGTCAACGCACAGGAGAATCTACAGTCGCAACGAACGAAAGCAGCTGGAAGAAACCCTCGATATATTGAACATCGAGAAACGCAAACTTCCCGAGAAGTTGGACGTCTTTCACGACATGGGAACTTTTGCACCTGCATTTTGCAAAGCGAGAATTAGAACATTGAGGGCATCATGAAGAACGACCAAAAATCAGCGCATGCCATGACGTGGTTTCCCCCGTGATTACTCGACGTGGCGCCACCTGTCCGTCGTGCGAGGTTACCGTTCGCTTCAGTAGAATTGAAAGTTTGGCTAGTTGGAATGCTTGCATGATTGACGCAGCACTACAGACGAAGACATCCTTTGCACTTTGTGTTCTTATCGTCTTTGTCGGTACAGCTGCGTAATTTATTATCAATTAGAGCAATTCTAACCTTTTCTTAAATAATGAAATTATAAATATCCCACCTGGGGCTTTGAAAACCTCCTGTGAATAGCATTGGAGAGATCGTGTCTTCAGGCCTTACACCCTTATTTATTGGCATTCTGTTGTTTTCTTACGGAGAACTATGGTAGATGTGGATCCACTGCAGAATTTTTTCAGTATGCTTATGTAGGGTTCATCGATGCCCTGGTTCCGTAGTGCCTGCACTACTGCTTATCCCTCGACTGAGTCAAACGTTTTCTCGCAATCTATGAAGGCTATGTACAGGGGTTGGTTGTATTCCACGCATTGCTCGATTATATCATCGATAGTATAAATACCGTCTATTGTAAAATAGGCTTTACGGAATATTGTTTGGTCCTTTGTTTGATTGAAGTGTTATGTCGTCTTGATTTTATTAGCTATTAATTTTGTAAATAGTTTGTAGACGAATGGACAGTAAGCTGATCGGCCAGTAATTTTTTCAAGTCCTTCACGTCTCCCTCCTTATAATTTAGGACGATGTTGGCGTTATTCTAAGATTCTAGTACCCTTCCCATCAAGAGACACTTAATACATAAGGTGTCTAGTTTTTTCTGACACGATATTTCCGCCATCTTCCAGCAAATCCGTTGTTATCTTATCCTCATCAGTGGCTTTGCCTCTTTGCATTCATTCTAGTGCTTTAATTACTTCCCCTGTTGTTATTGGTAAGATGTCGAATCCCTCTGGGATATTATTGCTCCTTACAATATAATCCTCGTTGTTTCGGCTTCTGTACGTCGATCTGTAGAACTCCTCTGCCACCTCAACTACCCCATCCATTTTGGTTATAACACCGCCTTCGTTGTTCTTTAATGCATACATCTGATTTTGCCTATGCACAGCCTTGCCTTCACAGCTTTTAGGCTTCTACCGCTTTTTTACAACCTGCTCTATTCTATCCACGTTATACCTTCTGATGTCGGCTACCTTACCCCTGTTTATTAGCTTTGAAACCTCATCTATCTGCATTTTGTCAAATGCATATGAGGTTTTCACGGCTTGTCGTCTGTTAATGAGATTTTTTGTCACCTGCGTTTCCAGTGCCCTATCTAGTGACTGCGTCACCGACTTTCATTGCACACTCTTAGATGATATTGTTGAGATGATCGTTAATTGCGTCAACGCTAACGTTGGTTACCTCGTTTAGTGGTTCGAATGGATTCTGAAGCGAAACTCTGAATTCCTGTACTTTACCTCTCGCCGCTTGTTCGTGAATTGGCTTCTTGCGTAGCAGTTTTTGTCTTTGCTTTTTTTAAATCTAGGTGAATACGAACTCTTACAATTCTACAGTCCCTGCATCGGATCCTGTCAACTAAATCTACATCCAGTACAATGCCTGGGTGTGAACACCAGATGAAGTCTATGCCATCTTTAGTTTCACGATTAGAACTCAGCCACTTCCACTTAAGGTTAGCCTGTTTTCTCAAGAAGGTATTCAAGATCCGTAAATTAATGCGTTCGGCGAACTCTACTAATAACTACCCTCTGGCATTTCTAGAGCCGATGCCATATTTCCCAACTGCATGGGCTCCAGGCAGTTTTTTGACTACTTTGGCATTAAAGTTGACCATCAGAACAGTATACTGTGTCTTTACTTTATTATTGGCTAACTCTACGTGTTCATAAAAGCGTTCCACCAAACAATCATCATGGCTCGATGTAGGCGTGTAGGTCTTTACCACCTTCATTGGGTACCTTTGCTGAACTTACTTATGATTCTTGCCACCCTCTCACTGATGCCATAGTAGCCCTATGTTGCCAGTGATATTCTTGTTCTTTTCTGTCCACTAATTCACCGTATCATACGACGTGTCCGTTGTTTGACACTGTGAAGCCTTGCGTGTCCTCGTAACTTCGCTGAGCCCTTTGCAACCTATTTAACAACCTCTAATTTCTCGAATAGCACAGCTAGACTAGCCTTCCTAGTAGTGTCCAAGCGTTTAACGTAGTCAAGTTGAGATTCTAAAAGCGGGCTGTCCGGACCCGGAGATTCTTAGCACCCTCTGCTGCATCGCAGGTCTGAGCGCCACCTTGGACGGTTCTTTGCAGGTGCTGGGGACTGAGGGCTCAAGGTTAATTGGTACGTTCATAGAGGGGTAGTTGCTAAGTACTGCACCTGGGTTGCCAATCCTGACCTGATGAAGGAGTGCATTGCCATCAGGTGGTCGCCAGTTAGGCCGCACCCGAGACCTCTTTTTTAACGATTCCTTTATCACGCGTGTCAAATAAATGCATGATTGGGAGGGTCCGGCATCTGCATTCACACAGAATTTTGTCATTGCATGCTAGGCTGCTGCGCTATCTCTGAATATGGTGGACTGTTGCACTTTCTTAGCACTGTAGAATACCACCTGACCACCTATCAGCTATCAGAGTTACGGATAAGAGTTAATGTAGAGTAT
Organism: Rhipicephalus microplus; assembly: GCF_013339725.1. Lineage (NCBI taxonomy): Eukaryota > Metazoa > Arthropoda > Arachnida > Ixodida > Ixodidae > Rhipicephalus > Rhipicephalus microplus. Next base: position 99,140,035 of record NC_051171.1, read on the forward strand.
CTTGGTAACCTGCGATTCACTGATGGCATTGCATTCAGGAGTTACTCAGGGGTCGAAATACAGGTCATGATTATAAACTGTACGCGGAAAGCAGAAGGGCAGGTCTGAAAATAATATACACAAAACTAAAATAATGCGCAACAGTCTGCAACAAACAGCACTTTGTGATATATGGAGAGACGCTGAAAGTTTTAAAGGATTGTGTCTACATAGTACAGGTAGTATCCGCGGAGCTGAACCATGAGAGTGGAATAATTAGAAGATTAAGGAAGAGGTGGATCACATTCGGCAAGCATTCCCAAGTCATGAATGGTAATCTGCCACTAACCCTCAAGAGCAAGGTTAATAACAGATGCATCTTGCTGGTACTTACCTTTGGAGCAAAAACCTGGAGGCTTACGAAAAGGAATCAGCTTAAATTGAGGTCACGCAGCGAGCGATGGAAAAGAAAATGATAAGTGTAACCTTAAGGGACAAGAAGAGAGCAGGGTGGGCCAGTGAATTAATTGGGTTTAAGGATACTTTATTTGAAATCAAGAAGAGCAAATGGACATGGGCCGGGCACGTAGCACGGAAGCAGGATAACCGCTGGTCATTAAGGGTAACTGACTGCATTCCCAGAGAAGGTAAACGCACGAAGGGGAGACAGAGAGTTAGGTGGGCCGATGAGATTAAACAGTTCGCAGGTGTAACGCGGAAGCAGAAAGCACACGACCGGGTTGATTGGCGGATTTTGGGGGAGACCTTTGCCCTGCAGTGGGCGTAGTCATGTTGACTACGATGATTATTTTTTACATAAAGGCAATTCAGTTCTTGTCCAATCCCTCACCGTGGGTGTGCGCCATAGAATCAAGGATCTACTCTCCTCTATATATCATTGCACCATTCGCTTCTCCACTTGTTTTGCTGACGCGAGGTCTTTCGTAAAACTGAAGCGCCTCCTGTTCACCGCAAGGCTGACGACGATCAGTATACGGCCGAACGTTGTGACCAGAAATCTGACTTCGCCGCTGCGTACAGCACGCTAATCAGGCCGATTATCATATTGAACAACAAGGACTATATTAGGGCAAAGGCGAAGCACCTGCTTCCGGGGCTCGTCTAGTAAGCACAGCTGAAAATTTTGTGCCGCGATTTATATCTATACCTGTATTCTCGTCTATAGCCCGCTCATGCATATCACCTCGCATCCCCAATTACAAACTGCGGAAACGCACACACACAGACGCACACGCACATGCACGCACGCCCAAACAAACACAGATGCATGCACGCACATGCACGCACGCATACAGATACACACACACACACACACACACACACACACACACACACACACACACACACACACACACACACACACACACACAAACACAAACCGCGTATTGTCGTGAAGGCATGTTTCTTACATTACCGCAAAGCGTAGCTGTGGAGCCAACTGCAATACAAATTTTGTTTGAAAATAAAATAACTCAGTTATTACTTGTTGTTCATGAAGTTCTGCAATATATCTAACCAAAACTCGTTTGTTGCAGGTAAGATATGTGTCGGTTAGACTATATCTCTTGGGTGTTTACTTAACCTTGTTATCAAAGGCTCCTTGCGCACATTTTCGGTGCTCAGCTTCTTGACGTAGTTCCTCATGTACCGGCGCACAAACGGGCAGATGTACTTGGGGTTCACCTCTTCTTTCTCGTTTCGTTCTGCGTGTCGATAAATGTTTCCGTGAATGGTAATTACGATCACCCGTTTGCTAAACGGGTACTGGCACCAATTTTCGAAGCTGACTTTACCGCGCCATACAAATTCCTGTATGCGGAGAAGGCTTTGAAAAAAAGGCAATGCTCATGAAACGATGATATTTTGTTTTGAATTTTTACCTGACGCACCTGCTGACATCAAAATGAGGGTTACTTCAAACTAGACTGTCAATTCTGATGACTTTTCCCACCATTATCAAAAACTGTGGCGATGCCAGATATCAAACGCACAGAATGGCTGCCTGTACGTCACAGACGGAACCATTGAGCGCAGCAGCAACGGAAACGTAACGATGCTGTGTAAAACGAAGCTACCTTTTGAAAACATGATGTAGTTCATCTTTCAGGTCACTCTTTCGTTAAACGGTGCATTTTCTGGGCTCTCGAGGGCTTGGCCTTTCGCTTGAGTCAAGAAAAAGATAACTGAAAACCGTTGTCACAGAACCAATTTAGCGTGTTGATACTCTGAAAGTATAGTATACATTTTCACTGTAGCCAATATATAAGGCTCAGATGAAACTGTTTGCCAGTGAGTTGCAATGAAGAGGTGAAAAAGCGTTGTTATAGAGATCTCAATCGAGACTGTGATCAAATCAAGATGGCGTATCAGCTACACTGCACCTTACTTTTCTTCTTCGCTAAACACTACTTTCCATTAACGTCATGTGACCTCCGGATCACAGAACTGCTGTCACAAAACTTCCTGTGAGTCTCGTGATTTCCGGGTCACACCTCCAATATAAAAAATGGATTTGGGGGTTCTAGTTATGACGTAATCGTAATCTACCTCTGGCCGGGACTTCAACTCTAGTTAGAGCCTAGCTGACACATCTCAACGGGAACATTTGCATTACACACCGATACCGATATCTAAGACCATTGCCACTTGCCACACGTGGTGTTGCAGAAAGCGCACTTATCTAACCCCTAAACAAACTATAAATAAAACACTATGCTAATGGGTGGATGTGATCAACGGATGTAAAGAAAAAGATTTACCAGTAGGACCAGTCAAGCGGCCTATATACAGCTTCCATAATACCATCCTTGCTGTTTATGTATGTTTTGTACCTATGTGGCAACAACTTTCAAACTTCAAATTTACAAAGACGAGGCTGGTGTAAAAGCGTATTAATGCACCGTGTTGATGATGCTGAAACTTCTGTAACACTTTCAGAATACGAGTGAGGCACTTCCTTTCTTGCACTCACCGAAGATCAGACTGATGACCAATGACACAACCATGTGCGTGGTAAATCCCACGGTGCCGATCCATATGAACGAGATGTGGTAGAAGCGGTTGATGCCACTGGGTGTACGAAAAAAAAAGATGAAGACGAAATGGAGACGGAATTCAGGGTAACCAAGAAAAACATCGCCAGTTACTGATGCTCAATATGACTGTGTTTGTCTTTCTTTTATATGCTGTCTCTGAATATCGCTAGATAATCTGCCTATTCACTCAGTGAGATTGAAAGATTTGGCTAACTTTCAACCACAACAGGACTTCAATCAAGACAAGCTCACAAATACAATCGCTTACATTATTGGTGTCATAGTTACTCAGTTTTTCAGATACACGTCCTGTAATGTATCTGCTACAGGCCCGAAGTGCACCATGCAGCAATACCACCACACTACATTTCGTTTTTCTCTTCACATTATCGTGCAGTTGGTGCTTTGGTAGATTTTTTCTTACATACACTTACACTGCAGTACTCTCTAACTACTTGGTGTTGGTAGTACATATGAGCACTCACTTACGCACGTAAGTAATTGCAATTATTTACGGTTTCCGCTGTTAAATTGATGACTAGATAGAGAGACAAACAATGCCGACCGTGATTGTCAGCCTCTGTTAGTACATGCCGTTTATTGTGCGGTAAGAAAATGGTGTTGTGCACAGAAATCTACAGTACATTCTCTGTAGCACTATTAGCCGATTGCTATTGCTGGATACATAAATTCAGTGCTGCAAAGCACTATTTTTATGGCGTTAACGCGAAACATCAATGCCAGCCAGTGTCAACTGTGGCCGTGACAGGGTATGCACGATGCAGTAAAACCAGTGTGAAAATGGAACACTTAAGCAAACAGGGAGTTGAACATCGTTTTGTCATATGACGCTATGCAGTACAGGAACTTCTTGAGAAACATGCCAGTGGTAAATCACATCTTGCACGCTATGCGAAGTCATCAAAGCTGCCATAGCAGAAACTCTCCCTATGCAGTTAACAAGCAATTCTGCTTGTTAACTGCCCCTTAAAATTTTCCAAGGAGCAAAATTCTGCTGGTCATGATAGCATTTCGACAACCGATAACGAAGTCAATAAAAGTATAGGTGAGGCGATGTCAAGCTTTATGTATGCAGTAGACGTTATTGCAAATCAGTTCGGCGAAATCACGCAGGGTGGCGGAATGCTTGAGAAAAGGAAATTAACAACGACGTATTTGTAGCATAACTCCCCAAGGAAACCTATACAGATTCCTAAGAAAGAATGTATATTAGTTGCGAAAAATTTGTCCTGGTCCCGGACCATGAATATTATATTTTGTCATAGAAGGCACTTTTCTTTCTAAAAAGTCCGCATGGCTTTTTCTCAGAGGATTCGTGCTAGAAACACATGGTTGTCAATTTCATTTCTTAGTAAAAGTTACAAGCTATGAATGTCACCATTTCAGCACAACGACGAAGCAATAAATGCAACATCAACGTGCTCCAATGTCACACGACCAATGAGAAGCAACTCGACCCTTGCAGCATGTCTGTCAAGTACAAGGACTGTGCTAAAAGAACACACACTGGACGTGCACGAGCTATGAACTGCCGCTGCTAGGCACTCGCACCATATAGAAAGAGAATTTATTAAACACAAACAAGGATGCTCGAAAAAGACGTACAGATAGACCATCTGCCCGAAAGTAACCATGATGGAATGCAAAGCAGCAGCGGTGCGCCCGCCGTTGAAACGGGCGTCAAAGCGAGTGCTGTAAGGGCGGTTTGAGACGAAACTCGGTGTAGTCTTTACTCGAGTAAACGTTTCTTTGAAACGCGAAGACACGGGAGGCGGGTTGAGTTTCGCGTACGTTTCATCGCAGATAAACGAGCCGAAAGAGTGTTTCCACTCGACGTGCAGTCGAGCGTTTCGGGTGGTGGAGAGGGTGAGGAGAGAAAGTACGTTGCGAGCGGGCGTAGGAGCAACACCACATAGGTGTATTGGGAGGAGCCGGCAGCTCCTGCGGGTGAGGAAGAGAGTGACGTCAATGCGCAGCTGCAACTTTTCCTACTTGGCATCGTTCCAACAACTTCGGCGGGGGAAACGCATTGTGGTGCGTTGGCACGGAGACACGGGTGGACATCGTTACACAAGCTAATCAAAGAGCTGCTTCGCATCTAAAAAAAGTTCTAAAACCATTGCTTCAAAGCGCACATCTCGCACCATTTCACAAGTGGTGTTGGATCTGCTGAAGCGCCTCTGAGATCTGCGTACTGCCAGCGGTAACTGCTGTGCGCAAATGGCTCGCCGTTGGCATTCGGAAGAACAAGGTCCGTCAAGATAGACATACTGCTCCCCACGAGCGAGTAGCCGGGTTACTGTCTAGCTGGGTGGCACGCGGAAACCTCAGCACCTGCGCTGGACAACAACGAAGTTGTTATCACTCACTCACTTACGTGGCAGGGTGGTCCAACATGACACGCTGTAGAGCGAGAGGTCACTGGCCCGAATCACGATGACCCCTTTCGGAAATATTTCTTCAAATTTATTTTTCTTTGCTGGTTTTAGTTATGCATACATTAATATGCATATCCGGGGTATCACGGCGACGGCGCGAAATACGCCGGAGGTGCCCATATAAGTGCCATCACAAAATTAAGGATGAAAGTTTACGAAACGAAATTGGCGAAGCCTGCACAAAGCCACGCAAAGCTTGACACTGCCAAACTTGATGATTCTGAAGACTGATCTGGTTTCTTTTAAGCTTTCTCCAGGCCTGAGCTAGGTGACGCAGGTTATTTCTAGATTGCTTCTATGTCGTTGCTAGGCTTTGGCTAGGTGGTGCTAGTTTGTTTCTACGTTGATTCTCAGCGCAGAGAGCCTTGAACTAACCGCAGAGCGTCGCAGACACGACACGGATATTCAAACCTCACGCTGAAACCAAGCATTCACCCTTCTCATAAACCTACGGGCATGTGGTCTGCGTAGGCTTTCCATCTCTTCCGGGGTCATTTAGCGGCCGGCGTCGCCTTTCCCATTCCCAATGGCCTCTTGCTATGTGCCTATAGCATTCTCTCGTTGTAAGTTCTTGGGGTCTTCGTGTCACCGCCGTCGCTCCACAGCCATTTGTTGGCCTCACTGCCACCTTCTTCGTTCTGATTGCACAAGTGCTGAGTTGCCTGAGTAGTGGGATTCACCCTATTTTTGTGGCACATTCTCGTTTATCATGATAACGATTTTTGCTTAGGGCGCACAGCATATACCTGCATGCCCCAAATATTACGGCTGGCTCAACGGCTTCGCTACTTTTTAAAATGCCATAGATTTAAACAGAACCACAACCTCAGAATTACGCATGCTCTACCGGAAAAAATATTTAGCGCAAAGCAATACACGGACAGATAAAGAGCACGAAACTGGCCCTATTTCCTTGTGTCAATCCCGTGCTCTTTGTTTGTCTGTGTGTTGCTTTGCACTAATTTTTCTTTTCTTCAGAACCCCTGAACCCACTATAGGCCAAGAATACATTTTCCTAAGCCACATTCCTCTACCGGTCGTGCTGCGGCGGCTGCTGCTTCACGGTCACCTTTCCCTGGCTATTTACAGCTATGCACATGATACAACTTTATACGAATGTCCGCCTGAAATAATTGTGAACATGGGGGCCGATGTAACACGTCCGTGACGGATTAAAAATATCACAGCGTATCCACTGGGTGAATGATGATGAGTGGGCGAAGCTCCGGAGGGAATCGTCGGTGCACCGTGAATCTTCCGTGTAATTCGCCGAGTCGATCATCATTTAAAGACGTGAGAAAAGCTGTGTGTGTATGCTCTCGCACGGCAGGATTTAGGTAGCGGTGTCGCACAGCTTCACAGCACGTCAACAGCGAACTAATTTCATTACAACGCTCCCCTTAGCGTACGTCATCGCACTAAATCAAACGATTGCCTTCCACCAATGACACTTGCCATATCTGAAATCATTCATGTTATAACATTTTGCTTATTTTATTATCGACTACAGGTATCACCTTCTGGTTTTACAACATCTCGCATCTATTTATAGACTACAAGTAACGCCATCTAGTGAACACTCCCAGTACCGCCATCTAGTGCACACTGCAAGAACTAAACTAGAGGTGGCTACCTACTACAACTAAATACCCCAGAGGATGTACGGACCCACGCCTTAAGGAGCTTCGCCCCAAAAGCATGCACCGCCACATGCTTACCTGGGAATAGGTCGTGGGTCAAACGAGCCCGCTGTGATGGTTTGGTTGAAGTCAACGCAGCCGGCGGTCGACGTGGGCAAGTCGTCCGCTTCGCGCGGATGCATGATGGAGCCCAGGGAAAGCCACCACGATGTGGCCAGTGCTGCCAAACACCCCGTAATGGCACCCTGTATGTTGCGTGTCACCATGCATTCACTCAGTTATCCGACACGCGTACACATTTTGTGAAATGTTGTGATTTCATGGTGAGAACAGTGGTAATTATATCCAGGTATAACGACTCTGAATCAGTTCATGCCACTGACCTAACAGATGAGTTTTACAGCCGCAGTGAAGCTTATTTCAGTATAGTGAGGTCTGTGTCGTCACAACTGGTTCTTACATAGCTATTTTTATGAGATACATGGAAACTTGAATCTCTGTCAACTGCTAACATGACCATCGTTATTAACGCTAAGCTCAATTCACCCATATGAGCTTTTGCGTGACATTGCGAGACTATTAAATGGCTTGTGCAACCCAATGAAGCTCCTCGACACAGCGCAATTTTCTCAATCGAGCTCCAGGCCTGCACTCATCACACAACTTTCCAAGGTGCTACTCATTTCGCCGTCCTTATCGCATGGTAAGAATGCACACCGTCTGCGACAAGAGATTGTGTGTCATTTCACTAAACGTATTTCACCTCCATCAGGCAGGACCATGGTTACTGGAAGAGGGCAGGATGTGCAAGCGCAAATTACTAGCTTTTCATTATCTCGTTTTCTATCTCTTACTTCGGGCACATAACCTTGTGTTTTGCATGTGAACAAGATTGTTGCAAATTTATAGCAGAAAAAAAGTAATAATAATAAAGTGATGCAGTGATGAATCAGATGCAGCGGGATGAGGCTGGGTTTTCATAACATTTAAAGGTGTGCGTGAGTCCAAGCAGAGTCTTTCAAAAAGCATTGAAGGTCTCTGGTACTACTGTGGCTGTTATTGTTTCTGCCAGGAGGGCATCATGGTTACCCGCGCCTCACACTTTCCCTCTCACCTTCTTTCTGCAGCACGGGAAGAAAATTCCCAGGGTGAAGATGGCAAGAAGAGGGCCGGACAGGGCGCCCACCAGCGATGATGCGGCCTACGACAGGGATGATGGATTTAAAAACCGGCTAGGTAAGGCTCCATGGCACTGTGAAACAATCCTTGAGGCATATGGGGGTCGGCAAAAGGTGCACTTGCCTCCTCCCTAAAACCACACCACACTTGCCTGCCACCGAAGCCATACCCAAGCTACACCAATGCTCTCCCCTTCCCCAGCTGCAATGCAACGCGGGCTTGCGCCGCCAAGATCAAATCATGCACAGGGCTATGTCCGGAGGAGTGGCGGAGTTTGTATTCTGGGATATTCCTCGTACTGTGTCGTACGTCCATGTCAGCTCGTGTTGCTTGGATGGGATACAATAACAGTGGCTTGGGTTTAACATTACAAAACCACGATGTGATTATGCATGGATGATTGGACGAGCTAAGGGACGACACACCGGTGTCACTCGTCACCACTAACAGTAAAGTTCTGTTGAATCACCATGAGAGCACGCATTGAAACGGGCAATACATTTAGTACACTGACCCTAACAGATTACTCCCACTTTTCTGCTTCATTCCCCATTTTCAGCACGTTCTACTTAGGTGATTAGGATATAATAAGTGCCCATGTTTATTTTTTAATCGCAACTGCTGCGAAATTGGAAACAGATGATGATGCAATAGCACATTGAAGTACAAGCTTTCTCCGGCTCTCGCGTTCTGACAAGATGCGTGGGATTCCGGAAACGTCCGCAAATCCTTTTACTCGAGATCGACTGTCTTCTAGTTTTGTGCCGTAATGTTCCCCTGTATACGCAGCCCAGTAACCCGAAATTTTCTCGCTGTTGACTAGGGCGGTTGTTTGAGGTTGCTAAGGTATAAAATGATGGTATACGTTTAAAGTGAAGCCCGGGTACTATTTACGGATGTGGGTAAGGGGAGGGGAGCTAAGTCTGATCACTTGTCAAACGAAGCCTAATCGTGCACTAACATTGCAACCCTAGTCCCGTCGGCGTTCTTGTGGGCTTCTTTCACACAGTTGATTACATCTCAGGAGCATTTGTTAATTGTCTTGCGATTTTATTAGCGAGCCGGAAAAAGCACACGAGTTGTTTACGCATTACCTTTTACATGAAACGGCAAGACTGTACACTAGTTGTGACTTGGGGGAGTCGCCTCATTCCCGGTTAAAGACTTGCATTCAGTGTTAGTTAATTGCAACAGCCTTGTTTATGCTGGGCAGCACGCCTCATAGCCTGTCGGTCTCATAGCTGTGGTATGAAGTGGAAAAACGTGGAAAGCACTATGACGCGAGTCCCGCACATGAAGACAAAATCCTGGCCGTCTAGCAGACCCGCTAGTCGCGTCATGGGATTAGTCAGGTGCGCACTTTATCGCATTTTGCTTGACCAAATAGAAGTTTATTCCCTCACTCACCCGCGGGAAAGCAAAGCATGAACATGGGCTACTTGAAACGGTATGCTAATGTAGTTGCGCTGAGCAAAATGCACGAAGGACAAACGAGAAAAGTCTGCTGGAAAAGTTGTGCGAAGAGGCTTGTCCTGTTCTCTTCTTTTGTTAGTCTTTCGTGCATTTTGCTCAGTGCAACAGTAGCATGGCTGGGAGAGGCCGGTTTTTAATAGCGCCATATACAAAGCATCGCTGTCTTTCTGAATGGCCCACTTTTAATGTACAAGACGTCTCCGGAATAATGAGAATAACTAGGATTTGTGAGAGTCAAAACGACGATATGGTTATGAGGCACGCCGTTTGAGGCACTACGGATTAATGTTCAACCAGAGTTTTTGCGCTGGTATTTATGCATTTCGACCTCCAACGCATTGTGGTCTCATAGGCTGGCAATTGAACCCGCGCCCTTGAGCTTAGCAGGTTTCCCGGATCAGCCGAGTCCATTATTGCACTGCTTCTTGGACGAAACCACTCTACACGCCAACAAATGAGCTAGAAATGCATAGAGAGAGGAAGAAATAGAAAAGCAAAGTGAAGGTGGGGAGGTTAACCAGGTTGTACCCGGTTTGCTAACGTGTACTAGGGAAGGAGTAAATGGGAGGGAAAGGATGTAGAAGGAAAGAGAGGCAAGTTATACGGTAGCACGCACAGTAGCGCGTGTACTGCACATGCCCGAAGGGCCGCAAAAACTGCGGTCACCGAGTACGGATCGACTTGGACGGGATACAGGGAATCCAGAACCTGCAGGGCACTTCGAGCTGATGGGGTTGTCAATCAGATTAGGTGTGAGGGCATTGTGTCTATCAATAACCTCAACGCGACAACGACGGCTACGTTTTCGTTGCGGATACCCTTAGTATAATGTCGTTCGTCTCTCAGTGGACGTCCAGTGGCGGCAAGGACGGCTTCATCCCCTCTGCATCTTCTTGGCTCTTCAAATGTAAGACGTCGGCTGGTGAATGCTATTGAGAATGACGGAAAAGAGTAAGCGGTGGCTTGATAAAAGGAATTCTACACTTACGTAGAATTCCTTGTCCAAAGGTCCACCGCCGGGGTGTAGCGGTTACGGCGCTCAGCTGATTACTCGTGGGTATTGGGTTTGATCCCAGCCAGCGGTCGCATTTTAATGAAGGTGGAATGCTAGAGGCCCGCATACTGTGCTGAGCAACAGATGCCTGTGCACGTTGAAGAACATCAGTTGGTCGAAATTTCCGGAGCTCTTTACTATGTGGCGTCCGGCATAACCATATCGTGGTTCTGGGACGTTGACCCCGATATTGTTGTTATAATAAATGCATTGAATACCATTATTTTTAACCGTGTGGCATAATAATATTTTATTTGCAATGTTGCTTTAGCAAACATGGTTGACGAAATCCGAGAACGTTCAACAAGAAGGTTTCGCTTTAACAGTGATTCAGAGGCGTGACTCACCTGAATGATAGATTCCATGGAACCAACGAGAAAAGCAATGGATATGGAGAGAAAGCCGTAAGCTGCAGCTGCAACATTCAAGCTTCGATAAGTTGCGCTGTGCAGTTAAGAAATAAAGAGGTAACATAAGTGCCGAGTGGTTTTGGTAGACGCTCACCCATCAGCTTCGTGAGCCGGAGCGCGGCGACTTCGCTCACGCTGACCCGAGGACGAACGAAGTCATCCCAAGTCACGGCTGCCAGGGCGTTGTAGCCTGAAGAAAGCGTGCTGAACAACAGCGAGAACCGTAAAATTTCAAAGGGAAGTCACTTCAAATCAGGGCTTCCTCTTTTATGGTGTAGGTTAATACGGAAAAATGGACAATGGGATAGTTGGTTAGACATGATCAACGTTTAAAAAAAAAAGAGATTTAAAAGCAGCAGTAAAAGAGACGTACGGAAACACTGTCAGCGCAAACTAGTAACTGTTCAATACGTAGATGAACTTGATGTATAACAATCACACGCACGCACAGAGCTGCCCAAGCTATACTGACGTCTCCTGTCCTCGGTTATCAGCTCAATTTCCTCTTGGCTAAGCGCTATCGAAGGCACGCTTGCACACACAACCTCTGATGCCATTCGCGCTTACGCGTTTAGTGCGTCTTTCGACGCTCTGTCTTCAGTTTTTTTTTTTTAGATGCGAAGCAGCTTATGGTGGAGAGTTCAATCCGGTGTGCGACGTGACCATCCTTACGGCGCATGCGCGTCCCCTCCCTTGTCTCTCCTCTCCTACGCCTTCCATTTCTTTTCCGAGTCACCGGTGATGGCAGCGAACTTATAGTGCCTGGAAGTCCATTCAATATTTGGGAGGCTTGCTTCGAGAGTGACATTTTAAAGAAAAAAATAAGACTCTGTAAATCTATTATTTTCTTGTTTGGTTGATTTGAGGTAATGACTTACAAGGTAGAGTTAGCTCAACTCGTTCTTCCACAGAAACACTTCCTTACAAGAGTGGCGTCCGCACATCCACTGTGCATGCGCATACCCCCCTCTCTCTCTCGTCTCCTACGCTCCCCGTGGAAACGTGTTCTACGTTTCCGTGAGGCGAAGCGCGTCTGATTTCGTTAACACGTAATCACGTTCGATGTCTGTGGCGTGTGCATTCAGGGACCTGGCTGTTTAGCAGTGCTATAGTTAGGGTCACCGGCAGCAATAGTCAGGTAAAGGTCATGAATCACAATTTTCTGTGGCCGTTCACCATCTCCCCGCTGCTTCGCGTCCGCACATGGATCCCTCTAGCGGGAAATGCTGTAATTTGTTGGTAAATTCACTCAAAAAAAGTTGATTTGGTAATTGTGCTCCTCTGCGCTCTACTTGAGGACCGAAATGAAGAACACAGCGGATTAGGATCAGCCGGAGAGCGTGGTTTCAGCTGTTTATCTTTCTCAAACGTTCATCAACTATACGCAAAATGAAATAATGTTAAAGGGAAGAATATGCTCAATAACACGACGTGAAAAAGTTAAAGGTAAGTCATATAAGTGCACCAGATTTCGCACAGCATATCAGGCTTATCATAAGATGTTTATCAGTGAAATAAATGGTGCCTCACTTAGGGAATTTGCGTAAAGCGCAAAGAAACTTCCAAATTTCATGCTAACCTGAACAAATTCAAGCTTTATAGGACGTAGCTAAGACTAATACTTGTGAACAGGAGAACAGAACACGTCTTCGCCATGTGTGGTTCATGCGACTAACGTCAACTTTTCGTACTTATTCAGAAGGGGCCAACAATATAAAATGTCGTTTCCCGTATTTAGATCTCTAGTTTGAAATGGAGAACTTCAGAGTGAACCTACGCATGTAGCCATGTTTATCCGAGTGTCTCACTTGAAAGCAAAGTGGTCGCAGTTGTGAAAATTTCACATTCATCCCAACAATAACCTGAACAGGAGGTTATTGGTGCATTACTGTACACGAGTAAAGAAATTTGCATTTAACTGTGAAAGAGCTCTGATGCGCCTGAAGTGCGGTTGCTCGTTTGTTTGTTTGTTTTTTCAGTTATTCTAACTACACAGGTGCAAGAAAAGAGAGCCAGACGTGCGTTATGAGCACAAAAAGCTCGCTAGGATGAATAATGTGGCGGAACCACGCATTTGAAGACCAAACAATAATGGTACTCTAACAATGAATCCGATGCTAGCAGACAGCAGATATTATGCTATATTGTACACTAATTGCGGTCAAACCCTTAATACTCGTGAGAGCACAGCCTTGATCCAAATTGTAAATTTACTCTAAAGACATGCTACTGTGTAAAGGAAATATTCGTGTATAGAGCTAAATTTGCGTATCTCACTCGGAAAATGTTGTTGCAGGGAAACAATCAAATTACTTCAAAGGCTTGCTGTTCGGGTACTTTGGACGCTCACCTGAGGGAGCCACTGAGCACAGCGGACACGAGGAGCCCGCTGAGTCCCGGGTAATTTCGTAGCAGATCTTGCACAGCGTACGGCATCAGCTAATGGTGAAAGGAATATTCGAAATACTGCTTTATAATGGTTGTATTTCACCATCTTGGACGCCTGACACTAGCAAATCAACTTCTGCCAATTGTGACATATCCTTGAAGCAGCACTGCAACACTTTTTCAGAAAGTTCGGAAAACTTTGCCGATCGGTAGTCAAGGCTACTGAGAACCCGTTAGGCAAACAATATAGCGCAGTACCAGATGTGCAATTCACCGCTGTTTCTCAAGTGACCATGCTGCAAACTCAATATCCACGGCTATGGGTGATTACTTGAAAAAAAAAAAAAAGGTTGTGAGCCTCTTTCAGTTCAAAGTGCTAAATGGGAAACGTGTGTATGCCAGAAGCCTGTTATAGCCATTGCATGATTTCATTCAAAAATATCGTCTCGAATGGTCTAGAGTGCTTCGAATGAGTTGGGAACTGCTTAGATCCTACTATGAAAGCTGCTTCTAAAACGACGGATAGGTGGCTTTTACCCTCTGTTTTAGCTACAGCAGGCGACAGGGCCAAAGGCGCAGTCAGAACATTCTTTTCCCGAGGAAAAGGTGGGGGGTGGGGGTAGGCCCGAGCCTTTTTGTACATGCTCCCGCGTGTTTTTATATGTGTGTGCCCTTTCAGATTAGTTTGCCTACCAAATGCAAAGAAACAAAAGAAGTCAGAAGGGTATGTGGGAGGGAGGAGTTTAACACTCGAACCAGCCCCATATATCTACGCCTGTGAACATAGTGCATACTACACTTGGCATCTCTGGCAAGATCACTGCTGCCACTACTGATAGCTCTTGAAAATTCATGAAATGCTCGTTTTTCGTGGTCCCCCTCTTTTACCTTCCACTAGCGTTCAGGTCACCCAAGCAACCTCGCCCTTATACCTAGCAGTAGTAACCTTAGATATGTGAGCCTTCTTTAGGATATATATATATATATATATATATATATATATATATATATATATATATATATATATATATATATATATATATATATATATATATATATATATATATATATATATATATATATATATATATATATATATATATATATATATATATATATATATATATATATATATATATATTGCATCTATTCGAATCATGCGTCACCTGGTCTGCTTTGCTGATGTCTCCGGTGAGCCTAGGGTCGCAGTTCCCGTAAACTGCGTAGATGGTAAGTCCAGACAGTACGGACAAGATCAGGTTTCCAGCGACGCCAGGGATATTGAGGAGCAGCGCTCTACAGAAAAGCATTCAAACACACATCAACGTGAGTGCGTCAGCCGTGCTTGTACTAAACTCGAACGTAAAGAAAAAAAATTACCAGTAATTAACGTGGTTAAAATGTGCTTGGCGATCAATACCTTGGTTTTAATTGCTTTAAGAAAGGACGAAGCTATTATTTTGCATGTATTAAACTCTATCGCATTCCTTGGTTTTAAAAAAAATGGCAGCATATTCATGGAGTGAATGATGGATGGTGGGACGAAGCATTCGTCTGTCCATTCGTTCTTGCTTCCGTCCATCCATGCGTGCGTCTGTGTGGCCGCCTGTGCGTCCATCCACCCGTCCGTGCGTGCGTCTGTTTGTGCGTCCGCAAGTTCATCTGTGCGTCCGTCTCTGCTTTCGTCCATGCATCCGCTCCTGCGTCCGTCCAAGCGTCCATCAGACCGTGCAGCCATCGGTGCGTCTATCCATGCATCTGTCTGTGTGTCCGTTCGTCCACCTATTCAACACTCCAAGTACCACCATCTTGCATCTTTTCATCATATATTCCTCATATAGAAGCACCGCCATCCAGCGGACATTCCAAGGACTGAACGAGAGGAGGCACACGGACATTTTCTTACGGCTTGCGCTTCGTGTCTACTTCTCACCTTTAACCACCTCGGGTTCATGGTATATACTAGTTCACTGTATTCGTGGCACTGCGGCCCAACGCTCGCTAAACCTTTCTACTCCCAGCGAGTATAACGTAGCAACCCTTTCTTGTCTTCTGTGCGTTATTGAACAATAAAACATTTGCAGCGTGCGCGTCAACTGAAAGCCGAATTCTCCTGTCTCTCATTCCCCCTTAGCAGTTATCGGCATGTACATTGAGCACTATCTTTTATTGTTCAACAACGCACAGAAAACATCTCCCACCGCACCACTTTGGAGGTCAAAATGTAATGCATGTTACACACTATTATATATTACGGCCACGAGGGACGAACGGGTGCCGCTATAAAAAGCTTCGCCCCTAAAAGGACAACGAGTAGTGCAGGCGTTTTAAGGCCGCGTTCACACTGAGCATTCCAGCCGCCGAAAGTGCTCCGAATCCGGTTCGGCGGCGGCGAGATCCGCCGAAAGGGCCCTTTCCGCGCCGATCACTCTCGGACCGATTTTCGCGGCGTCTGCCGCCGAATCGGTCACAGCGGACCAATAGGAGCGCTAGTCAAGGAATTTTGAAAAATGGCGGCCAAGCCCTACTCACTTGTTATGCTGCAGTGCACGTAACTGAATGTTGAAACCAACGGGAGTTTAACCTACTCTGTGCCTACTTCGCCTCCGTATTTCCTGAAAGAGGTGACCGAGCATGCTGTTGGCGTGACCGAGCTTGTTGCGGTCTTGCTGAGCAAAACGAACCCACCAACGCCGCTGGCGTCGGTGGTTTTTCTGCTCTTCGTGCATTACAAGACAGCCACTTGCCAGCAAAGTTAGCAGTACTGTCTTTTCTTGCGTGCGAGAATCGTCGAAGTATACACCACTGGACAGCGTAGTAGCGTTTGTGAGCCGCGAGAACAACCGGGTGACAGCGCATCCATCCCGCGTTCGCCCCGTAGTAGATGGCATATTCGGTGGCGCGGGGCGCGTCCAGTGCGAACGACGCTGTGTTTCGGCGGCAGGGGAATTTCGGTCACTGTAGAAAGCGGATGTTTCAGTGTGAACTAGGCATAATTGCGCGTAGCGACAAGTCCCAAAACAACGCAGAGACGCCGTCGGCACCATCGGCGCGAACGCGCAGTCAACTCAGCTGCAGCCATCGCCTCTAGCGGTGGCAGCACGAGATTTACATTGACATTTTAACGAATGCACCGCACTAGCGTATCGATGAAATTCAATTGCAAATAGATATGTGAACGATGTGGAATCTTCTCAGCACATGAGCCATTAGGTGATACGCTTTGTAACTTTTCGCATTCAAATTGAACACATCGGCGCAATGTTGGTACGTTTTGAATTGCCTTTACGTTCATGTGTTAATGAAAGAAAACTTTTCAGTTGCCTGAGTGAGCGCTCGTCCCTGCTGTTGTCTTCCGTCTTCGTTGTTCTGGCGCTTTACCCAAACACGCTGCAGCTCCAGACACCACTCCCTATACCATGAATGTCTGCTGTGATCGTGACCAACGCCGATAACTAGTGACAAAGGTGGTGTATATATATATCAGTCACGATAGGAGGCTGTAGTAAAGCTATAGACAGCTGTTATGGAAACAGCCCAATGCGTTTCGTAGCTAAGTGGCGCGCCTGGTGAAGCCTCAGGGATCCCTAACTCCCACTGAATCACAGATTACACTTGAGCTACCCAGCTGAAAGTGGCTTTACTATCTGCATCCCATAATTGAGCACGATTAAGCACCATCTGAAAGTGGCAGAAGAAACGCGAGACCTTTGCGGAACAAGCTGTACAGTCACAAAGAAGTGACCTTCCTTAAGACCACTGTAGACTCTCTTGGCGTGGCTTACTGCACCTGAAGTTGCGTGTCATCCACTATACCATTGATCTTTACAACATTTAGTACGAAATACTCACTATTTCATTATTCATCACTCTGCGGAGAATTGGAGAGCCCTCTTCGACCTCCGTCAAAATAGCAACGAAGGCTGTGTCACGGCTACGAGCATCACTTTCACTAACCGCAACAGTAGAGTCGTTCCTCATACTGCGAAATTCGTATTCAATTCGAAAAAATTTCGTGGAATTCTCGTTCTGTTATAAAGTGGACAGGCGTAATTGATCAAAAAGATTAATTGAAAGATTCAGATAGTTCAAGAATGATCGTTTTGGTGGTTACTTTTCCCTACTTAATGTTACGTCGGCATCGCCACCAACGGTCGCAAGATTTTTTTTTAAAAACAGGCGATTAAATGAGTGTCTAAAGGAAGCAAAGAGTGCAGCGGTGCGAGTGAGCGGCCATACAACCTTCGCGCCCGCTCGAGTGACTTCATGCTGGAGTAGCGCTGCACCTGCGTCTGGCTGGCACAGTAGGTGACCATCCAGATGACGGTGTAGCCAATCAGCACGTTCCACGTGGTGTAAGTATGGTACATGTTCGTGCTGAAGCTGAAAAAAAAGTGGTAATGCAAGGTCAACTGGGGTCGCTGTCAATACATATCAAACCGCGTAATCAAATTAGGGCCTCAGTGAAGAACCGAGCTGCTGTTATAATAACAACAAAAAGAAAACAGTGAAACACTGACCATTTAGACAAGATATGTTAATGACAATAACTTTTAATTTCGCATCAATGCACTTATTGATACGAAGGGGCGGGCCGAAAAAGCTGTCGTTCAGACAGCTTTACGAGGCCGCTGGCCCCTTCATTGGCGCTTAACAGCAGCAATACATTAACAAAATACCTACACATAATTTGGCAATATATAACACAAGACATATATTAAAATTGTGCAATAATGTCTAATTTGACATGGTAAGGCAGTCCCACATTAGCCAAAAGTAAGCCAGCATTATATAGTATCAGCCAGCAATCAGCCAACATAAGTAATTACTAAACATCAATGCCCACCCGTAGTGATATAAATCTTGGTTGTGTGTGTGTAAATGTGGTGGACATTTAAGCAACCACCTGTCGCTGTTCACTGTACTCACGTATTAGAGGGGAAATGGCGCCACACTAACACATGGTGTTGAATATATGAAGGAAAGTGGCCACTATACGCTGACATAAGTAACGAAGGGAATACTAGAAAAACACACCTCTTCGGATTCCGGGTTCAGTGCTGCTTTGTTCGATAGCACACGCGTTACACCAGGAGTAATTCGATGTACCCGGTATTTTTTCCCACACAGTTTTACAAGCTGTCATATGAGGTAAGGATGGTGTGGTTGAATTTTTCATGCTGTGTTTTAAGGGGGCTCTGCAAGACTTATTCAGTCACAAAACGTCGTCAATGGGTTGTCGAGACTCTCGTGAAGAAGTGAGCCAAACATTACAGCTCAGTACGTGGCTTGACATTTATAAATAATTTTTAAAATCAGCTAGAACTCAACCCCTGTTCTTTCTACAAATAATGCAACCTCCACAAATGACCTCACCAGACACCCAAATTCACGGCCATTGGCTGATTCAGGCTGAGCTGCAAAGTTATTGCTCCGGCCGCAGGGCGCCGCCACGTGCCCATGCGCAAGCTCGCGAGCACACTGAAAGTAAGGCGCTCGTTTAAGGGGGAAAAAAGAGATAGATAGATAGATAGATAGATAGATAGATAGATAGATAGATAGATAGATAGATAGATAGATAGATAGATAGATAGATAGATAGATAGATAGATAGATAGATAGATAGATAGATAGATAGATAGAAAAAAACCTGCACAAGGTCTTGACGCCCGCGTAACGCAACTCTTTCTTTCCCCTCCCCCCTGCTTAGATTCCACCGCGTCAACCGGGACGAGAGAAGAGCGAAAGCAACTACAGCGTGCGACAAGTGTATGTTCCTGCGCTCGCGCTTGACGGATTCTAAAAATTTTGGTGGTGGTCGATTCGTAAGGCCGTCCGCTCCCTCAGTGATGCCACATGGTGGTTGCATGTAAAAGTGTGGCAGTGGCTCTTTAGGGACACTTTTTCGGGGAAATCGAGCAGCGTCTTAAGATGACTTGAAGTCATATATTGAGCCAACCAAAGGTGGTGTCATGCGTGTGCACCATGCATTTCAGCACACATATATGCAGGAATGCTTGCGAATTTCGAGTGCTTGTGTTTGTGCGTGTGTATGCGTGTGTATGCGTGTGTATGCGTGTGTGTGTGCGCGCACTGGGAAAGTGGGTTAGGGGGTGACGCAAACATCCGGTGATATTGCACATTGGGACCTTACTTGGTGTATATGACTCGGCCTCCATCGCTGGCGATCTTCCACATATTTCCAAAGCCTCCCAAGTGCTTCAAGCCCTGTGAAAGAAGGAACTCATTTTAATGTGGAAAGTATGAAAAAAGCTTTGCGTGTCGTTTTTTCTCGACCCATTACAAGACTGGGGAAGCTTTCGAGCTCACAAAAAAGTTCCTTACACTAGTTGTACGAACTATGTTCGGTTGGCAATGAAAGCACACAGCAGATATTAGTCTATTTTAATTTCATGAACTTCCACATTCTTTGAAGCTGAAAACACGATCGCAAGTTTTCCGCTGCGTTGTAACATCATTATACCGCCTCCGCATATAAGAGTTGGGTTTAAAGAGGTGCTCGTTTTGGATATAAGTAGCGGACAGATCGGCATGCAAACCTTGCTACAAAAAAAAAAAGGACCATAGAACACGTCTATCACGTTCGCACACCACTTGGCACTCAGCGATACCATTCTGGTAGTTATAAAAGCGATTGAATTCATGACCTTCTTGAGTTGTTAAGATCTTTGGACTGTCGTTATATGCGTCAATGGCACAATTAGCTGCGAAGGCATTGCATGTTTACTCAAAGTCGATAGATCTCCGCGGTCAGAGGCGTTCCCAGGGTTCCCCTTCAGGAGGGGAAGGGGGTGAAAGTTCGTCAAAACACCCCCTCCCTTTTAATCAATACTATGTATTGATTAGTTTCTATAAGGCAGAATTCGCGTCCTTCTCCTCTTAGGTGGCTATAGGGGTGGTTAGCCACCTTTCTGCCCCTCCCCTCCTCTTCCGTCCACACGCCTATGTCCGCGACCGCGTGTAGCTGCCACGTGCACCTGAAACTGTGATTTAGTGCTGTCTGTCTCGCTCTCCGATTATACCGCCTTTTTCACACTTCGATCCCTTTCTTCTAATGCCGGGCGGAAAACGGGGCTTACGTCTGATCAGATTCCCTGTCTTTGATTGCCTCTCTTTACCTCTTTCATTTCTGTTGAAACTTCTTCCAAGCAGTTACTGTGATAATATGTTATGTCTCTTGCTTCTTTCAGATTTCGTCTCCAGTGTGAGTGCTGTTTCTCCGTTTATAAACTCACGCATACTTCCGTGTGTCTGAGAAAAAATATCTCAGAGAACGAGTATAACTTGTTTAATGTAACCAACATCTTCCGTCATTTATTCACCTATTTTTCACTCGTATTGTCGCTTATCTGTCTCGCGGGAGGCAGTGCCTGTAATGTGGCCAAAATTAGTCCCGTCCATGAAGCTACAATGATCTTGAAAAATCAAAAAAAAAAAAAATTTCTCGAGAAAAGCTTTTTAGAGTTGTACCAAAAAGAACGGTAAATTTCGGTCTCTATACAGCATTCTTCCTAACACGCCTCAGGCGAAAGTGTATATGATGTGTTACAAAGGTGGTTTACTCATGAACTCCCTAATTATTATAACAGAGGTCTATTTAGGGTGAAATGACTTCTTAAAAACAACCTCATTACACCCTTAAGGGTATAAATGTTTTATTGGCTATTACTAATATTTTGAATGTCGCAAACAAAGGACTCGCGCGGAAACCTTACGCCAAGCGTGGAGACAAACTCACCGAGGCGATGACCATGATGTATCCGGCGAACATGAGCACCATTTGAACCACGTCCGTCCAGATCACGGCTTTGATGCCGCCCTGCGTAAGTTCATGTATGTTAACGTGCTAACTACATGCCTTTCCGCACATTGCTTTTTGATTTCTTCAAATCAAAACCCATAGATGCCACACCAAGCGCGAAAATTTATGGTCGACGTCGGTGTTAACACGACATATGAAATAAAATCGCCCCGAGGTGACGACGCCGTATGACGTCATCCTAACGTCATAGACCACCATGACTTGTGACGTCTTATGGTGTCACTGTGACGCGAAATAACGAGCCGTCACATGATGACGTCATCTCATCCGCGCTTGATCAACGGTCACCCAATCAGAGAGGCATACAGTGCAAAGTGCCTCCCATCTTGAAGGTTGTACGAAACCAAGTTATGTGAAGAAAGCTTTTAGAGGGGGAGAGGGTCAACACAAAGACTGTGAAGAAGAAGACTTTGAGTCACTTTAAGCGAATATATGGGATCCAATGAGGTTTTTTTTTCTTTCTGTAGTGTGAGCTTGCATTCCAGGATGCTGCTGCGCTTTTCGAATGCGTTGTTTGCATTCATCACCCGCTCGCACCTAAGACATGTACCCGTAATATGAAACAAATTATAGCATATATCGCACAGTGGAGCCGCCCACACATACCTTCATCGTGACTTGATTCATATGCGAACCCTTCCAACTAACCTGTACCACTCACTACTGTTACAATATGAGCAGCCTGCTAAATCATATCGCTATAATTGATTTGTACGGTTTAACGTCCCAAAACCACCATATGATTATGAGAGACGCCGTAGTGGAGGGCTCCGGAAATTTTGATCACCTGGCGTTCTTTAACGTGCACCCAAATCTGAGCACACGGGCCTACAACATTTCCGCCTCTATCGGAAATGCAGCCGCCGCAGCCAGCGGAAAAATATCGCTATGATAATGCTCATATATTGCTAAATCAAGGAAAGTGTGCCGGTCTAAAGATATAATTTGCAAGTTTGAAGACGGGCTGAATCAAGACGCAGCAGAGTGGCTGTATTCCTAGAACTAACTTGAAGGCCTATACTGTTGTCACTCGGGTAAGCTTAACCGCTGCTATACCCAACTGCAGTTGGAGGACGTAACCACAGTTACCGTAAACCAAATAGGGGTGCTGTTACACGTTTGCAGTTGTACGCGTTTAACGAACACAGTTTTAGCTCTAGTCAAGGGCTGATGTTCAAAATGCATACTGCCATTAGTAGCAAATGGTTGCACAAGCTCAAGAACTCCGCCATTCTGCACACACCCAAAAACTATTCGTTTTTAACGCGTAGCTATACCAGTTCGAAACGACGCTGTAGCTACGCGTAGGGAAGGTGGAGGCCTAATTAAAATAGCAAGTTTTTCGTGGCAGTGCATATACACGTAATTTATACACGTAATGTATCTTCCCAAATGCGTATCCACGCCTCCGTCATCGCAAAGGCCCAGTTGACTCGCTTTCGGATAGATGTTTCGCTGGGAGCTAAGCTGCTCACGTTCGACCTGGGAGCTGCCATGTTGTCAGTTTACTACGCCAACAGCGCTTGCTTATCACTGTTTAGTGAAACGGTCGTTAGCGGATCAACTGCGGTTATGGTTGTCGTCTGACTACGTACAACAGCAGTTAGACTTAACAGCCATCGTACTTAACTTTGCTTAGAATACCCATGTGACAAGGGTACTTTATAGTTGTTTTACAGTTTGTCACCCATTGACAATAAGCGCTGTATTTGGGTCGAGATGTCGTGGAACCAAGTATGTACAGGTTAAGATGAAAGATGCAGTCGGTTTACGTGTACCTGCTTTTCTTAGTTCAAATAAAACAGTAACTGAGGAATATATAGCCAGTGATAATTTTTCAGCATTAACAAAGAAAGTTCTAATTTTAATTTGAATAGCAAGATCTCGAAATCTGCGCTTGGTCTGTGTGGTTTTTTGTGTGTTAAGTAAATAAATACCGGAACATATAAAGCTTGTCTTCAGCACTTACTATGGCTGTGTAGAAGGTACATACGACACCATTGAGAAGGATCGACGACCACACTGGTATGCCGGTTACTGTAAGATAAACAAGGTGATGCATATATGCACTTCGGAAACATTGTCATACCGCGCAATCAGTTACTGAGGGGGCACACCACCGCAGAAAAGGAGCAGCTGGAATAAAAAAAAAGATTACAAAAATTGTAAATTTAAAACTCAACGAGGCATTGTTACAGTGTGTTTCTGCGTTCTTGTCTGTGTTTTTTTAATGAAATTCCATTTATAGTTGAGATTTTATTAGTGAAAGTACCGCCGTCGCGCACTTAAAGGCTTTCGAGAAAGCTAATGTATACAGAAAGGTAGTGCCTGGGAACGTTTAGCACGAAAAACTCGAAGGCTGTCGTTGATTCAAAGGGCACGGTGCATTACTAAAGTTGCACTTGAAGCTGCATCTGTCGTTTGTTATTTCAAAACTGCACCTTCTTGTTGATCATTCGCCTTGACTAGAACAATTACTGGTATTTCGAACGCTTTCCTTTAAGAAAGTCTATTTAATAAATGTGTGGATAGCACCAAACACAATTTCCTTGTTCTCACAACATGAATGTCCTTTAGTAGAAAATTTTAAAGCAGCAGAAGTCAGCTTTCCGTGTGACTGAAGATTTATTTTTTATCTGGTTACGAGTAGACCGCCGCAACTGCAGATCATGCAAAACGCAGGTGGCCACCTATGTATTGACGCAAAAACTCTCTCCAATCAGATAAGCATATGGCAAGTGGTTGCAAGAAAAGAAAAAAAATGTACGCGTACTTCTTACCTGACCCAAGAGCCAGCGCAGGACCGTAAAGTACAACACCCATATAAAGAAGCTGCAAAATCAAGTTAAGAGTTCTTTACAATCACGCTGTGCGTTCAACAAGTTGAACTGTTTAGTCAGACATCAATAAACAATGAACAAACAGCGATGATAGAAAATTATCTCTTTTTTGCTCTCACATTCATGCTTTGATGCAATCGGAAAAAAATCACAGCATATCCCCGGAGTGAGCGCAAATGAGTGGCGCGAAGCGTCCGCTTGTCCGTGCGTCCAGATGAATGGACGGACAGAGGCACGGATGCACGAATGAATGGTCGGACGGAAGCACGGATGGACGGACAGAAGTATGAGTGCACGAATGGACGGATAGACAACCAGACAGATGGAAGGACGAATGAACGGAAGCACTGACGAATAGACGACGGATGGACAGAAGCACGAACGTGCGGACGGATGGATGGACACACTCACGCACGGACGGACGGACGGAAGCATGGACAGATGGACGCACGGACGGACCGAAGCACCCACGGACAGACAGACGTATGGATGCACGAACGGACGGACAGAAGCATGAATACGTGTACGTATAAATGTAAGCACGGACGGATGGACGGATGGGTGAACGGACGGACGTGCAAACGGATGGACACACGGATGAATGAATGGACTGATGCTTCACCCCACTCATTATCATGCATTTCATGGATAAGCTGTTAAAAGCACTAATGCCATCTAGTTATATTATTCCCAAGGACATATACAAAAAAACGTCATCTATTGAGCAAGTCATAAACTAGAGGTGGCTACATACTACATACAGAGAAGGGAATGGCCCACGGCCCCAGGAGCTTCACCCCTAAAAATACTTTAGAATCACTGGCGATGAACAGATCATACCACGGCACATGAATACGATTAAGACATATTTGCTCCATTCATGTCATTCTCATCGCGAGGGGCAAGGATGTTGTATCTCATGATTTCGTCCATTAGTATTGTTTCTTCAAACTGGGACAGCTTATTGCTGTCCCGTAGTTAAGTACATCGTTCTCTGATTCATCAAACACTTGCTCTGAACTCATCGTACACTCTACGGGTACACTGCGCTTCTAACTCTTCGCACATGGGAACGCCTCTAGTAGCGGGTTGCGCGTCCGGGTGGTGATAGAAGCTTTCGAATGTTGTGGCTGGTGCCAGTGTTCGCGCCGGCTCCTTCGTGTTTTTCAGCAGTTCTGCGAAACGTTTCTTCTTTGACTTTGGTGTCATGTCTCAGCCTAGCAGCAGCAACGTTTGTTGAGTTGTTGGGTGTCACAATATCTAGAGCAATTCATCTTGAACGAAGCTTTACCACTTCCCGAAGGCTCACTGGTAAGAGAGACGTCAACGTTGGATTCGACTTGTTTGTCGCCTATTGGGAATAGAGTTGTTTCACTCGCTCACTTTTGTCGAATCGCTATTGCGGAGAGATTGTTCGATTCTCGTTATGTTTGGTGTAACCTTGATGGAATAGGCTGGGATTCCTCTGATAAATAGCAGGATTCGCTGTATGCATTTCATGGGCTATGGCAAGGCCAGTGAACAGGAGCCCTCAGCCTACCGCCCGTTGAATTTTTCATCGGCTTACAAGTAGGCTGAAGTAGCTCGCTCATGTGAACGCTACGGAAGGTGCGATAAAATTTATGCGCGTTTCGCCCGTTCTTTAGGCCTGACAGCGATGACTTCCTTTCATTCTAGTTGTATTCGATTCACACTTTATATCTCCAGGGCTCTGCTTCGAACTTGTCATGTTCATATGCAGTTTTTGTCTAGCCTAACTACAAAAGAAACATCATGCTTAAACTAGTTTTCTATTCATCAACAGTATTGTTGTTTTATTGCTGTTGCGACGGACTTTCAAATGAGGCGCACGTGACTCGCATAAATAGTTTTTTTTTTATTCCCTCGTAGGAGGTCGTATGTACCGCTGGATCCTGGTCTACCTCACAGACAGGTCAGTCTACATGTCCACAAAAGAAGGTGACACAGTTTCAAACGCGATGCATAAAGGAGTTACCTAGGGTGGTGTTCTAAGCCCCCTCTCTTGAAAAAAAAAAGTGCTACAGTCGGTGTAGATTACCTTGCTGCAGTGCCCCCATCCCCTCGTATTGCAACACCTCAATTAACATAGGGTAAAGCAGAGAAATTAAAACCGCGAAATTAGAATATAATTTATCAGGAAGGTGCATTATACCTCATGAAGAAAAATTTATAAAAAACATCATTTGTTTCCCCAAAAAGTTGCAAATAACTGGAAAGCAAAATTCACTTACCGTCGACATTATAAAGACGACGGATGCAATATTTCTGACCACAGTTGACATAAACCTTTTCTCCAAGTACTGAAACAAACAGAATTTCTTCAATATAGCGCTTGCTTTGTCATTTTAAAATCATAATTACACCCCTCACATACCACTCGAGATAATGATTAGATTTAATGCATTCACCAAAATTCATTAAATTTGCACATTGCGTAACAAAAAACACACTTCTGAAGTAATCTTGAGTTTTCAAAATGTACTGCTGGATAATAAGTGACTCAATCGATTAGGGCGTCAATATTTCTTTCCACTTCCAAGTCTGCTCTTTCAGCTCACGCCAACCAAGTGAGGTGTGTATATGTGGTTTGAACATTTGTAGATACTCTTTCGGTATTCCTGAAGTTGCATAGGATCATTTGAAAGCGCGACATTCAGAGCGAGTACCACAGACTATCGCCTCACTCCATTTGTGCGCTAAGTTGGTCGAGTTTAGCTCATCATTTTCATCTTCATCATCTTCATGCTGCATAGGTGCGCCCAACATAGGGTACCCGCAGGTTGCGGGATCGAATCCCGGCGACGGCGGCTGCATTTCTGATGGAGGTGAAAATGCAGTATCGTATGCTCAGATTTCGGTGCACGTTAAAGAACCCCAGGTGGTCAAAATTTCCGGATCCCTTTACAACGGTGTCTGTCATAATCATATGGTGGTTTTAGGACGTTAAATCTCACATATCAATCAATCAATCAATCAATCAATCAATCAATCAATCTACCGCAAACCCTTTTCCCGTGCTTTGTCAAAAAACCTGTCAGGTGCTGGCAGCAGCCATGCTATCGCCGCAGACTTGCTCTCGTCGTCTGCCCTCATAACTTCCTGCAAAACCAAGCTTCTCTAGCATAGAGAGACAAGGAAATTGCACCACCGTCCTTAAATGCTGGTAAACGATCTATGTGAATTTTAAATTTTGGTCTCGGTGAATTATTTCGCGGTATTTGCACCTGTACGTATTAGAGAACAATATACACTGTTATTTTTGTTGCGCAAAAACGAACGAGACTATTGCATGATACGGTATTAAAACCTATACAGTCAAGCCTGAAACGGCACCACGACTTTTCACGCGCAATGCTGTTGCTAAAGAGCCCATGACATAAATAGCCAAATCCGAAAGCTTCAGAAAAATATTTATTACTTCGGACTCAGCCACAAAGCTCCCACCCTGCGACTTGTGAACCTTTCTCCCACGAAACCGCGCCGCTTATTGGCGATTAACCACTGCGGTAAAGTAGGACATAGTGCGCGGACGCAAAAATATAGTATAGCATGTATTTATCGCTTTATTAGCACTTGTCCCAAGTAGGGGTGGCATGCATATCAAGCGAAGGCTATTAGAGTGACATCTATTATTCTATAGGACGGTGAAATAATTGGAGCTCACTTAGACTTACTCAAACATGTTCTGCTCCAAGGACTCACACGAAATCGGGCTCGCCAAATTTACCCTCAACTGGCTCACTCTAACTCAGACTCGTTCAGCTTTTTCCAATGTTACAGCCAGTCACCGCGTTATGTGCTCGAAGATATGAGTAGATTCTATTTTTTTGTCCTTTGTTTCAATTTTTAACAATTTTTTTGTATTTGATATTAGATTCAATATTCGCATTTCAGCCACTATTCGATTTGAATTCGATTACAGATGAAATTTCACTATTCGCACACCCCTAGAAACAAATAAAAGGAAGCATAATAAAAGTTAGAAAATTACATGCGATTACACAGGTATGCAAACAATCCAAAACAATTGATTGATTGATTGATTGATTGATTGATTGATTGATTGATTGATTGATTGATTGATTGATATGTGGGGTTTAACGTCCCAAAACCACTATATGATTATGAGAGACTCCGTAGTGGAGGGCTCCGGAAATTTCGACCACCTGGGGTTCTTTAACGTGCACTCAAATCTGAGCACACGGGCCTACATCATTTCCGCCTCCATCGGAAATGCAGCCGCCGCAGCCGGGATTTGAACCCGCGCCCTGCGGGTCAGCAGCCGAGTACCTTAGCCACTAGACCACCGCGCCGGGGCCAATCTAAAACATTTTGGTGTTTATAATATTGCTTTTTCATAAGTGAGAGGAACTGACTCCATGATTCTGGAAACTCGTCTGCACTGACCACATCAGCTACTAATCCTGACAACAAATGGAACAGTTCGCGCTTAAAGGAGAAGTGACGCGAGAATTTGTGTGTTTTATTTTACGCCAAATGAAAAGCCTATAATATGTACTGATGAACCTTAATTAATTCTGTGATTAATTCTGTTTTGAAAGCTTTTTTCGGTTCCTATTGTACCCTGACGTCATAACTTGCTTTTTGTCCCCTGCTCGCGCAAGATTTTGCGGCGTTTCCACAGCCACTCCGCATTGGTGGCTACGTTTGTGATGCAGAAGCGTCTATTTTGAGTATTGTGATAGCGCACAAGCGTCTATTTTGAAAGTTTTGGTGCCTTACGCCATCGCAACTAGCCAGACTGCTGCGTAAAGTCGCCAGAATTCGTACTAGCCTGACGTCAAGCTTGTGTCAATGTCGATAAGTGCGTCAAGGAAAATTGACTTTAGCAATATAAAAATTAAGTACCTTACCAGCATTTACAGAGCCTTGCACTTATTCAGCCATTTATTTATAAAGAAGATTCATATAGCCTTGTATATGTACCTCCATGAAATTGGCGCCTTTACCTTTTAAAAAGAAGAGCAATGCAGCGAAGTCATACACGAACCTCGTTGATGCTTGTGATGTCCATCTTGTAGTACATGGGGAGAAATACGAATGCAGCAACAGTGATAGACACGGTGGCAGATATGGCGCTCGTCCATAACATCGAACCACGCAGGAACACTTCCGATGGCTGTCCCAGGATGCCGATAGAGGACAGGTAGCTGGCCATCATGGACAGGGAGACGGGAAGCCAGTTGAGTTGCCTGTTTCCCGTCAGGAAGTGCTTGTTGGACTTTGTGCGGCGGTCGTGCCATGCCACGAAGACGCCGATGCCGGCCGACAGCGCCAGAAAACACATGAGCACCACGTAGTCAAGTGCTACGAAGTGAGGCGCCGCCATCTTCATATAGAACTTTCGAAGATCTGCGTTGAGTGTCGCCGCTTCGAAGGTGAGGTGTGCTCTTCAGTCAAAATGTTTACCTCTTGAATTTTGTTTGAATTTTTGTTGACCCTTACGTCACTCTGCTATCGTACTGCTGCAAGTCAGCCGTGGTCACGATGCCGTCGTTCTCACAGCAAGTCTTCTGCGTCACAGAGTGTCATTCACCTGTCAACTGTAGTTGACTGATCTCAATTTGACTTCACCATTTTATAACTTTTTTTCCAAGGCAAGTATTTTTTTTTTTACTTCTGTTGTCTTCTACATTGTTCGAATCCGGTTCATCGTGTTCGCTTTCAGGATCAACTGATTCAGTATTCCAATCATTCCATAGCGCATTGCCAATTACCTCCAATGGTAAGTGATCTTACGCTTTCTTTGTTACAATTGAGTTCATCAACCGTCTTAGCTTGTTCCAGTGATCACGATTTAGTTAGAGCGTTTATAAAGATTGAGTGAGTTCACCTGCCTCCTTACAATTTCCTTTGTATGATGAATTGTTGCTTGTGCAATGAAATTATGTTTTCCTGTCTTTTTTTGTTCGTTCCCTTCTGGACCCGGACTTTTGATTTGCGATATAGCTCAGTATTGGTTATCAGAATGCTTTCGTTTTTTTCCCTATTGTTAAGGAATATTTCAGGAAGTATTCAGTAGCTTTACAAAGCGAGAAATATTTCACTGCTAATTGGGTTCACACCTTACAAATTAACTTGTCTGCACGGCAAGATATGTGTATCTGAATATTAGTGAAGAAATTTCTTCATCAGGATCAGTTGATATTGGGCACTTCTCGAAGCTAGTTTGAAAGTTCCTCCAGCTTTCGCTTCTTTATGCCCTGTTTAATGACCACCTGAAAAAGTAGCGAAAGATGCACATGGTATAAATGTATATGACAAAGTACAGTCAACCCTTAGCTATCAAGAAAATATTGGGGGAACTGAGAGAATGCAGCTATTCTTTAGGTTGCTAGTGTAGGCACTGCAAAGAGCAGCTGTTTTGTTCTCTATACTTCAGAGTCTCTACGAGTGCGGCACAACCAGCCTGTTCAGCCATGTTCTGTTCAGGCGTTGCTTCAGAGCTCTAACCATGTACCAGTTTTATTTTTAGCGAGGTCCGGCTGAATCTAAGAGCTGATTAGTGCATCAAACTCACATTGTTGCCGACGTAATTTTATACCAGGCGTATACCATCGACAAAACTTGTGATTTATGCTCAAGCGCGCTTAGCTGCCTCTTCAGGGTTCCGTTCATTAAAGACGAGCTCCGCAAACTTTTGTCATAACCGTGAGCACGGGGTCGTTCTTTAAAAAAAAGAACGTTGATGATAATATATAGTTTTGCTGGGTTTAATCAGTGCTTGCGAAATAACATAGCAATCTCCTGCTGCTTAAGTTATTGTGAGAACAATCTTTGCTTTCTAACCATTTCCTCGAGTGACAAACACTT
The DNA here is from genome assembly GCF_013339725.1 of Rhipicephalus microplus. Taxonomy (NCBI): domain Eukaryota; kingdom Metazoa; phylum Arthropoda; class Arachnida; order Ixodida; family Ixodidae; genus Rhipicephalus; species Rhipicephalus microplus. Next base: position 99,171,211 of record NC_051171.1, read on the forward strand.
ACGTAGACCAAGGTGAAAACAATCACTGATCAAGGTGAAAACAATCAAAGGTGACCGCACTGAAGAAATATCCGTGATATACTGTCAGCTGTCATGCTACGGTAGCATGGTTATTATACGATAAACGGACAAGTCTGTGTTTCAAGATGGGGGTTCATCACAAAGCACTATTTCGTCAAGTGGGAGTCACAATTATGATATCTATGTTTAGGACGAAGCACCTTAAAAGACGGCACAATGTCCTTCCGTTCACAAACTGCTGCCCAGCGTCTACAGCAGATGTAGAAACTTGAACATCTGTGAACAACAAAAGTGCTACCAAGAAGCTGTTAACCAAAAGCAACAAAATAAAAGGCTACAACCCCAAAAAACACCAAACACACGAAAAAACAGTATGCGAGGAACCGACGTTCAACCACTCATCAATCAAAGCATATGACAAAACGAAAGGTCGACACAATCAAAATGGAAGGCTGTAAACCAGAACAAAATAGAAGGTCACCATTCATGGTCCCATGTACACGCCTTCACCCAAACATCAGCATCAACTTCGTGGATATGCACGGATATTATTTTTATCTATCGAGTGTATTCTTTCAATGAACGTCTGACATCAAGTATCAGCCGTGAATGAAGGAAGCTTCCCTACTCTCTCATCAGTCTAGTCCACCCCAGTTATCAAAAGAAAACGGCATATTGCCATGTTTAATCGCCAGTCTTGAGTGTTGAGTTATTGCGAAGTGGCGGCTAATTTCTTTCTGTAACCGGATAATTGACGGCAAAATAAAACATATCCTGACACCTTAGGTGACTAAAAACGTTTTGCGAATATAACGAACTGTGCGAATAGCGCACTTTTCTATAACATAAAAAAATACATTTTAAAAGAGTGTGACTATAGTGAGCTGGAAATCGAATAGTGAGGTGTAAGATGTAGGCCTTAAAAGATGGGAAAAAATTAATATGCACACCTTGATGTTTAGGAACGTCCCTGTTAGATGCCTTGTTTTTAAGGTGTTGTTCCTGGTGCCGTTTCTCTGGCGCCTAATATGCCTTGCCGAATTGTGGGACGCCCTAGAGAAATGAAGGTCACCGTCAGAACTGATGCCTGGTCGAGCTGCGTGTGGAGTAGCAGTGGTCACGCATTCTCCCAGTGTCCAGCATGGAATCGTTCTCTAGATGAGGTCAGAGGTATATGGCGCAAGAGTAAATGACGTTGCAAGGTGTACCTTGCTAGGTTGGTGTGCTCTTGTGGCCGTTCGTTATCGCTCAGTTGCCGCGCTAGGGGAAGGCAAAGTGAAGGCGCCCAAGCCCTGGGTCATCTGAGCGCAATCTAGAAGAACATAAACAACAGATAACTGCCATATATACTCTTCTCCCGCCATATACCAGCTGTTGGTCGTCGTACTCTAAATACGGTAACATTTACTAAAAGTGCAGATTTTCACAAGTTTGTGTAGCTATAAAATATCAGCGATTTAGTAACCTTGGCAATATTAAACTCTACTAAAAATGCACAAACTCACTTTTAAAGGAATGGTTACGGGAAATAATATTTGGCACCCGTCCACACTATCGACCATTATCACGCCAAAATGGAAGTTACATGGTACAGTACACGATATGCTGTTCCCACAAACCAGCTCGCAGGAGATTTTATACGGCTGCCACTCTAAATTTCTTTCCTTTGCTTTTCTTTTTCGACGCATTCCACGCCCCGCCGCGGTGGTCTAGTGGCTAAGGTACTCGGCTGCTGACCCGCAGGGCGCGGGTTTGAATCCCGGCTGCGGCGGCTGCATTTTCGATGGAGGCGGGAATGTTGTAGGCCCGTGTGCTCAGATTTGGGTTCACGTTAAAGAACCCCAGGTGGTCTAAATTTCCGGAGCCCTCCACTACGGCGTCTCTCATAATCATATAGTGGTTTTGGGACGTTAAACCCCACATATCAATCAATCAATCGACGCAGTCCACGAGGTTTCGCTCATTGCATGCGTTGATCACCCACAGAAAGGGAAGCGTAGATTTCACAATTTCGCACATCCTGCTATGCGTGCCTCACGTTTTTTTTTTTTTTACCCAGCCTTATGCAGTTTCAATACACCGTCTATATACGTAGGCTAATAAATGCGAACCTTTGCGGAATACGACAGATGGAATTCGCTCCTTAAAGTAAAACACGCGCTGGCGCATTGTGATAGCTGAACTAAGTAGCTGTCTATACGACGTGAGAAATCCGGTGGCTGAGACCAAACAGGTCGCCTTTACTTATGAGAAGAGAGAGACAAACAAAAAAAAGTCACAGCTATACCGCAAATGTGAGGCAATGATTGCGATACCAACAAATCGGAACGTCACGTGAAGAATGGTAAGTAGATCGAAACGTGTGTGATTAAACAGATTTAGTTGCGCTTGCACAGCCGCCATACGGACGCAGCCTGCCAGCAGTTTGCGATGAGAGTTTGCGTCCGAACTGCTGCTGCGGACACGCAACTAAGTTTGTGTAATGACGCACAAAACGTATACACTGAAAAGTACAGATGAACACGAATAAGTGTTTGAGTTGTTGCTTCGCTGTGTCTGAAAAAGACGCCCTTTTCACAAACGGCGACTGTGCAGCTGGTGCAGTGGTCTTTCTGAACAGGGTAACTACAACAGAAGCGTTTCATTGAAAGCCCAAGGCGTGCGATTCTCCCCACAGCGAGATAAGGGCACGCACACGTGAGCGCGGAAATCAACGCATGAACGCGCGTTGCGGCGTCGTGACGATCTAGCGACGCTAGGGAGCCTTCATGTGCGCGCGTCTCCGTGTTTTAGGCAAGAAGGATTGAAGAAAGATTGCTGGAGTGGAAGCTCTTGCAATGCCTTGCCAGCAGAAGTGAAGCCATCTTTTGCCACTGCCAAGATGGCGAAAACATGCTCTTTTTTGATGGTGCCCAGCACTTAAAGATCAAGTGGCTTTGATATGTTATGTAAATGCTACGTTAGTTTTATGTTAAAAGATTGTTGTTCCCAACAAAATAACACACAGAAACGAGTATAGATGACTAAATCTTCAAGGAACTTTGCCTCCAATTAGAGGCTCACTAAGAAAAACTAGTAACTGTAAGACGCACTTGGAGCACTATCTGATCAGAAAAAGTTCTCACGTTAAACTTGTTGGGCGTGCGAGAGAAACGCTTCGTTTTTATTCGCTGAACGGTGATAATTTATCATGCTTCTAGCAAGATGGCCGCCACAGCCGCCATTTTGCCAGTGGAACGGCTTCACTCCTGGGAAGTCATTTCCACTCCAGCATTTCTTTTTAAATCCTCCTTAGTTTTAGGGTGGGGACAACTCCGATCATGGTTGCTTACAACTGGCTAAAACGGCCCCCATACTTGACGGGCCGCCATGTTGGTTCTGAGTGGTTGCTCATTTACATTGACGGCAGCGTGGGTTTCAACGAGAAGAGGTTTTTTTTTTTTTTGTAAAGCAAGTGCTGAAAGCTGAAGGGTTGTTTTCTGAGGTTAGCCGAGGTTTGGCAGAACAGGAAAGACATGTTCGTGACTCGAGTTTGTATAAAATACTGTTAAAACAGTTCGTTTCTCCCAGTTGGTAGACCCACCGCATTGGCGGAGTGAGGTTATTTAGGGAGCCTATATTTGCGAGGGGGAGAACCTCGATGTCAATATGAATGGACTTCAATGTCTGCGCGCCATTCATGAAGCATATTCACCTTAGCACTGCAAAAGCTCAAAGGCCTCTTAGTGCAAGGCTGGAAATCGTGCTGTTTATATGATGGAACTCGTAACGACAGGGAAGGCAGAACAAACAGCCGGGTAGCTCACGATGTTCTCTGTAAACCGAATAGCTCAGCTAGCCTGTTTCTCATACCCTAAACATTCGTTTCTCCGTAATATAATTTCATACAGCAAGTTTAGTTCCTGTGAATGAATCTGTACAATGACTGCTTAAAAACTTTACAAGCTGTAAGCATTGCCCGAAAAAGTAGGGCATTCAATCACATTACACCGCCCTCCCCCTATGCCCACAAGCATGTATATTAGGCTAGAAGAAAAGCAAAGGGGAGCAACGAGGGACAAATCAAGTTTTTACAGGTCAGATTTTATTGCAAACAGCATCCAAACGGCATCTGGCCTTGTGTCTTCAAACCATCCTGCCTCCTTTGCTGGAAGCTTGTGTCCTCGCAGTGGGCCTAGAGTAAAGCAATAAGACAAAAAATCATACACGGCTCCGACCACATATACGGAGTCCATACACATTTTCTCTACAAGCACTAAATAAAAGCGGAGTTTACGATATCAAATCATCTGTGTGCCTGGTTATGAAACAAAAGGACGACACAAATAACGATGCACCACATAGGGCATATTTGAGTTATAGGCTGACAATCGACTTGGTTAGTGCACATATACTGCTCCGTTCAGGACCAACAGATAGACAGAAGGATGGACGGACACGAACAGTAAATCTGTCGCATTCTATGTCATTAAAGAGTAGTCCTGTTTGCAATTATTGAGCGAGTTTCGGTGTGGTTGCGCGTGTCATTGAAGCGAAGAACGAATACCCCATGGCAAGCCACACGAAAAGTTAGTTGCGTTGCAACTGTGCAAGACAAGCGCCTACAGGAAACACGTTCATCGGCTCGTCTGTCTACCTCTCCATATGCCCTTCCGCAGCAACCGAGGTAAAATTGCAGGAATGTGAACATCTGCCAGAAAAGAAATAAGGGAACGGGAGCGTCTGTAGGTGGCCTACGGGCCTGGCGTTTTCCGCGACGAATGCAGCGACGGCTTCAAAAACCGACAAAGTGCAGATAGTGAATGCATGCAGGACCACACATTCGACTAGTCATATCATTCGATTGAGATACTGCGCTTCGACTACAAGGATAAAAAGCATACTCAACCATCTTCCGCTCACACAGCGTAGCCGAACGAAGCCCAATTCCTTATACTGTGCATGTTGTCATGCTTACTTTGCTCAAACTGCTTTTCGTGCCATGAATACAGTGAACTCCCGCAGTGCCATGAATACAGTGAACTAGTATATACCATGAACTCGAGGGGGTTAAAGGTGGGAAGTGGACCCGAAGCGCAAGCCGTAAGAAAGTGTGCGCGTGCCACCTCTCGTTTAGTCCTTGGAATGTCCGCTGGATGGCGGTGCTTCTATATGGGGAATATATGATGAAAAGATGCGAGATGGTGGTACTTGGAGTGTTGAATAGATGGACGAACGGACACATAGACAGATGCATGGATGGACGCATGAACGGACGCAGGGGCGGCTGCATGGACGAACGCAGGGACGCACGCACGGACGGGCTGATGGACGCATGGATGGTCACACTGACGGACGCATGGACGGACGGAAGCAAGAACAAATGGACGGACGAATTTTTCGCCCCGCTCTCCATCATTCACTCCGTGGATATGCTGCCATTTTTTTAACCTTGTTTTTACGCACAGCGTTTTGGCATGTAGCTTTGAGAAGAATGTTTTCTATATTGGTGAGATGCTTAGTCCCGCCAACTTTTGCGTATAACATGATTTGATGAACACTCTCGGCCCCGCTGCATTTCGTTAATCGTCGAGTGTTCCCTAGTGCTCTTATTGTCACTTGTGCTTGTACTTGTGTATATCTGCTTCTTTTTATGTTCATTCTAACACACATTTTAATCGATACCATGAAAAAAAGATAGCCGAGTGATTAAGATGCTCGCTTTCAGATTGTGTGAACAGGCCTTCAAATCCCGCCTAGCTGTATTCTTTTAATCTTTTTCCTTCGGTCTCTTTCTCGCTCTTTTTCTTTGTTTCTCTCTGGATTCATTCTTCCGCGGTGTCAGGTTATTGCATCCGGCACCTCTGAAATCACCACACATGTTCTTCATCCGAAGCAGAAAAGCAAGACGACAAAATAATGAAGAAGAGGATGAAGAGAGCAAGTGCCGATTCATGATAGGCACAGATGCTTTTGTGAATAACGAAAAGGCAGCAGTAGAAATTGCATCCGATTACTTCGATTGGCCAATTTCAGTAAGGCTACCAGACTTCACTCCAGTTTTTGAATCTAAGCTCTTGGCTATTATTTTGACTCTTCTAAAATTGCTTTCAAACTGCTTTCAAACGAAATGATCATTACAGATTCTCTTTCGGATTGTACAGCTCTCACAGCTTCGGAACAATCAAGAGCCCTACTGACACTACGCACATTAGTTCCACCCCAACTGAAGCTAGTATGGGCTCCAGTTCACTGTGGCATACAGTTTAATCAAATGGCCGATTCATTATATAGTCCGAGCTTCGCTTGATGGTCCTCTCATTTCGGTACTCCCAGATATAGAATACTTAGTATCAATCAGATATAGAAAATTACCCATCTTTACAGATATGAAGCAAAATACTACTAAATGGACGGACTATCAGCTACTGAAATATCCCTGGAAACCTCAGTGGAGTCAATCTGGAAAGTTAGAAATTATTTTAACCAAATTTCGGTGCCTTGACCCTCCAATAAACTTTCATTTACACAGAATTGATCTGGCCATATATCATCTGTGCCCGTTCTACAAAGAAACAAACTATTGTGCATTACTTCAAACCATGCCGGAACTATAGAAAAAAACTTTTTTATTTATTGCGTTTTCCATGATAAGCTTAAATTTCAATGTCGATAATGATTTCAGTTTCGGCACCTCCAGCTTTGGGCCTTGCCACAGAAACGTGTTTGATGCAGTATGTAATTTCAGGCAAGAATCTAAACGCATGTCAAAATAAGGCCTGCTTAAATATATTCTTGAGAAACTCTTGTGATATAAAATATAATGTAAATTAATGTCGGACATGCATTCGATTTTGATCGGGTGAAGTAAACTCAACTGTCTGATCTGCTCAAAATTTCACTCTTCCGATATAGTATTGGCTCAATTTTTCTCTTATTGATTAATCTTTGTTTTAATATTATTTTATTCTTGAAAGACAATTTGCTATTCTTTTCGTTTTTGTTCCTTTATTAGCAGACTCACAATTATCGTATCACATATAGGCTACTAAAAGCTTGCATGGTCCATCCTTCAGAGTGCATTTGTGCCAGTGCTTACAGGCAACAAACATTTGTAACAAACAAACAAACAAACAAACAAACAAACAAACAAACAAACAAACAAACAAACAAACAAACAAACAAACGGGTTGATGGTGTTCATAATTTCTGCTTCTGATAGACAAAGTACGGCGAGCAGCACCTGGTTAAAGATTAAAACGCATTAGTCTTTATCTATGTGGGGGTTCCTCCACTTTGAATGGTGGTTTATGGAAGCACGCGTCTACGACATTTGGTGAATAATGTTGAATAGGAAAAAAATATATTGCCCTCGCGTCTGCGTGCTTCGTCGCAAAAGGACATCGAAAGAAAATAATCATTCGTCTGGAGACGCGGCGTGAGATATGACGCCATCTGGCAGTAATGACCCAGAGCTTTTTATATTGCAGAGCCACTCATAGGTGGCAGCACCCTGTCGGTCCAACCATACAGTTTCTTAATATACACTAGAGAGAACTCTGGCGCTAGTGTCTAAGGGAGCTGCAACGCACGGCGGTTCAGCGAACATGGGAATGATGGGTAGTACACACATTTGTCTAAACTTAGTACTTCTGGCTTGGTTTTGGCTCCGTGTGTGTTCGTGTGGCTTGGAGCTGTTTTCTCACGAAACAAAAATCAGCAAATGTTCTGTGATTGTGCCTCACCACTTCATTCTTTTAGACTTACCGTTCCAAATTGGGTCACGAAGTTCAAAAGGGTTAAATCTTTATTTGAAAACAAAATCGAAACACAGCAATAAACGAAGCCGCAAATACGATTCGCTGCTCACAAGTACAAAGACTAGGCAAATGTGTGTACTACCCATCATTCCCATGGTCGCTGAACGATCGCAGCGCCAGAGTGCCCTCTAGTTAATTTTAGGAAACTCTATGGTTTCAGCGAAGCGTGGGAAACACTCGCTTTTTCTTCATAGAGGCTTCTTCTCAGCGCAGCGTAATGACCACTGTGGTTTGCAGAATTACTTTTTTACGCGTTATTTCAATGAAGAGACACACCACCTCATAATTGTGTACTTATGTCGCGCCTCAACGATGCGTAATATTTGCTTTTTGATTGATAATGTTCATAATTATGACGCATCCACAAGATCAAGATGGGTGGGCATTGAAAAAGAGCTTCAACTTTGGCCGGTGGCTGAATAATTGGATACACGGACCAACAGATAGAAAGACAGACCAAAATTTCTGCGTTGAAATTTCCTATAAAGAAAAAAAAAACTTCTGTCTTAAAGAAATCCTACAAATCCCATGAATTGTGAGAATCGATGTAATGCGAAGAAGCCAGTATAGAGCAAAACATGTAGTGTATAACATTCATGTCATGATTTCCACATTAGCAATTGTCATGTTCATCATACAGTCACCTCACGCAATACAACATTTAATGAGTATCAAGTTCGCGAAACAGCCCTCTGGGCACCATAAGCGTGGCAAGTAAATCATGTTGTACATGACATGGACGTCATGACTTTCACATTACCAACAGTCGTTTATGTTGGCCATCCGGAAACGTTTCATCCTGCCAATTTGGGGATATATCAAGTTTAAGAAATGGACACAGGAACACCACGGCCGTGAACCGTAAACCGTACTATTCATGACAGAGTAGTCATGATATTCATGGTGTGATCAGTGATTGACGTTCATCGTACTGTTATGTTATGCCATGCAAGTATTGGTATAAATTCTGTGAACGATCTGCTCGATAGAGCACAGTCATATGGATAGATAGATAGATAGATAGATAGATAGATAGATAGATAGATAGATAGATAGATAGATAGATAGATCGATAGATAGATAGATAGATAGATAGATAGATAGATAGATAGATAGATAGATAGATAGATAGATAGATAGATAGATAGATAGATAGATAGATCGATAGATAGATAGATAGATAGATAGATAGATAGATAGATAGATAGATAGATAGATAGATAGATAGATAGATAGATAGATAGATAGATAGATAGATAGATAGATAGATAGATAGATAGATAGATAGATAGATAGATAGATAGATAGATAGATAGATAGATAGATAGATAGATAGATAGATAGATAGATAGATAGATAGATAGAAATACTGCATTGTGCATATAATGCATAATGGAAAAACGAATATATATGCAGATGGATCATGCACTGAAGAAGCGTCAGCCTGCGCGGTATTTATACCCAAAATTCAAAAAAAGAGAATGTTCAAATTATCGCACAAATTTTCATCGTTGACTGCAGAATTGGTAGTTCAGCTTGTCTGCGAGCATTCTGAGCCACGAAAGTGGGTGATATGCACGGAGAGCAAAGCTGCCTCTCAGCTAATAAAAAATGCGAGATCACTTTACAAAAATGGTGAAATAGCACAATTTGTTGCAGAAGCTGGGGAATACGCCACAGCGCAGGGTCACGACATCGTATTCCAATGAATACCCAGTCACATTGGAATAAAGGGAAATGAAGAGGCTGACAGCCTCGCCAAGAAAGCATTGAACGAAGAACGGGATCGCGCAATCCCGACTTATGTGGCGGATATTCGACATAATATAACGCAAGGAGCTAACCATTGTTCGATGGAGAAGTAATTCGATAGCCCTAAATCAAAGGAATCTGTACTTTATAAGGTTGATCCACACAGAAAATTTTTCATAGTGACAGATCTTCCGCGACCCCTAAAGACATATTACTCCAGACTTCCTTTGGAAGTAGCATACAAAACAGCTTCCTGCACAAAATACATTGATCCAGCTCCCCGGAATGCCATTGTGGTCATGCAGAAGAAAATGTTCGCCATATTCTTTCGGTGTGCATTAAATACGTGAATGAAAAAAAATTAAGGAACAAATTTTTAAGTTTGGACAGGCGGCCCCTCGCATTACAGAAATTACTTGGACCATGGCCTAAGATGCATCTTCAGAAAAAGGCAAACATCTATCTTCCTGACAGACTTCTTAGTGAAGACGGGACTGGATAAGCGCCTGTGATAGACAGCCCGGGATTGATATATAAGAAATATATCAATCCCGGGAATATCAATATATATATATATATATATATATATATATATATATATATATATATATATATATATATATATATATATATATCTGCTTCACCCACTCATCACCATTTCACTTCGTGGAGATGCATAGACTTTTTTACAACAATTGAACACAAGCACGATTGTTCTTCCCTCGAAAGTATATTCTCAAATATACAAAAGAACAGTGCTGTATTGAGCTAGAAACACTTAGCCTACTGTTTTCTGCGATGCCAGGTGCGTCGCTACAGCTTAGCGCAGCGGTGAGTGCACGACGCTTCGCGAAAACGATCAAATACTTCCTGTAAAGCTGCTACGTCGGAGTGAACCAGTCCAGCGAGTGGGCGTAAGCCTCCTTCAACAACACAGACACTGCTTGAGTGCCTTGCACCAGACGCCCAAGCTGCGTGAAGAACAAAACTGTAGGAAAGGATAGACAGGTCCCTAGCTAACACTATCAATTCCAAAGCCTGCACTTCGTGGTGGTATACATCAATCGCAGCGCCAGTTTCCTAGGTTTTTGCTTGAAACTCTGTGTAAACCACCCTTCAAATCTATCAATATCTCACTGAATACGTATAATCAAGCCTTGTATTGCTGCGGATCTCTGTTCTTGGTAAGTTCCAACGAGAACATGCGCTATGTATTACAGTTAGAAACGAGCTATAGTAACGTCAGCATTGATTGTGGCGAGTCAGAACTGTGTGATAGCCAGAAGTTTGCGAACAAGTACGCAGCTTTGTCGGTTTGATCGCCTGCGCACATGAATATCATGTTTAATTTTCAGAAGGAACTTTTTTTGTCATTTTTCAGGTACATTTTATTATTTCCGCATTTATTATTTTTGAATGTCTAGAACCACCGATGTCTTTCCCAGACCACCACGAAAAATTGGCCCGGCAAAGAACTTAGGACAGTCTTGGAAAATGCACCCCATGTTTAGCTGAGGTGCCTCGAGGAGAAGGAGACTGCTGGTTGAGGGAGGACAAACGCATCGTGTATGCTTGCATGTCAGAAATGCTTGGCAAGAAATGCTTACTATTGAGCGTGCTGGGTATTTTACGTACAAATATTTGAAAAAAAATGTCACTAAGTTCAACGAAAAATGTGTTAAAAGCAGTCAGAAAATACCTTTTGTGTCTAGCGCAAATTTATGTTGGCAGACGGGGTCATGAAGTAGTTGACATGAAGTGTTTTACGTCCTAAAATCACGCTATCATTGATACGCCGTATAGTGGAGAGCTCCGGATATTTTACCATTGTTTTTTTTTTTTTGGCGTGCTCTGATGTCGTACAGCACACGGGCCTCACCGTTTCGCCTCCGGCTAAATGCGATCACCACGACCTTCGAGTCAGCAGCCGATCAGCGTAGACATGCGCTGTTTCATCGAGGTGGACAGCACGGCACAAAGTCGCCCCCAACGGCCACCCTGTGTACACTTCTAACCCGAACGTCGCAGGATCGAATCTCGGTCGCATTTCGACGGAGACAAAATAACTAATATTCAAGTGTACTCGTCGAAGAACTCAAGGTGGTCTAAATGTGTCGTGCTTTCTACTATACACTCTTAATTATATACCGCTTAATGTAATGGATACATTCAGAAAATCTTATCTGCCGTCTGGTTTCCTCGATATAGCACGTATATAACTAAAAGACGTGATTAAGAAAGTACGCGGCGTCTCTCATAAGAATATCGGTGTTTTAGCAAGTAAAAACCAAACAATTATTACGACAGCATCTGAATTTACGAAACATTAATTCCGTGTTTTGTTTTTTTTTGCATGCCGAAAAAAACGGAGCCCGAGGAATGCCGTTGTGAGAAACTCCAAAATAATTTTGAGCAGCTGTGGGCTTCTGACATGCACGTAAAACTGCGCTCGCGTTTTTGCATTTCATTACCGCCAAACTGCAGCCACCATTTCCATAAATCAAACCCGCGTCGTCAACCTAATACAAGCGATACAATTTAGCCGCTAAGCTACCACCAGGCGGTTGCCATATAAATGAGCAAACTAAAGAAATATTCGAAAAACAGATCAGCCATATTGACATTATGCAGGAAGCTATAGAAAAGTTGTTTGTAGCTAGAAAACCCATCTCATTGGACGGAGTATGCAAACTAGAACCACATTATCTGTGGCTCTGTCAGTCAATCAGAACGCAAGCCAGCATTTTGTAGGCGAAAAAAGCTTCCCTGCATATCCACGAAGTGAATGATGATGAGCGGGTGAAGCTCCGGTGGTAATTTATTAAACCGTGAATCCTCCGTATGCATGTTGCCTACTCGTTCCTCATACAAAGATATGACACAGAAACATAGAGGTGAGGTGTGATTCCATATACAATTATTCACAATGTTTCATTATTTACATGTTTATACAGTTATACACAATGTTTTGTTATTTACACATGGGGTACGTGATGTTGTTCTGCACGGGTGCTCGCCCCTTCTGGATGGGGGTGGCTGGTGCTTGCTGTCGGTGCTGACATCTCACTTTGGCCTCGCAGGCCCTTAGCTACGGGTCCGCTCGTCGACGAGCCCGCGCCACTTCTGTTTCGCGAGCTCTCACCGTAAGGTGTTGTCGGCAAGCCCACGCTGCAGCCGCTTTGCGAGCCTTCCGCTGCACCGCTGCCTTGTCTTCTTCGGTGTTCATAGTAGCAGAGTAGCAGTACCGAAGTTCACTGAGTTACAACTATAGTGAACTAGAACATTTTCTAGTGGTGCGACCGGCGGCGGTTGCGGCCGGCTCGGGTGAAGCAAGATGACACTGACGGCCGGCGAGGGCGCCACTGCGCCTTTTCCTAGCCTCCGGCTGCTCCGGCGCGCTCGTTGGCAGTTGGTGGCACATGGCTGGGAGGGTTGTGGCTTTGCTCGTTTTGTGCGCGCAGTGTTACTCGGATAACTGGACATTATCTTGCGTATCTTGGCGTTAAGTAGTCAATGCAGTGAGCGGGAACTATATTGTACCAGCGACTGGGAATTTTGCGATGACATGGCGAAAAGAACAGATTCCCACTGTTTTGCACCAGGCTGCCGCACCGGCTATCCGGGCGCGCCGAAAGCATCGCTGTTCGCCGCACCAAAATTCGACTCGCTTCGAAGTAAATGGGAGCGAAACCTAAGAAGAGCAGACAAGAGCCTGACGGAATTGTCAGCTGTGTGTGAACATCATTTCGAAGCGCATTGCATATTGCGCGATTACGTTCATGTGGTCGATGGCGTGGAAGTGCGCATTCCGAGAGGCAAGCCGTCTTTAGCTCCCGATGCCATTCCTACGCTGTTGCCTCAGTGCCCAGCCTACCTCTCCGTTAAAACCCCGCAACAGAGAACGGAAAGGAAGAGACCTGCACGTTCAGTTCCACTGCGAGGAAAGAAGCCGCGCCAGGACGTCAGAAGCGCTGACTACACTAACAACGAACATGAGGTGCTTGAAGAACCTGAATCTGCAGAATCCTCGCCTTTCAAGTTTCAGACCCTACGTTCACTAGCACCATCGCCGAGGTGATGCCGCATTGAAGATGATAGCGTCGGCTTGCTTTTCGCGACGTCTTCGTTGAAGAAGCAAGAAAGGCTTGTTGTTTGTCATGAGCGAGCTGTCATTTTCAAGAAGTCCTCAGGAGACGAAGTTTGTGCTGCCATTTATTGTCAAGGCGTTCTGTGCTCAGAAAAAACAATCGCCTCCGTTGGCGACGCTGCAGCTGTAATGGATGATGCCATGGCAATGTGTGTTTGCAAGGGAGCAATGTCGGACAACGAATTCAGGCAAATGTTGCCGGTTTTGACGGTGAAGCAGCAAGCAGCAACATACACCAACGTACTCTACGTCTTCAGTGCCAAGTGCTCCGGGAAGGTCTTGTCCGATGGTAAGTGCGTTCAAGTGCTTTGATCTACAAGCGCCGCATGTATTTATTGTTCGGGTATTTAAACAATTATTTTTCTTTCGTGTAAATGACTTATTTGCCCAGAGTGCAAGTCGCATCGAAAGCTATTGTTGACCAGAAAGTCGTGCCAAAAAGCTCATGTGCATAAGAAAGGAGCCCTTGCCCAGCGCCTGAAGCTTCAGAGGCAAAAAAGCAGGCGTTTGAAGAATAGCGCCACTGCATTGAAAAATCAACTGAGAGCAATGTCAGCTAAAACAAAGCCATCACTGAGGAGGAATTTACTTCTAGGATAGAAGCCCTTCCTCCGAAACAGCGTGAAGCATCACTTCACATGTTTAAATCGGCATCACGAAAAAGCGCAAAAGGCATGAGACATTCCAATGAATGGGTTTTGGAATGTCTTATAATGAAAATGAAGAGCGCCAAGCTTTATGAGCACCTGAGGAAAGAAAATATTCTGTCACTGCCAAGTAAAACAACATTGTGCAAATATTTGAAGTCGTACAGAACAGGGTTTGGCTTCTGCCCAAAGATTTTCAATGTGGTGAGTGAAAAGACAGCCACAATGGAGGAATACGCATGCCACGGTGGAATTATTGTAGACGAAATGCACCTTTCTGAGCATCTTTCTGTAACGACAACCGGCCACATAGATGGTTTTGTGGATCTAGGTAGCTTTACGTCTCCTAAAGATAAGCACACACCGTGTGACCATGGGATGGTTTTAATTTTGTACCGTTCATTGGGAAATGGACTCAAATTCTGGCAGCGTTTGCAACAAGAGGAAACGTCAATGGAGGTACCCTGACCAAGATCATGCTTGAAGCCATAATTTTGGCCGAAAAAGCAGGCCTGAAGGTGGACTTCATCACATCAGACGGTGCAAATTGGAACAGACGCATGTGGACGCTAATGGGTGTCAAGGCCTCCTTGAATGAGATCAAGTGCAGTGCACCACATCCAGTAGACGAGCTCCGTCAGCTCTACTTCATAGCAGATTTCCCTCATCTCCTCAAGTGCCTTCGAAACCGGCTGGTATGCTTGGATTTTCAAACACCGAAGGGTCAAGTAAGTACCTTAATCAATCGAAATAACGTGCTACTTAACCTACCACAAATTTTCTTCCAGTCGCTCTGACTTTCAGTGGATTATCACTGCTTTGGTTATATGCAGGTGATAGTCTATTCGCAAGGCTTTGGAACTGGATGGCAGCAAAGTTACCCTGCAGGCTATGCATGGCATCACATCCAGCCATACAAACCCTAACAACTTCGAAAAAATGCGAGTTGGCTTGGCAGCCCAGCTGTCCAGTGAAAAAGTAACACATGGGCTTCAGCTGCACAAACCCAGGCTGGAACATCTGTGTGCTAGCATAGCAGCAACAATTCACTTTTTTCAGTAAGCATTGCAAAATTTTATGTTTACCTAATTTTGTGCTACTGTAACTCTTTGCAGCTTTCTTAGCTGCGCATAAAGCTAACTGAAACATTCTTTTGCAGGACCATACATGGTGTTATAGAAGTCATGACATCGCACTTTCCAGCTCAAGCACTCCACCCCAACTCTCGATCAGCTGAGAAGCTTAACTCTTTTCTAACCTTTTTGTCAGAGTGGGAACGCCACACAAATGGGCAAAGGGGCTTTCTCAGTCAGTCCACAGCAACTGGACTGCGAGTAATACTATCAAGTACCTTGTCACTGTTCAAGTATTTGATTGAAAATGTAGGTTTCAAGTATTTGATGGCGAGCAGGTTGAGCCAGGACCCTGTCGAACATCTCTTTGGCATCGTTAGACAGTCGTCGGGGTGCAACACCCACCCGACACCTCAGCAGTTCATTGCTACAGTGAACTGTCTCAGCTTCAGCAATCTTGCGCACTCTGTTTAAAGGGGGAACTGTGAGCCTGCTGTTTTCAGTTCACTCTTGAATGCAGATGCTGGTGAGCAGAACACTTGCACTGGAAGCAGAAGCTGATTGACAGGTTTCTCGATGATGTAAATCTAGATGCCGCAGATGCCTTACTCACTGAGGCTGCACCAGATCATTCTCCTGTTGTTGTGGCATCAAGCGATCGCAGACTAATTTTTTACATTGCTGGTTATGTCGCAAGAAAGTGCATTCTCAAAACTGGTTGTGAAGAGTTCATTAACCTTCTTTCGCTCACCAAGGAGGCAGCTGATGATTTGAATATGACTGAGCTTGTCCGTTTGAAGGACAATGGCGGGTTACTTTATCCTGCAGGCAAGCTGTGCAAATTTGTGGCCGACCTCGAGGAGTCATTCACAACCTGCTTTAGCCTTTTAGAGCTGCACTCTGAAAGCGTGCTTGATGTGTTAGACATTGTCAAAAAAAAAGCAGCAAACTACGCTGGGATGCCCAGAACATGCTGAAGCCATAGCTGCTGACGTAACTGCATTTTACTTAATGACACGCCTGCATTTCTTTACGAAAAGTATCAATCGAGCTAACGACAAAAGGCGGCAGGCATCAAAGCATTTGAAGTTGAGCAGGTGCTAAATGAGTGTGTACATGACAGCTGTTGATCATCACGGTCAAGATGTTTCCTGTTACTATTTTTGTAGTGAAGTAAGTTGTCAATAAATTCTTGAAGTGTGGTTTCATATGAACATGGCTGTGGTGTCATTTTTCATAATTACGCCTAAATAAAACTGCCATAATCGTCAAAAACTTTCGTGGCCATAACCGTGTCGTTTAAACAATGATGGAAAAGGTTCGACTGAGTAAAAGTATGGGGAAAACTTTGCGCCCATTAGGTCATTAGCGGCGCCAGGGGGGACTCGTGCGCACGCCTATGGTCATGCGAACAGTTAGCTTTGCACGTCATCACAATGGCACGTCCTTGTTTGGTGGCATTTATAACGAAAAAAATTGCTCTTGAAGTCAAAGTTTCGCTGACAGCACGAAAATCGGAATGCGGTATTCTTCGCGCTTTAATAGTGACGTGGCCTTTGTACACGTCTTTTAAATGTTTAACAACGCTAGCCATCAAAACGTGTGGGCTTTCACCAGTGAGAAGGATGTATTCTTTGAATGGAGTCGATAAATGAGCTGAA
Organism: Rhipicephalus microplus; assembly: GCF_013339725.1. Lineage (NCBI taxonomy): Eukaryota > Metazoa > Arthropoda > Arachnida > Ixodida > Ixodidae > Rhipicephalus > Rhipicephalus microplus. The sequence goes on from NC_051171.1 coordinate 99,188,311, forward strand.
AAACGCGAAATAACAAGCAAAATTTTAAAAAATGCCGCGAGATCTCGTTCTATGAAAAGTTGCAGTGGCGCCACCTCGTGGCGTCAGTATGAAAATGGCTCGCTCACACCTCGCTGCTCGCGCCACTAGAAGTCTTCTAGTTCACTATAGTTACAACCGGCGAAAGAGAAAGGAGGTGCGCCAAGAGCGAGCGCTGTCCTACGCCGAGGGAGGCGCTGCAGAGCCTGGCGCTGTCAGTCAATGTGACGTGAACACTGGTTACTCTAGTGTTGACTCTTCCGCTGTCCCCTTCAACCTGCCTTGAAAACGCGCTGCTTTGCTCGCACGCTGCACGCGTTCTGCACGTGTTTTTGAGAGTTTCGTGTCGCACACGGTTATGATTTTAATAGGATCGCCGCAATTTGAGGTTTTTTCATGGCAGCAATTTTGTAAAAGGGCAGCGTCTGCTCAGCCATGTAGCCCATGCGAAACAAATTGTAGCAAACGATGCCATCCTCGTCAGAGCGAAGTACGTTCCGCAAGCGAAAGACGACACTGTTTACGACGTGGAGTTCGAAGTAAGTACAATTTTCTGTGCGTTCATAACTATATACCTGCTTTATTTGGTTTGCTGTGTGCACTGTGCACTATGTATGTTACTGTATGCATGGGTAAGACCACTTCTCATGCTTTAGGCTAAGCGGTTCTTGCGCGGTGACTGCTATTAGTTGGGATACCTTAATTTACTAGCACGCACTCGAGTTATCGTGCGGTATATACACAGCACTTCAAAAATAAATGGTCTATTTGGGGCTTCTTTCTGATCCACAACGAAAATTTACATTTATCTCGCGTGTCCTTCCTTGCATTATCACCGTTCTTATTGCGGGTACTTCGAGTTCACGAAGAGCGTGCGTACCATCATGATGAGCGGCCAGCTTTCAGAGAAACTTTTTGTGTGTGTCTAATCTGCAGGGGAAGAGCACATTGTTTATAAAGGCATTTTACCTTGGTCACGATGGCAATGTCTTATTTCTTGTACCAGTTGGTCATGGCTCCTCCTACGCATGGCAGACTGCAAACTCTGAAGCGCTGCCTTCGAATCACAGAATATGACCCATTTTCCTGGACGTTCTTGAACGAGATATTGTAAAGCAGCCCTTATAGCAGCAAGCTCTAGCACGAGGGCATGATATTACATATCAATGGCTGCCTGGACATATCGGTATTACCGGAAATGAACTAGCCGATGATGCAGCCCGCTCAGCCCATGAAGAAACCCGTGTAGTCCCGATCCCTCTATCAAGGAATGATGCAGCAAGACAACTTTACCTGCTGGCTCGAGATCTCACACGCACGTTCTGGTCGTCTACCAGCTTCCAAAGGTGTCAATTTTATGAACTGGATCCTTCGCTAAAGCTAAAGCTACCATCACAACTTTCCCGCTCCGATGCGACACTGTTATGCCGCCTTTGGTTGGGTGTTGCATTCACAAAGGTGTACTCCTTTCGCATTGGTATGGCAGACACTCCTACATGCGACTACTGCGGAGATGAAGAAACCATCGAACACGTCCTCTGCAGCTTCGCTTGCTACGACACACAGCGATGCCAGCTACGGATGGTTTTGAATCGACTTGACCCCGCACCATTTTGTGTGCGGAAGATACTAGCACCTTGGGCATCTGCCTCAGTTGCGCAGAAAGCAACTAAAGCACTGCTTCTTTACCTTAAGTCAACAAACCTGAGCGACCACCTGTGAACTGTGTGTGCTCACCGAGTGTGCTCGTGATTGTGTGTACCTTCTCATCTTTGTGCAACCTCTTTTCTCCCCTTTATCCCTTCCCCAGTGCAGGGTAGCAAACCGGATGTGCGTCTGGTTAACCTCCCTGCCTTTCCTTGTATCTTTATCTCTCTCTCTCTCTTACCTTGGTCACTATCGAAAATGCACCGTGTTCTGGCTGCCGCTGCACACTCAGTAAACTAGTTCACTGTATCTGCCAACGTATGTGCAACAACGGCTAATACATTTTTTTTATTTTTTTCGTAGTTGTCGTGGCCGTGTCCATTCAAGCGGGAGCTTCACATCTCCAGCGGCAAATGTAATTGCATTGCTGGCTTCTCTAGCGATTCTAAATCAGTTGAAAGCGTGTCATAGACATCGAGGAAGACAGAGTTCTCTTCATCTTGCATTGATGGGTCGTCTTGAGCAATACCTTGCAGCACAGCTTGCTCCACGAAATTTTGTGCTTATCTGGCTGTCTTCACAGAATGACGCTTCCACCTAAGCAAAATAAGGTTGAGGCAGAGATTAGGTCGTGCCGTTCACAACAACGTTCATACGTTGGACTTTTTTTACTCAGATATTGTATGGTGATCAACATTGAGCATATCTATAGTGTGCCAGATAATATTTTTTTTATCATCTTCAAGTATCATCTTCAAGATACGACGCCGTATCGACGAGGCTGTGGAAGAGATTTACTTAAAACCAGCAGTAATGGCGTGACCGGTTCACCAGCGAACGAGTGGAGAGCACCTTTCTTCCTCTTCGTCAGGCACACACGCGCATCATCCCACAAAATATCAACATGCATGTAGCAATAGCATATATACATATACATAGTCCTATACAGGTCGCGAAGGGCGCTCGCTGCGCGCCTTTGATTATCCGAATGCAACCACGCGGCCCAAGTATTTTTGTAATCGTGAATGGTCGTCTGTCAAGTCGGTTCAAGTGATCCCTCAGTTCAGCGCGTTGTTAATCATATTGCTGAAATTCTAAAAGTCCCTTTTCTTTATGGATAAACAGGAGATACATTGCATTCCACAGATATTGAGTGCAATTTTTCAAACTTTTTTTTTAATTCATTGTTACTGGGGTGTTATATATGACAAATAACTCATACTAAGGGTGAAATATCACAAATCTAGACTTTGCTATGCATACCTTCTTCGAGAAATCCACTTTCCTATTACTTTAAAGTACTAACAGTGCATTAATGCGAAGTAATATTGTGCCATTCTAAATAAAGTACTGCTTTTAATTTCGCCTTTAAGCTTGAACTTGTTCATTGCGATTCTGAATATAATCGATAGAATATATCGACCACTTTTCATATCATTTCTCTTCTGTTTTTTTACCTGCTTTGAGAATTTTTTTGTTCTTTGCTTCGCTATGGAAAATTTTCATACGCCGCATATGACTTATATCCAACAATCTCGTATGATCATGCGGGAACGCATGTCCACGTGATTCTCGTATGAACACATGTGTTCGTACAAGATTGTCGAATACGTGGCATGTGTGTCCTATGATAATATTCATAGGTTGGGATTCACGACATGACATTTTCCTGTGACCTTCAGCTGCGATTCGCCATGAATCGTCGGAGTATATAAAGCGGCAATAACAACAAGTCAGAAAGAAAAAAAGAAAGCAAAGCAGAAATAAAAAAAACACTTACGATCCATGTAAAATGCTATGGAACTGCACGTAAATAAATGGGAACACTGCTATTACTGTGACCTCGTCGCTTGTTCTCTCTCGCCCATGCTACGAATCGAAGTGTAATTGCATACTCGTTTTAATTCTTGGCAGCTGCAAACGGTTTTATATGATCAGTGCTACAGCGCAAATGCGCCCGCTGTCACCTGTAAACACTCGTAATTGTGGTCTATGGCGCCTATTGACTCTGCGCATCTAATTCTGGTGGGTATTTTGTACTTCTAGTGTTCATTCGTTTCATGTTTAGAGTTGCATTAAGATGCTTACAAACAGGGCGTTATGTTTCCAATTCATGTGTGCGCGACGTAGGGGGTCATGTTTTCGAGTGTATCCTGCCAGCCATTGATATTTATGGATGTCTTGTTGTGGATTCATGGGCGTCCGCCAGACCCCACGAACCCCGCGGAAGCCGCCTTCAGGAAGTGCAATGGTGCCGAGAGCGACACTGACAGTGACGATACCATGAACTATTATGTCAGCAGTGAAGAGTCCGGTGACGACACCTTCGAGCTGGTGAGGAGCCGAAAGGCGAAGAGATGGTTTCTCAGCCCGCCATCCGATTCGAGTGTGTCCACCATAACACCTTCGCGTAGTATCGAGGCATTCACCGTCCTGTTCATGCCAGTTCTCACCACGGACAATATGAGACGCCTCAACAAGCCGTGTCTGCAGAGCTGGATGCACTGGTGCCAAACGAAATCAACGATGTCAGAGTGAACACGCGCATGATTGTTTCAACCATTGACGTCCGCCACGCGGCTGCACTGGACACATTGCGCAAGATCACAGAGCTCAATGGCATGGCCGTCCGCTCTCACATACCGCTCGGCAAAGAAGTCATCAATGGAGTAATCTATGATGATGACGAGACCATTGTCAACACAGATTTGCCAATTCTGATCAAGCCCGCCACAGAAGACACCATCATCACAAGTGTTTTTCGTCTCGGCACGCCACGTTGCGTGAAGATTACATTCAAGAGTGAAACCCTCCCATCACACGTGAAGGTGGGACACTTTCGGCACGCTGTTCCTTCCTTCGTACCGAGGCCTCTTCAGTGCAAGAAATGTACGAAGTTGGGTCACGTAAGCAGCGTGTGCAAGAACATCGCCGTTTGCGACCGATGCACTGAACCTCACGCCACTAACATATGCTAGTCCAATATTCGGAAATGTTCGAATTGTGACAGGCCTCATGATGCAGCTTTGAATGACTGCCTGATTATTCAAAGACAAATGGCGTTGCTGAAGAAAATGGTTCGAGATCACTCGTCTCACCGGGAAGCGGCCGCATCTGTTAGACAACGACGACAGCGTCATCGACGACGCTACAAAACCTCCAAGACACCATTGCCTCGTGAACGGCGCTCAAAGTCGCCTCCACTTCTGTCTTCCAGAACAAGCGCAGTCGGGTCGAAGGATAAAGAAGCCGGCAACAGCGAAACGGCTGACGCCTGGCTGCAACTCCCTCGACTACACGCACTAGAGAGCGCCATCAGACTTCAGCAGGGAAGCACTCCTCGTCCGAACTCGCTAAACCAACAGAGGAGGATCAATAAATAGTCGCCATGATCAGCTCCCTCGTGAGTATCATTCGTGAATTCGTGGAGAGGGTGCAAACACCAATAGCATGAAGCGTGCTGCAGCTGCTGGATACCATCAGCCCGGTTCTAGCAAACCTTCAGAAGTCGATTGATTAACAAGATTAACAGCATAACTGTGGCTTGTCAACAGCAACGGCTATCGTTTGTAGAGGATATACGAAACGCCTTCACATCTCAATGGAATGTGAGAGGCCTGAGGTCCCGGATATCGGATTTCCGGCACTTCTGTTTAAAAACCGCTTCCCGATAATGGTAATCAGCGAACCAAACTCATCGACTATAAGAATATCAGGATACGAGTCTTTCGCTTCAACCACAAATGGAAGGGGCAGCAAAGTTATTGTTTACATTCGCAAGGACCCTACTTATTTGGCCTATGCTTCACCGCCAGATGACGAGAACAAGTACGTGTGAGTTACTCTGAAGAAGTTGCGGTTGTCTTCTACACTTATTGGCGTATATACATTCCCCGCAAGTCCATTTGATTGTAAGAGATTAACAGACATCAAGGCAGTGATTCTAGGCCCTTGCATTATAATAGGCGATTTCAATGCACATCATCCGATATGGGGAAGCTTGACGACAAACTCGAAAGGGCACTCACTGATATCGTTTGTGTCAGAACACGACCTGCGCCTTCTGAGTGATGGTAGCCCGACATACTTGCGAGGAACGATGTGCAGCAGCTGCCTCGACCTGACACTGGTGTCGTGTTGCCTAAGTTCAACAGTATGTGAGAAGGGCATAGAGAGATTGCCCAACCTGTACCACCAAGGTATCACAGGTAGAAGGAGAGGAATTATAGGCTTGGGAAAGGGGTAGATGGGGATGAAGAGGAGAAATAAGGAATTGGAGGAAGGAGGGTAAATAGTTAATAGAAAAGAAATGGAGAGATTGATCCCACCATCATCGGCGACCACAGCCAAGGGAGAGCCACGGCAGCGGGTTGATTTATTAATACGAACAGACTCTTTACATGGTTTTCGTCTTCATCTTGACGAACAGTTTTTTTCTTCTTATTGGGGCTTGCTTGTGCCTTGTTATGTTTTGCTCCTTTTTGTGTTTGTTTTTCGTCTGCTTTTTGTTTGTGTATATTGTGAACTAATGTTTGCTTTGAAATAGTGCTTGGACTCTTGAGCACCGAAAGCAGACTCGGCCTCCAGCTTTCCAGCAAGGAGATTCTCCCGCTTAGGATTTCAAGAGCTGTGTCAAGGCATGGGATTACAGCTGTAAAATATTTTCATTAATTTTTTAATCATTGTTTCTAATATCGCTATTGTTGTTTTGTTTTAATAATTTCAGGTTTTCTTTTAGATAAATGTTTTCCAAGTATTCCTTCCATTTTGGCTCTTTCGAAGCCTACCATAGGACACGTTTCCAAAAAATGATCAAATGACTCAACGCGTGCTTTACACTGACATGTATTCCTTTCGTGTATTTTGAATCTTTCGAAATAATGTGGAAATCGGCCGTGGCCTGAAAGTGCTTGTGATGTATAGAAATTGGTTGGAAAGTGATCAGGTATTTGTTTTATATTTTTAATCCATTGATATATGTAGCTGTTTTGACCCTCTGTTGTCCAAACTTTATTCCATTCCTGAGATAAATTTTCCTTAAGTTCTTTTTTAATTACTGTTTTTGTAACTGGGATTTTTATTTCTTCACCATGTTTTGCAGCCTCCTTCGCTAGTTCATCAGCTAAGTCGTTTCCATAATTTCCGCTGTGTCCTTTAATGAATGTTAATTTAATTTCCGAGTTTAAAGTTGCTAATTCTTTTTTGATCTGTTGAATCAAATGATTATTGTTTACAGGGTTACTAATAGCTTGAAGAGCTGACAGGCTATCCGTGAATAGTTGATAATTATTTGAGTGTTCGAATGTTTTTGTATAATTGATTGCTTTCAGAATTGCTATTGTTTCAGCTTCAAAATTGTTCGCGTAGGGTGGTAGTTTGTATTGTTTACTATCTAGTATACAGTTTTCTTCATTTAATATTATAAATGCCGCTCCTACGTTGTTTTGTGCCTTGGAGCCGTCTGTGTATATTTTATTCTTTAATGTGTTATCTGCCTCTTTGCTAAAGCAGTACTCTACTCTGTCTGCTGGATGATCTTGCCAAAGATCATATTTTACCATTATTTCATTCCTCGTGAAAAACTCATCTTTCCATTTAAAGTTTTTCTGACCATGTATTATATGGTGCATTTCGTTTTCTTTTTCTATTGTAAGGTAGACTGGCGGTACATTAGCTAATATCGTTAGTCCAATGTTTGATGTTGTCTTAAATGCTTTTGTGATCATTAGTAAAGGTATTCTTTGTATTGCGTTAAGCTTTTTGAGGATGATACATTTTCTCGTGTATCAAACTGGTGATGCATAGACAATAATTCTTTCAATACTTTGGACGTATATTTTCCTTAATTGCTTCGAGTTGTCATTGTTTCTTTGTTTAAATGTTCTGTTTATTTCATAGGTTAATGCAGCGACTTTATCTCTAACATATTGCAGGTGCGGTAAGAAAGAAAATGCGCTATCAAATACCACTCCTAGAATCTTCATTTCTTTAACCATTGTAATTCTTTGTGAACCCATCTTTAGGTGTGGTGGGTGACTCTCGTATTTTTTACCCACTACTAAGAAATGCGACTTGTCTGGGTTAAAATTTATTTCTTTGTCTTTTGACCATTGTTGAATAACTTTAAGGGCTTCGTTTGCCTTATACTCTGTGTCACTCCTAGATTTGAATTTAATTATTAAAACTATATCGTCAGCAAAAGCTTGGATATGTGTATCGCTTGGCAATTTTATTTCAAGAAGATCTGCTATTGTTAAGTTCCACAAAAGTGGACTGAGAGGAGAACCCTGAGGAGATCCTATTTTTAAATGTTTAACAATTTTTCTGTTCTCACTTTCATAGATGATTGTGCGGTCTATAAGAATATTGTGGATTAATTCTGTGATATTTTGATAGCATTTTAGTTCTTCTAGTTTTCTCTTGACAATTGTCGGTCTAATCGAGTTAAAGGCGTTTTTAATGTCTAATGAGACAATTAAGACGTTTTGTCTGTCGATTTTAGCCTGCATAACTCTCTTCTTAATTTCTTGAAGGGCCATTGTAGTTGATGTATTATGCTTGAAACCATACTGATGCTTCTGTAATAAATTTTTTGTAACTAAGAAGTGATATGTACGATCTTTCAGAAGTTTTTCTAATATCTTTCCTAATACTGAATTAATAGCTATAGGTCTATATTTATTTACTCCTGATTTTCTTCAAATTTTTCCTTTGGGATAAGTATAACTTTTGATGACTTCCACTCTTTAGGGAAATATCCGTTTTTAAGGCACGCATTGTATAAGTTTAGAAAGAATTTCTTATGTGCTTTATATATTTCTTGAATTAAAATGGTGTTTAGATCATCTGGACCTGGTGTAACATCTTTACGTAGATTTGTTATTATAATGTTTAATTCTAGTTGAGTAAATAGTTTGTCCTGTGTTTTTGTTCCTGGTATCTGATCTGTTTCCTTTCTTTGGTTATCCTTTTCTGTTTCCGTAATGTGTTCTTCGTTTGCAATAGGATACAATTTATCTAATACGTAGTGCACTGTTTCTTCCAATGATTTTGTCATTTCACCGTCATCTTTTTTTCATACTCGTTAATATTATTCTGTTTAATTTGATCCCGTGCTATTTTATATGGCAGGGTGAATGGGTTTTTCCTCACCATTTCACAAACTTTTTGCCAACTTTTGTCTTTGGCACTCTCTATCATGTTGTTGTAAATGTCATGTTCCAAATAATAAGCCTTTTTAAAATCAGGTCTCATTTCTCCTTTACACTTTTGGTATCTCTACGAAGTGCTCTTACTCTTTTACGTTGAATTTCTAAATCTTGGGACCACCATGAGTTTTTCTTGTTGTTTGAATTTTTTATTTTTTTATATTTTTTAAAAAGTGTCTCTATTTTATTATAAAATTCCTTTACTGTTTTCTCGATGTCATTTTTGTTGGTTATCTTGTCTTGTATTTCACTAAACCACAAGTCATGCTTTATGTCCTCTAAGTAATTTTGTCCTCCCTTTTAATGTTAGGCCGTATTCAGGTTGGGTTTCAGGTTTGCTTATGTTGGTATATATATATCTATGATCACTGTTGTTAAAATGTTTTAGCACCTGCCAATTCAGAACGTCTTCCTTTAGTTCTTGATTTACAATGGTTAAATCAATCCATCCTTTTGCTCTTGCTGTTTTGAATGTAGGGGGTGAATTCTTATCATTTAATAATACTAAATCATGTCTAATAATAAATTCTAATAGATCTTCACCCTTTTCATCACAAGTCTTGCTACCCCATATTTTATTTTTAGCATTAAAATCTCCTAATATTATTAATTTGTTATGTGCTATACCTTGGATAACATTCTCTATTTTACTTAGAATATATGATATGGACTCTTGAGGTGGACTGTAACAGTTTATGATTAAATATTTGTTGTTATCTTTAGTAACTACTATTGCTATTACTTTTTCCTCTATTAAAATTGGGAACACCGCTATCTTTTCGTTATGTATTATTACGGCAGTCTTGGGGTTTTTGTTGTGTGCGATTATCTTATGTTTAATTGCAAAACCTATTATTTTATTATTTAACACATACGGTTCCTGAATCGCAGAGATATCATGTTTTTCTTCGTCGTTAAGGTTTCTTAGTGATTGCGAGGCCTTAAATGACCTTGCCAGGTTGGCTTGTATAATTGTTAGTGTATTTTTGTTATTATTGGCGTTGATAGTATCTGTTGATGTGTTGTTAATAGTGTTGTTTTGTTGTCGTGATATTTGTTTTTCATGTTGGGGAGCCATGGTTTCGCTTAGTTGATTTCAGGAGAATCCTCTTCTTCTCCGCTGCTACTCTTTCCTGATAAACTGGGCAGTTCCAGGACATCATGGAGTGTTTTCTTTCTGCGGGAGTCCCTTTTTTTCTTTTTCGCAAATCCAACAGTTTGCTTCATTGTAGCAATCCTGGTAGTCGTGACCCTGTTGTCCGCAGTTGTGGCAATATGCGTTGCCCCCCTTGCATGCTGACTTCATGTGTCCGTATGAGGCACATTTGAAGCATCTTGCAATGAGTATATTGTCATAGACTGGGCATTTCGTCCACCCAATGGCTCAGCCTGTTCTTGTTCTTTATCGCATGAACATGCTTTATGGTTCAAGGCCAAGACTTGCCGTGGTCCCATTCTTTCCATTCCATGTTCTTTTAACTTCTATGTCTGCTGGTGCACAGTCTAGGTTGTTCTGCTTGACGATTGTTCCACTGAGGTTATTTACGTCCATGTTGTCATCAATGCCGACAACCTTAACCTCGAGGTTTCTCCCTTTGGGTTTTTTTACTTGAAGGTCTTTAAGGTCAGGGTACTTCCTGGATTATTTTCGCCAGGGTTTCTATGCCTTCCTTGGAAGTGCTGCTGACCACCATTCCTTCTTTTCCAGGCCGAAGCGCCGGGTCTGTTAGCCCCAGAGTTGCTGGGTCAAATGTACTTTTCAAAGCTTGTTCAATTTCTTTGTTCTTCATTTTCGCTGATGTGACTATAAGGGCTGAAGTCTTTGGCACTTCGGGTTCTTGAATATCCCTTTCTGGACTAGCCCCCAAAATGTCAGCATAGCTTCTTCCTTTTCTTCCAGCTTCCTCAAGCTCTTGAATTCTTCCTTTTTGAAATTCCAATTCATGGCTTAATTCTAAAGTCATTGTTTTGATTTTTGTGTACTCTGACAGAAGGGTGTCCATTTGGTCAGTTGCCTCGTTGTTGTCACTGTCCTCTAACCTAAGTTCAACAGTCGGTGGTTTACAGACACAGAAACCCATTGTAGCGATCACATTCATACTTATGTCAGCATTGATGGCCAAGAGACTTTTTCCTCGCCGGTCAATCAGTATATAGACTGGACACTTTATGAAAATCAAGGGGAAGACACGTGCAGAAATGATTCCCCGTGTGGGTTAGAAGTAATTGCAGATGCAATGAAAAATTGTACGCGCCGCTTCACATACTCACAGAAGCGCACGGAGCTTGACATCGAATTAGAAAGGCTTCGGTCATTACGTAAACGAGCTGAGAGCACATACAGGCGTACCAGGTCGATTCTTGATCTCAGAGTAGCAAGGCGTATGCAGAAAACAATACAACGCCGAATAGACAAGCTGCAGGATCAAAGATAGAAAAGCTTTAGCGAGTCGTTAGACCCACGCAAGCCATTGTCTCAGGCATGGATAACTCTACAGGGTCTTCGCTCAGGTGCCATGCAACCTTGTGCCTTCGAGGCTCTTGCACTTCGGCTAAACCGCCATGAAATTGCAGAAGATTTTTGTGCGAACATCACCGGTGGGACAGCCCTATTTTCCGATATGCTTTTACGTGATATCGGTCCACGAGATATAAGTATGGATGCTCCATTTTCTATCGAAGAGCTAGAAGCGGCACTGACGCTGCAGGTGCTCTTCTTTACCAGGGCTCGATGGGATAACGTATATGGCTCTGTGTCACTTAGACCAAGCAGCTAGATGACAACTGCTAAATTTATTTAATCGGTCATTGAAAGATGGCGTCGTACCTCAAAAATAGAAACGCAGTCGTCTTGTGCCACTTCTGAAAGCAGGAAAATCCCCTCTGGTGCTGACATCATACCGGCCTATAGCTCTCGCCAGCTGTGTTTGGAAAGTAATAGAGCGCATGATTCTCACGCGCCTGGAATGGTTACTTGAAAGGCACAACATTTACCCCTACTCCGTGGCGGGATTTCAACGAGGCCGTTCACCGATTGACAACGTCATCAATTTGGTGTCATAAATAGAACACCAGAAATTTAGGAAACGACTAGTACTTGCGCTCTTTCTCGATGTGAAAGGTGCGTATGACAGCGTTTCCCATCAAGCCATACTAGACAAACTGCTGTCAATTGAACTGGGAGGGCAAATGTTTCGATGGATTTAAAGCTACCTGACATAAAGATCCTTTATTGTGTATACTGAAGATGGCCCAACCTCGGACCACTACACGTGCCTTGGTGTCCCGCAAGGTGGTGTTTTAAGCCCAGTTGTTTTCAATCTTGCCTTGCTTGGCCTGGCGGAAGCTCTCCCGGAAACAATCAGTTTTTCAATATACGCTGATGACATCTGTGTCTGAGAATCAGCATTGACACGTCTACAAGTTCGAGCAATGATACAGAGGGCAGCGTCGCAAGCGTCTGACTATCTTCGCACGCAAGATCTAACAAGCTCAGCAGAAAAATGTGCACTGGTGGCCTTCATGCGCAAGGCGATGACAAATTACCCGATAAGCATTAATGACCAGCCCATTTGTTGCAAGCGTAGCCATCGTTTTCTAGGTGTAATTTTTGATCGCGACCTCTTCTGGAGCCCTCACGTGACTAGCTTGAAAGCTAAACTGCTATCTATTGCCCGTGTCCTGGAAGTCATCGCTGAAAAAAGATGGGGTCCGTCATTGAGTTCCATGCTAGAGATATACCAAGCACTTTTCATTGGTGTACTGCGCTACAGTTCTCATCTGCTTACTAAAACTTGCAAGTCAAACATTCGAACACTTCAAAGCGTGCAAGCACAGGAACTAAGTGTTTCTCTCGGCCTACCACAAACTACCTCAACCGCTGGAACAGTTATATTGGCTCGGGATCTTCCGGTTACAACCTACGTCGCAACCAACCTGCTGAGAGCACATATTGGGCACATTTCACGGATGGTATCGAGCCATTTGGCGTTTCTGCCAGAACAACGACCGCAGGCGTCGTTCTCTAAGGTTGTCAGCTCCCACCGCGGTTTGTTACCATCCAGTTTTATACCCTTGGCGCGTTCACCGTCTGCCTTGTGGAGCTTACGACAACCCGACGTGCGCCTTTCCGTCCCAGGAATAAAATATAGAAAAGTCCTTTCTGCTTTGGCCTTGAAGCAAGCAACTCTGGACTGCTTACACACCTTCTACGATGACAGAATCCACGTAAACATGGATGGATCCACCACACAGACTAGTTCCACAACGCCACCGTCATTACATCGCGACACATCAACATCACGTACAAACTTTGTCATGTTAGCACATAAACTGGTTCGGGAATCATTGCCTGCAAGGTGGCATCGATTATATCAAACAACAACCGGATAATCATTGGGCAGTATTCTGTGACGACAAAGCGGCTCTACAATGTCTTTCGTGGGCATTTCGTCGCGGGTTGTACAAACAACTGGTATGGGAGATCAGTGAAATGCTGCACTATGCGACTGAACGAGGATACACGTTATGTTTCAGTGGATACCAAGTCATTGCGGTATCTCTGGCAATGACCTCGTTGAAGAAGCAGCCAGAAATGCACATGTATAAACAAACCTTATTTCCGTACCTTAATCTAGGATTGACTCGGCCAGATATTTAGGTAAGCTGGCGCAGAACATGACACTCCAGAAGTGGCAGTCATCACTGTTTGCACATCATCGACTGTATTCTCTCGACCCATCTCTATGACTCCGGCTACCCTCTGGTCGTTCTAGGGAGGAAGGTACAGTGTTGTGCCGTTTGCGTTTGGGCGTAGCCTTTACGAAGGCCTACTCAATTAAGATTGGGATGGCCGACAGTGCCGAGTGCAACAACTGCGCCGTCGATGAGACTACTGAACACCTCTTTGTTACTGCCCGGCATACACAACCAAAAGGCTTCACCTGCGCTGTGTCTTAAGTCAACTGGGCAGAAGTGATTTTTTTGTCGAGAAAGTATTGGGCCCATGGCACTGCCCATCCCAATTCCGAAAGGCAACGAAAGCGCTGTTGCGTTTTCTCAAAGACACCGACTGGTTTCATTGTTTGTGATGTGAAACTGTTACGTGTCGGCCCAGTTAGTAACCATTTTCTCCTTCTTTATAACTTTGCTTCTCCCTCTCCCCTTCCCCAGTGCATGGTAGCCTACCGGGGCTCAGTCCTGCTTAACTTCCCTGCCTTTCTCCTTATGTTCTCTCTCTCTCTCTCTCTCTCTCTCACGAGCATAGGCGCATACATGTAAGCTACCTTAACTCTTCACTGCCCTGTGTGATGAATTCGCGACACACCGAGGAGGAGGAGGAAGAAAGTTTATGCGGAAAGACAGGGAGGTTAGCCAGTTCTTAGACCGGCTGGCTACCCTGTGCTGGGGAAAGGGGTGAGGGGAATGAAAGATGTTAAAAAGAAATGTTGCGAAAAGAGGGAGAAATTACAAAAAAAATTGCGACAGAGGAAAGGCAACATCAAAGAGTATAAGACACTAAAGTCTGTCTCTGAGGCCAGTTGTCCGCAAAAAGCGCAGCAAAGCTTTCAAAGCCTTCTGGGCTGAGAATGGGCTAGGCCAATGACCCAGAATTCTTTGTTACGACAAAGGCCGATCGTCTAGTCTATCCAGAGCTGCAGTGAGTTCTTGTCTTTGCACATTGAAATGGGTGCACTCACACAGAAGGTGCGCGATGGTTTCTTCGCAGCTGCAGTAAGTGCATGTAGGAGAGCTGGCCATCCCAATGAGATACGAGTATGCGTTCGTGAAGGCCACTCCAAGCCACAGGTTGCATAGAAGAGTCCCCTCAGCTCGAGATATCTTTGGGGGAAGGCGAAGCTGCAGATCGGGATCCAAGTTATGCAGGCGCGCGTTTGTGAAGTCTGTTGAGTTCCACTGTACCAGTGTGAGGTCACGTGCAAGCGAACGAAGTCTTGTAGCTGCGTCGGTTCTTGAGAACGGGATGGCTGTGTATTGGGTACCATCGTGTGCAGATCTAGCAGCCTCATCTGATCTAAGAGCAAGCATGTCACGAAATTAGTGCCGCTTTTATTGCGTTCTGTCATACAGTCATGGGAAACCAATTGTTTTGTAGCTGGTATAGGGAAAGCGCGAAGCACAGGCAACACCTCTTACTAGTTCATTCTTTGTCTCCTTGGTGACGCAAGTTCTATTTTGAATAACTTTGTTTATTTGGTGGGTACGCAACCAATATGTGGCACAAGACGTGTTGCGATGCCTTGAAGTACGTTTTTTGCTGGAAGGTTCTCGCTTGTGTAGCATATGAAGAACTTGCGACATACATAAAAGTATGCAATAACGTTACATTTTGGAAAACTTAACTGCGGAATCATTTGAAGGTCGGTGTTTCAAACTGTAAAATGAAAACTATTTTTATTTTGCTCGGCAGTTCCGAAATTCGGGCACTAAAAGGTTAAATTTGAAATTTATTGCTTTATAACCACTACTTATATTCGTGTGTAAAAGCCAACAAAGTTGGCGACAGCGTCAATCTTTGAGAAGCAGCATTTATCAGATTGTTTTGATAGTCACTGAACAACAGACAGATATAGAACCTAATTGTGTTGGGAAACGCTACCGCTCAAAGCAGTAGTGAAGTCGGCCTCTCCCACGATGAGATGCTGAGACCAAGCCCACGCAGGCCCTTTGGACGCCGCTGGGTTGATGCAGAAGGTATGAGCTCCTAAGCACAGAGCTCTTAGCCTGAGCAAAAGCATAGAAATACATAAACGTTACAGACTGTATTAAATGTGCATTTCATTGCCGCTATATAGGGCTCGTAGCTTTGCTGTTTTGCATCTTCTACAATTCAGTGATCAGTGATGGTAAACGCACATGCGCAAAAACGGTTGGGGTTCATGGATTCGTGGTTACAAGATGTTGTTCATCGTACGTCGTGACGCACACGCAGGCACGAAAGGCGCGAGAACCTCCATTGGTGCGTTTCACGTCCTTTAACATGTTGTAGCGGTATCATTGAATCAGCCAATGTCCGTATTCTATTTAATTTCATTCTGTATCCTCCACTCCCATGGCGTAGTCAGGCCCGTCGATCATATGATTTGTCGAGAAAATAGCGAGTGATTCATAGGTCTTATTCGAAACGTAATTGAGAATTTACCACCACGTGTGGGTCTATAGCATTTCGTTAAATGTTCAAACCAGCCTCGGTTACCAATCAGCGCCGTTTTCTGGCCATGTCCAAAAAAAAAAAAACCAACTGTCGCGGGATCTCTTCAAGCACAAGTTCAAATGACAGTTTATTGCGCCGAAGGCAGCGAATATTCGTGGAAGATGGGGTTCGGCTCCTCCTTAAGTTCATTTGTGATATCAGTTTGAATTGTAAATGGTGAAATCAGTGGGTGGACATGCGTTTCTACGTATACTGTTCTTGAGATAGAAGTGCGTAGCTACGGCTCCTGAAGAGCACGTCGCGTTCAAAAGTGGAATGTTTAAAATATATATGTGCAGTGAGAAAATAGCCAGGCCATCGATAAAGGTACGGATGCGTCTTGGAAGCATGAAGCGATGCTGCCGCTGACGCAGCGGGAATTTCGCGAAAAGGCTCTTGGCCAGGTGCTCGCGTGATCTTTGATACCAGTATACACAAGGCTAAACTGGCCGCGTACAATGAAATCACTAAACGCTTCTATCTGAGAACAAGAATTTGTCTGCACCCCTACGCACGCCTGAACACTTATAACTACAAAAAAATTGAACTATTTACCGATTCAAATCAGGCAGTGGTACGGAGTGAAATGAATAGATGTTGCATGCAAAGCTTGCAACAAAAATACATGCACATTAGAACACCTTCTCTGGAACTGCGGTTCACCGCGGCCCAGTGATGCACGTGATCGCTTCGAAAGGCTCCTCAGGTCAACGTGCAGCTTACGACTATCAAGTCCTGTCACTCCTAAGAAAGGGCCAGGAGGCCCGCCCTCCCAATTTTTGTCGTGGGAATAGCCAGGTTGGCGCATCCGCTTAATGTATAGGATAAACAGTACAGCTTAAGAGCAAGAAAATGTGTTTTTGGTTGACTGTGCGTTGGGTAAATGAACACATACCATTATTTATGCACTCTCAAGCATGCATTCAAGCGAATGGAGACTATACGAGACAATGCCAAAGAGTACATAAGTGCTTTTCTTCATAGTTACACGCATTTTTGTTGTATAAAATCATTGAGGTGATTTTTTTTCAACTACCCTTTGTATGTGATTGAAACTTTCTTAGAAAATAACACCAAAACTATTACCAAGAACAGAAAAAAGTTTTAAATTCCCACGTGTCTTGAACTTTTTCGTGAGAGTCGTGCCGCTTTTTTGGGGGGTCAGAGGGGGAGTAGCTTTTTTTGCGAAGATTATTTGCTTGTTAGCTCGGTAGCATCTGGCAATTCTGGAATGCAAATGTATAATTTCACTCTACTTGACTTCTTTAGTTTCTGTCGTAACGCGGTGTTCTATAAACTCAGCATGCTTGCCACCACAGAAAACGCGATCACAAAGGCAGCGTGAAAATACTTTTTCCCTTATTTCTGATTATTTCAAAAACATATTTGGAATCACACTGTAAAAACATCAAAAGCACTGTACTAACACAAAGTATTGCACTTCCAATGTTGTTGATACATTTTTGCAGTGCTTCGAAAATTTAAAATGTCCGGTATTTTTTGTTTATTTCTTTACAGGCTACGAATGTGCTTTAAAAAAAGCTTCTGGAAGGTTGACAAGAAGACACCTTCGGGGAAGTGACCGACTAGGCAGCATCTCAAGAGAAGATATTGTTACTCTACTCAGGCGTTTAGACAACACTGTGCACGTGAGCTGTTGCACCCGAAAAGAAGGCGAAGACCATAAATTAAGAGAACTGGGTGTGAGCTATACGTATAAGCAATCATCATCTTCATCCTCATCATCATCCTTAAGACATTCGCCGTGATTCATGTCTTGTTGAGTGTTTTAAAATTTATCAGCTTCCTGGCAAACACGCATTCCGAAAGACAGATGTTAGCGATGGAACCGCTGTCCGATCAGTGCACCGAAAGCTACTTGGAGTTCTTGAAAGTTGGCAAGCCGATGACTCCTACCTTGGACTACCTCGACAGGCTGATCAAAGGGCAGCTGGAGCGGGTCACCTTCGAGAACGTGGACATGCTGCTGAAGCGATGCATCAGTCTGGACGCCGAGGCCATCTTCGAAAAGGTGACACGACGTGGACGCGGAGGCTGCTGCTTCGAGCTCAACTCCTTTTTCGGGCGCCTTCTGCTGGCGCTCGGCTACAGCCTGCTTTTGAGAGCGGCCCGCCTTCGTCTCACGACTCTAGATGACTCGGCCAAACGCACACGGCTGTCCCATATGGTGCTGCTGGTCGAGCTGGGTGATGGCGATCGCTACATTGTGGACGTCGGCATGGCACAGTGCGGACTGCACCGGGCGCTGCCCGTGGCCGGGGATGCGACGCCCTTCCGCGTTCGCACACTGGACGACTTGGACAGATTCGAGGTTGCGGTGCCCACGAGTGACGGTGGCTGGAAGGCTTTCTACATCGTCGAGCCGTACGATCTCGACTGGCTCGACTTCTGCACACTCCACTGGTATTCGACCAGTAACCCATACTGTGCCACACAGCAGCTCCTGTTGGTGGGACGCCGATCACCCCACGTAGACGGATGTTGGCTGCGGCTCATGAACGACCGGTTCGTGCGCTGGTCACCGACAGGCGGCGTTGTCGAGAAACGGCTCATGAATGACGAGAACGAAATCATCGACATTCTGCGAGATGAGTTTGGGCTCAATCTGAGCAGGGAGGATGACGAGGCGCCGCTTCGCGTTCGCTTGCGAGAGGTGCTTGATAACTTCAGACTGGAGCAGAAGCTCTTTCCCAAGAAATTGCTGTGGCCCGAAGGTTAACCGGGGCGCTTATGCACATCCAATGGATACATGAAGCAAGAGCATCCAAATTTGTTTTGAGGGAACAGTAAAAGCATTCCCTTATCCTTTAGATGCACTATGCACGCAATAATCGTCCCTATATACCGGCGCAGCGAGTGCGTGTCCAAGAAATGTGCTCCCCCTGCGATTACATTCTGTCTGACAAATCTCATTGCTATCAAAAACATGCCCCTCAGAACGGTGAAAAGTGATACTGCTTCCAAGGCCCAATGCAGCGCTGAGAGTTTGTCTGACCTCCGGCCAGGCATCATCTACAAGAAAGTGCGCCTTAGACATCACGGATATAGCGCAAATCGTCTTACTCTCGTTACTCATTAGCTACAGGAAGACATAGATTTTCTTATTGTAATAAAAATAAAAAGCCCACGTATTCGTTTTCATACGTATCTTTGCGAGGGTACGAGCCAGGGCCGTAGGCAGAAACTTTTTTTGTAGGGAAAGGGGGGGGGGGGCAGGCACCTTTTTGAAATGATCATTATTTTGGGTCTGTATGCCATGGCGGGAAGATAATCCTGGTGGGGGGCACGGGCACGGTGTGTCACCGTCTGTTTACGTCACTGGCACCAGCAACAAATGCTTTCTAAGCCCCAGCATGACTTCGCGGACGCCTATGACAAAGAAGCTAGTGTTGAACTGAAGTGCACATGACCCAACCGGCTGGCGCTCCAGCAATATCTTGTCAAATCGGCCAGGCGGGTATTCAAAAAAAAAAGGGGGGGGGGTTGCACTAGAGCCCCTCTGCAATATCCTTACGTTTTAACGAGGAAGGTGTTTTACCGAAAGTATAAAACTAATGATTTTGGCCAAAACTTCGGCGAAGCCCTCCAGACCCCCCTTACCCTACTAAAGAAGTCCTGGTTTTGGGCCTCAAATGAGCCATGACATGAAAGTGAAGGCTGTTTCATATGCCACGATTGCAGCGAAAACAAAAATCGTTCTGTTCGCTTCGTTCGCTCTGTTCGCAACCGCTGCTAATCGCGGTTTCATTTCACATGGACCGTGAATGGTCCGTGATTTTCGCTCTGCGACTGGAGTGGCGAGCTCTTGCTACCCTTCTTTCTGGCAGACACCGCAGAATATTTCGAAAGTAGTGTAATGATTTGTGCATTATTATATAATTAAATTTCTATGAAGGGTAACGAAGGGCCCGCGTGTTCCGAAATTTAAGAACACTTCTTAATTTAAATTATTTTAAAATTCACAGCATCGGCCATTACTAAAACAAACACGTCGACGCTATTTCAACGGCATATGTGACCCGGCCCTACTTCGACGGGTCCCAATCAAACATCGCTCCCGCCATTGCGACCAGAGTGAAAATTTCCAACAAGCTCCCCGCGCACCGCTGTGGCGTGAACGAACTGGCCTTTTTTTCGCTGTGAGCGAATTCGCGCTCTGAAAATCGTACTTTTTGTTTCATGTGAAACGGCCTTATTGGGCAAGTATTGCGGCCGCGGTCTGTCGCCTTCTGCTGTTCCATCGACCATTTGTGACCACTGTCCATTGCTAATAGAAAACGGTTACTTTCGCTCTGTGGTGTGCGTGGTTATTACTTTGGTCGTCGGGCTAGCAAGGAATTAATCTCAAGATCAACGTCCGCGTCACGTGATCTGAGGTGAGTAAAGCATTGGCGATGTTTTCTCCCTGTTAATTTAGATGAGCAAGCCGCTAGTTTGCTGTGACGCCGCTAAATCCGCGATGTAACGTGATTTGGCGAAACCCTTTCTGCATTATACCCACCAGATCGCGCCACCCAATTTCACGCTGGCAACATCAGACGCATCGTGTCGACCCATTCCATACCTATTTTTGCCCTGCGGTTACGTGCGGTGTGGGCTCTGCGGGAAGCATGTCTACATTATACATGAACTAAAAGTGTTAGCGTGACGTTAAAGTGCCCCTGTAAAAGCTACCACTGGTAACCAAGTTGCGCATAACATTTCTTTGTGCCACTCGTGCCGGCATTCGGCGAAAGCTGTCGCGTGGTGCAATATGAGAAGTTCACCGAGGCGACGCCAACTTTACGGGAACAACGGCACACCTCCCCGCCGCGGGCTTTCGCAACAACTTGTTTCCGTGTGTCCCATCAACATCAATATATATATATATATATATATATATATATAATATATATATATATATATATATATATATATATATATATATATAGAGAGAGAGAGAGAGAGAGAGAGAGAGAGATGAAATAGATGATCAGAGTTTCTTCCGGCTACAGTAATAAAAGTTATAAACTTCGAGAATAGTGCAGTATAGGAAACAAAACAATGAAATATTTATTTAATCCTAACAGTTTCGGCTGGTGGACCAGCCTTCTTCGGAGGATGTAAGTGAAATGATACAAGTTCCCGTAGCAGAGGGTCACCCTCACAGTTTAAAGACCCTCCAAAAAAAGGAGAGAGAGAGAAAGACAAGTGGGCGAACGAGGTAGCAACAGACAACAAGAAGCAGAAGAAGGAGAGGAACTAGAAAGGAGCGACGGAGAGCCGCCGGAAACGAGCGGCTCTCCGTCGCTCCTTTCTAGTTCCTCTCCTTCTTCTGCTTCTTGTTGTCTGTTGCTACCTCGTTCGCCCACTTGTCTTTTTCTCTCTCTCCTTTTTTTTTTTTGGAGGGTCTTTAAACCGTGAGGGTGACCCTCTGCTACGGGAACTTGTATCATTTCACTTACATCCTCCGAAGAAGGCTGGTCCACCAGCCGAAACTGTTAGGATTAAATAAATATTTTATTGTTTTGTTTCCTATACTGCACTATTCTCGAAGTTTATAACTATATATATATATATATATATATATATATATATATATATATATATATATATATATATATATATATATATATATATATATATATATATATATATATATATGAGATATAACAGACAGTAATGCCAAGGAATGTACAGTGGAAGTTATTAGAACCAATGGAATGTAAAAATAAGAAGAAAGAAGAAAGAAAAGTGGATGAAAAAATTACGAACTGTGAGCAGGAATCGAACCTACGACCTTCGAATTCCTGCTCACAGTTGGTAATTTTTTCATCCACTTTTCTTTCTTCTTTCTTCTTATTTTTACATTCCATTGGTCCTAATAACTTCCCCTGTACATTCCTTGGCATTACTGTCTGTTATATCTCATTAATATTGTGTTAAAACACGGAAAAACGAGCCCTTAGGTATACACTTCTTTCCCTTATATATATATATATATATATATATATATATATATATATATATATATATATATATATATATATATACATAGAGAGAGAGAGAGAGAGAGAGATCGACACGGGTCCAAAAGTTGATATTTTAGACTTCATTGAGTATTTTATATTTCATGCACCTTTCACCAGGTAGCCCGAAAGTCAACTTCGTTTTATGATTAACGGCATAACTTACGAGAAAAAAAAAACATCAAACTTCACCAACACGGAGGCACAAATTTCGTCACCTGTCATTTTCAAAAATTGCAGACACTATAAAAAGACAAATATTTTTGTTTCAAGGAAGATATTTTCTACCTGAAATGCATGTCTAATGAAGAAGGAATTCATACGGTTTTATGTTTGTAGACCTTAAGAAAATAGCTTTTAGAAATGTCCAATTTTGCGACAGTTTAAAATAAGTTACGTATTCCCCATTTTATTTTCTCTGAAAGTAATGCAAGCAACGTTTTCAAACTTGACACGTTTTAAGGATATAGTGTGTTCAATAGGTACATAAATTATTGTTGCCGTAGGGCAAGTGTGTATTTTTATATATTGCCTCAAATTGTTTATATTGGCAAAAGTGTACTCCACCGAAATTTGAATAATAATAAAAAAAACCATCTTCGATTTTTCTTAAACTCTCGTAAATACACAACCGAGGGTCATCATAGAGAAATATTGATTGATTGATATGTGGGGTTTAACGTCCCAAAACTACTATATGATTATGAGAGACGCCGTAGTGGAGGGCTCCGGAAATTTAGACCACCTGGGGTTCTTTAACATGCGCCCAAATCTGAGCACACGGGCCTACAACATTTCCGCCTCCATCGGAAATGCAGCCGCCGCAGCCGGGATTCGAACCCGTGCCCTGCGGGTCAGCAGCCGAGTACCTTAGCTACTAGACCACCGCGGCGGGACCATACAGAAATATAGAAAAACATGTTGCATTATTTTGTTTTTAGCGACAATATCCGTGGTACAAATCAGAGCTTTTCGAGAATGGGCTGATAAGTTGAAAAATCTAGAAATCGGAACGGAAAAGCGGCAATAAGCTTCAAACGCGAGTAAACGTGACCGCATTTAATGAAGAAAGGCTGTTTTAGCAGATAGGAGTAACTATTTTGAACAGGGTATTCTACAGTATCTGAATTCACTCTTATACGTAGAGCCCTGAGACTTCTAATATGTGGTGCCTCTCCATTTAATGACACAAAGATGGAGCTGCTGTGACGGCCATGTGTTTGCAACACGTTGGGTAAGAGAATTGAATGTGGAATGAGTTTATAAACGATTCATAACAAATTTTTATCATTTGGGGCACGAAGACTGCCGCATTAGATTGAAGAGCACGCTTTAGGGCAAGTTGTCATCCGTCGTCTGCTCTACAGATGAATTGCTGTGCGCCGCATCTCGGAGGGAATGCTTTAGATCATATGGTTCAAAGCACTGTGGATACTTGTGCGCAAGTATCCATAGTGCAAATGCAAAACTGAAGTATAGTGCGTTAAAATGAATTTCACAATGTTTTTGCCGATAATATTACGGGAGGCGTAATCTTTGTCCCTACTTTAAACCATAAGATCTAAAGCATTGCCTCCGAGATGCGGCGCACAGCAATTCATTTGTAGAGCAGATGACGGATGACAACTTGCCCTAAAGCGTGTTCTTCAATCTAATGCGGCAGTCTTCGTGCCCCAAATGATAAAAATTTGTTATGAATCGTTTATAAACTCATTCCACATTCAATTCTCTTACCCAACGTGTTGCAAACACATGGCCGTCACAGCAGCTCCATCTTTATGTCAGTAAATCGAGAGGCACCACATATTAGAAGTCTCAGTGCTCTACGTATAAGAGTGAATTCACATACTGTAGAATACCGTGTTAAAATAGTTATTCCTATCTGCTAAAACGCCTATCTGTCAACGTCAGTGCCTCCGACGAACACGGCGTCTAAACCACAAGTTTTCACGCCACTCAAGGATCCCGGTACATTCTGCGGGACTGATGGCGTCGACGTCGACGATTGGTTGGCCATGTTCGAACGAGTTAGTGTGCCGAACAGATGGGGTCCCACACTTCAGTTGGCTAATGTGCTGTTTTACTTGAGAGGCACGGCGAAGGTGTGGTATGAAAACAACGAAGAACTCAAAAGCTGGGACCAATGCAAAGAAAAGATGCGAGAGTTTTTTGGCAAAACCGCCAGTCGTAAGATCTCCGCCAAAAAGGAATTGGCCTGCCATGCCCCATCCCCAACGGAATCATACCTCGCATACATTCAAGCCGTGCTGGCCCTCTGCCGAAAGGCCGAAAGCGACATGACAGAAGGTGACAAGGTAGGGCATGTCCTGAAAGGGATTGCCGATGACGCGTTCACTATCCTGCTGTGCTAGAACTGTTCCACCATGGACACGATCATCAAAGAGTGTCGTCAGTTTGAGCAAGTAAAAAGTCGCCGCATTTTGCAAACATTCGCCCGACTTCCAAACACTGCTGCAACATCGACTTGCGAGGAGCAGTCCACGCCACAATGACCGTCGCCTTCGGAAGACCTGACACTCATTGTTCGTCGCGAAATGGAAGCAATAGTGCCCTCGTTGTTCAATTCGCGCAGTACCAATACCACTCCTGTTACTGTTCCTCTTGTTCAAGCCATCGTGCGCCAGGAGCTTGAAAACATCGGAGTGCATTCCTTGTGCCATGTCACCATGCCCAGAGTCAGCGAACGCCCTTTCGTGATGCCCTCCTCCGACCGATGGTTTTCTCCACGTACTCGAAAACCGGCTGAGTGGCGAACTGCAGATGACCGCCTTATATGTTTCAACTGCCACCGCGTTGGACATATTGCTCGTTACTGCCGCAACACATGGTCCTCGGCACCTCGAGCAACGACCAACATGACCCGTTTCCGCGGTACCGCCTGCACATTTTCACCTGCCAAAGAGTCCCATGCCGTTGACCATTCTCGGAACACATGGTACAGCCTCTCGCCTTCGCCACGTGGGCACCAGTCTCGTTCGCCGCAAATGCCATCGTCCCGTTTTTCGCAGCCACGGCACTTCTCGTCCCCCGTGGCTTCCGGCCACATTGTCTCGGAAAACTGAGAAATGCAGCCCCTGGAGGTGGTGCTGCATTGAGGACTTGCGCAGCAAATCCTCTCTCCGTTCTTACCAGACGAAGTGTAATAGACGTTGAAGTAGATGGCGTACCTATACAAGTACTTGTAGACACCGGCGCAAGCATTTTGGTCATGAGTTCAAGCCTACGCACACGTTTAAAGAAAGTTCTGACACCAGCGGCTGCACAAATGCTCCGTGTGGCCGATGGCGGCACGCCGATGGTTCTCAGTCTGTGCACTGCCCACTTACGTATAAAGGACCACACTGCTTCTGTCATTTTAGCCGTGATTGACCAGTGCCCTTATGACGTTATCCTAGGCCTGGACTTCTTGTCGAATCACTCTGCTCTTATCGATTGTGCTACCGGCGTCCTTCAGCTAGAGCTGCCTAAGATAGTCGCTGGACACCACACTGCCCCGCCGCGCCTGTCCTCTCTTCAGGATGTGCGATTGTCACCTCAAACAAAGGCAACCACCTACGTCATTTTGACCACACAGCGACAGTTTCCCGATGGTCAATATGTTCTCCTTTCTCTCGCCGACGTCCTCTTGGAGCGCAATATCGCCATTCCTCATACGCTTGTGACTGTCACTAATAACTGTACCTCGCTCCCACTTCTCAATTTCCGCTTTTGCCCTCAAGTGCTTCCTCGTGGCATGCTCTTGGCCAGAGTATCCAATGCTGACGAATTCGAAATAGCGGCTCTCACCACCGAGATTGATTTACTTCAGTCTCCTGTAGCTAACATCATCTGTTCTATGCCGAGTCGTTTCTCGAAGATGATTGCACCCGACCTCAATCCTGCGCAAGCCAACGACATCCATCACCTTCTCGCGTCGTATACGGACATTTTTGATTTCGACGACAGACCTCTAGGGCAAACATCCACCGTTCAGCACCGTATCCTCTAGGGCAAACATCCACCGTTCAGCAGCATATAAACAGTGGTGACGCCAGTCCCATTCGTCGACGCCCCTATCGTATCTCCCACACCGAGCGCAGAGTTATCCAAGCGGAAGTTGACAAAGTACTCAACAAACGTGTCATAGAACCATCAAGTAGTCCTTGGGCTTCCCCTGTCGTCCTTGTGAAGAAAAAGGACGGTACCTGGCGCTTCTGCGTTGACTATCACCACCTTAACAAGATCACGCAAAACGACGTATACCCGCTACCACGCATCGATGACGCGTTGAACTGCCTGTACGGTGCTACGTACTTCTCTTCTATTGATCTTCGGTCCGGCTACTGGCAGAATTCTGTCGATGAGATGCACCACGAGAAGACGGCCTTCATTACACCGGATGGTTTATACCAGTTTAAGGTGATGCCTTTTGGACTATGTAACGCCCCTGCCACATTCGAAAGAATGATGGACTCTCTCTTGCGTGGTTATAAGTGGTCTACTTGTCTCTGTTACCTACACTATGTGGTAGTCTTTTCATCTATTTTCGATAGCCACCTGACTCGTCTTGCTGCAATTTTCGCAGTCTTCAGAACAGCTGGGCTACAATTAAACTCCAAAAAATGTCAATTTGGCCGCCGTCAGATTACCATTCTGGGCCATCTTGTAAACGCCGGTGGCGTACAACCAGATCCTGAGAAGATCCACGCCATCCGTAGCTTTCCGGTGCCCTGTTCTACATCCGACGTCCGGAGCTTCACCGGCTTATGTTCCTACTTTAGTCGTCTTGTGATAAACTTCGCCGACGTTGCCAGGCTACTCACAGATTTGCTGAAGAAGGATACTACATTCTCATGGGGCCCTGAGCAGGCTCAAGCGTTCACCGCTCTCATCGGCTGCTTAACTACGCCCCCCATACTTTCCCACTTATTTCCTTCTGCTGCCATAGAAGTTCGCACGGACGCCAGTGGCCACGGTATTGGCGCAGTTCTCGCTCAGCGGCACCATGGCAGACAGTGCGTGTTAGCTTACGCCAGTAGACTGCTTTCTCCCCCTGAGAGGAATTATTCCATTACCGAGAGAAAGTGCTTAGCTTTAGCTTGGGCCGTCGCCAAGTTCCGGCCATATTTATATGGTCGCATGTTCTCCGTCGTTACGGACCACCACGCCCTCTACTGGCTGACTTCTCTAAAGGAAGCCGACTATACGTCTGGATCACTGGGCTTTGAGGCGTCAGGAATTTTCGTTTAGTGTCACCTACAAGTCTGGCCGTTTGCACAAGGACGCAGACTGGCTTTCTCGTCATCCAGTGAACCCTCCTGATCCCGTTGCGACTGACCTGAAGAGCAGCGTGATGGCGTTTATTGATATCAGCAATATGCACATTGAACAACGGCGGGATGAGTCAGTGCGCACTATCATTGACGCCATCCAGTCTGACAGCCATGACGCCGAATCCCGTATGCTCGTGCTGAATGACGGCATCCTCTACCGCCGCAATTTCAGCACTGAAGAACCTGAGCTTCTGCATGTCATTCCCCGTCATCTACGGCCTGCCATACTTGAAAAACTTCACGACGCACAACAGCGGGACACCTCGGTGTTTCCGCACATTCGACTGCGTGCGATGCCAGTTCTTCTGTCCAGGACTGTACCGCACCGTGCGTCGATATGTGGCCACTTGCGACCTCTGCCAGCGCCGAAAAAGACCTTCTTTACTGCCAGCTGGACAGCTTCACCCAATCGAAGTCGCCTCTGAACCGTTTCATTGCAAGGGACTCGACCTTCTTGGCCCTTTTCCGATGACGACACTGGCAAATAAATGGATCGCCGTCGCCACAGATTATGCAACCCGTTACGCGATAACAAAGACCATGCCAACCAGTTTCGCCACTGACGTCGCAGATTTTCTTCTTCATGACGTCATCTTACACCACGGTGCACCCCGGCAGCTGCCTACAGACCATGGCTGCTCTTTTTTGTCCAAAGTAGTCGACGACCGACTTCGATCGTGTGCCACAGCGCATAAGCTATCTACCGCCTACAACCCACAAACTAACGGCCTAACTGAACATCTCAGCTGCACGCTCACAGAGACGCTTTCGATGTACGTCTCTGCAAATCATCGTGACTGGTTCACCACGTTGACCGATGTGACTTTCACTTATAATTTATCTCAACATGACACCACGGGATTCTCACCTTTTTATCTTTTTTATGGTCGCGACCCCATATTGTCATTTGAAACTGCCTTAGCTCTCAAGCCATCTGCTTGCGAGTATGCTCGTGAAGCCATTGATTGGGCGCACGTGGCTCGTCAAGTTGCCCAGTCTCGTCTTACCAGGTGACAGGATATGCAAAAAGCCCACTACGACCACCAGCATCGTAATATAACGTTTGCCCCAGGGGACCGCATGCTCCTCTGGTCAGCGTGTCGCCGTGTAATGCCTAGTTCACACTGAAACATCCGCCTTCTAGAGCGACCGAAATTCCCCCGCCGCCGAAACGCAGCGTCGTTCGCACTGGACGCGCCCCGTGCCGCCGAATATGCCATCTACCACGGGGCGAACGCGGGATGGATGTGCTGTCACCCGGTGGTTGCCGCGGTTCGCAAACGCCACTAAGCTATCCGGTGGTGTATACTTCGACGATTCTCGTACACAGGAAACAAGAAAAGACAGTACTGCTTACTATGCTGGCAAGTGGCTGTCTTGTAATGCACGAAGAGCCGAAAAAACCACCGACGCCAGCGGCGTTGGTGGGTTCGTTTTGCTCTGCAAGACCGCAACAAGCTCGGTCAGGCCAACAGCAAGCTCGGTCACCTCTTCCACGAAATACTGACCCGAAGTAGGCACAGAGTAGGTTAAACTCCCGTTGGTTACAGCATTCAGTTACGTGCACTGCGACACAACAAGTGAGTAGGTCTTGGCCGCCATTTTTCAAAATTCCTTGACTACCACTCCTATTGGTCCGCGCTGACCGATTCGGCGGCAGACCATGCAAAAATCGGTCCGAGAGCGATCGGCGCGGAGAGGGCCCTTTCGGCGGATCTCGCCGCCGCCGAACCGGATTCACAGCACTTTCGGCGGCCGGAATGCTCAGTGTGAACGCGGCCTAAGTCTCTCTGCAAAATTTTTGTCTCGATATGCAGGGCCCTACTGAGTCTTACATCAAGTTAGCGACGTCAACTACGAGATAGCGCCATTGCACGCCAATACGTCACCAAGTTCGTCACTTGTTGACATTGTTCATGTTTCGCGCATGAAACCTTACTTCTGTCGCACTTCTTCAGACTCGCGCCGAAACGGCGATCCAACGTCCGGGGGTCCTATTACGAAGTAAAGGAAGATGGAGGACAGAATCAGCTGACAGGCGCGCGAGTGTGTTAATCAGCCATTTTGATTGATTCTCGCCTGAGGTTGTTCCTCTGTAATTGCGTTTATACAAAAGTCACTGACTCCGTAACAATATATATATATATATATATATATATATATATATATATATATATATATATATATATATATATATATATATATATATATATATATATATATATATATATATATATATATGTACTAATACACAGTACTAGGCTGGGGTGTCAGCCATCTTCTTTATTTCTAACCTCTTCTTCCTCCCCGTCTCCCTGCAACCCTGCCTCAAGTCCACGTACACTCCCCCTCTTTGAAGACTCATCCCTCCTTGGGTGATACTTGAAAACGTTTCCAATGGTCGCAAACTCCAGCACACCATCATCGTTGGTGTAACCGACCCTTTTAAGAACGCCATGTTGCACTGCGATTTGCACCACGCGATAAGGTCCCATGTACACCTGCTTCGTGCCGGGAAGGCCTTTTCTGACAAGCACCAGATCGTTCAGTTGTATCTGAGGTATCCGCGCGTTGTGGCGACGGTCAAAGTTCCTCTTCATACTTTCCTGGTATCGCTGGTAGGCTTCCGAAGGTTTTCATTTTTCACACAATTGCAGGCGGTCTGCAATGCAAAGTTCTTGATCAGCAGGAAGCACTGGTACCTTTCTGAACGCTGCAAAATATGGACTACAGCCGATGCTCGCAGTGTGCGACCGATTGTGATGAGCGACAGCTGCCTCCAAGCAGCACTTCCATCCACCCTGAAAGCCTGGATACATTGAAATGAACTGCTTCAAATTCCGAATGATTCTTTCAGCCATGCCATTTCCTGCAGGATGGTACGGAGCGCAGCGTCGCAATACAACTCCTCGTTCCTTCGCCCAATCTTGCAAATGCTCACTGAGAAACGCTGGCCCATTGTCTGATATTACTATTTTTTGTATTCTTGAACATCTCTCGACTCAAAAGAGCGATCACATTATTTGCGTCTTTCCTTCCCGACCGTGCAGCCACTATTATTGTGCACTGGTCTACTGCCACTAGGAAAGACTGCGTTCTTCTTACTCCTGCAGCCTTCTTTTTGAGCTCTGTGAAATCCAGATGAATGACTTCAAATGGTACGTCGGAATGTTGAAGCAAAACCATCTCGTCTGTTCTTTGAAGGTACTTGGCTTTGTGAACTTGACATTGATGACAAGACTGAGCATACCGTTGAACGTCCTCTTTCATGTGTTTCCACTGGAAACGCTGACGAATCTTGTAATATGTCCTCCAAAAGCCATCATGTCCACCTGAGTGCGGGGAGTCGTGATAGAGCTCCAAAATTCGAGGCACCATTGTTTCTGGGACTGTGAACCTTCCGTTATGGAACTTAAGTTCTTCAGTTCCCTCCCGCAACAATGTTGCATTGACAAAGGATATGGGTGTTGCAGTAGGTCTCCAGCTTGCAAGCGGGCGTCGTTCCTCAGGTGGTGTGGCCCCGGTATTCCTTGGAGCAGGTATCATGGGTTGACGCTGGGTTCCAAGGTCTTGGAGGTAGAGGTTTCGCATTCCCTGCAGAAGTTCTTCGACCGTCTTGGGTCCTCGTATTTGTATTTGCTTCTGGAGGTCCGGACTTAAACCATGAATGATAAGCGGAACCACAGACGTCTCAGGCAAAGATGAGTCCGCCAGCTGTAGCAAGCGCCTTTTCTCATAAAAATAGCTGAGTGCAGATCCAGACCTGTATTTGAACGTGGTTGCTTTGTCCCATAGCAACACCTTGTTCTCGCTGAAGGAGCTCAGAAAGCTTGCTTTCCACTCTGTCCATGGTTTGTTGCTGTGACCGTTGAGACGCCATTCGTACCAACTCTTTACTATGGCCGATAGGAATAGTCGCATGTTTTGCACTTTATCTTCGTCGCTGTGCCAGTAGTTTTCATTGCATGCATACTCGTAAAACGTGAGCCAGGACTCGGGACTACTAGATTCTCCGTCAAACATGTCTGGCTTCACTTGTTCGCGACTCGGTCTGCTTAATCTTTCCGTCGCGTTTACAAGCAAGCGCAATAAATCATTTTGCTGCCTATTCTGTTCTTGGTGCAGTTCAAGAAACTTGTTGATCAGCTCGACGGAACTGTCGGGCGAAGCAGCGGTAGCAGGCTTCGCGTCGTTTCTAACTGGAGTCATCACGAAATTCTCATAATCCTGAAGTTTCATGTTGATCCTCACCGTTCTTTTAGCAAGTAAATGGTCTGGAGTGAGCTTCACTTTAGTGCTTGTATAGGAAACAAATGCGTCAGTGCTCACTGCTTCCGGAAGTGCTAGTTCCTCTTCATCTTGAGGCATTGCGGTCAAGATCCGGATGCCACCGCGTTGATTTGCCCCAATGCTGAAGTCCACCCACATCTTGAATGTCCGCACAGAAAGTATACGCGGCTGCGCCAATTTGTAATAATACACAGTACTAGGCTGGGGTTGCAGCCATCTTCTTTATTTCGAACCTCTTCTTCCTCCCCGTCTCCCAGCAACCCTGCCTCAAGTCCACGTACAATATATATATATATATATATATATATATATATATATATATATATATATATATATATATATATATATATATATATATATATATATATATATATATATATATATATATATAACTGTGTGTGTGTGTGTGTATTCTTTAAAGCAACTGTGAATGAGTGTTAATGACAAATTTTACTTCGTCGCTGTCACCAGTAGGCGAGCAATGATCGTTTGGTGGGGAATAACTAAATTAGGTGGGGAATAAGAACCAAAGTAAATATACTTTATGTATGTTCGTGCGTGCGTTTGTTTGTGTGCGTCTATATATCATGATGATGATGACGACGATATCATCATCAGCCTGACTACGTCCACTGCAGGACAAAGGCCTCTCCCATGTTCCGCCAGTTAACCCAGTTCTGTGCTTGCTGCTGCCAATTTATACCCGCAAACTTCTTAATCTCATCTGCCCACCTAACCTTCTGTCTCCCCCTAACCCGCTTGCCTTCTCTGGGAATCCAGTCAGTTACCCTTAATGACCAGCGGTTATCCTGTCTACGCGCTACATGCCCGGCCCATGTCAATTTCCTCTTCTTGATTTCAGCTATGATATCCTTAACCCCCGTTTGTACCCTAATCCACTCTGCTTTCTTCTTGTCTCTTAAGGTTTCACCTACCATTTTTCTTTCCATTGCTCGCTGCGTCGTCCTCAACTTAGGCTGAACCCTCTTTGTAAGTCTCCAGGTTTCTGCTCCGTAGCTAAGTACTGGCAAGATACAGCTGTTATATACCTTCCTCTTTAGGGATAGTGGCAATCTACCTGTCATAATTTGAGAGTGCTTGTAAAATGTGCTCCACCCCATTCTTATTCTTCTAGTTAATCAATCTTGTGGTTTGGCTCTGCGGGTATTACCTGCCCTAAGTAGACATAGTCTTTTACAACTTGAAGTGCACCATTACCTATCTCGAAGCGCTGCTCTTTTCCGAGGTTGTTGTACATTACTTTCGTTTACTGCAGATTATTTTAAGACCCACCTTTCTGCTCTCCATGTCTAACTCCGTAATCATGAGTCGCGATTCGTCCCCTGAGCCACTCAGCAATGCAATTTCATCGGCAAAGCGCAGGTTACTCAGGTACTCTACATTAACTCTAATCCCTAACTGTTCCCATTCTAGGCTTCTGAAAACCTTCTGTAAGCACGCGGTAAATAGCATTTGGGAGATTGTGTCCCCCTGCCTTACACCCTTCTTGATTGGTATATTCTGTTACTTTCTTTATGAAGCACTATGGTAGCAGTTGATCCCCTGTAGATTTCTTCCAGGATGTTTATACATACTTCATCGACGCCCTGATACCGCAGTGTCTTCATGACGGCTGATATTCCTACTGAATCAAATGCCTTCTCGTAATCTATGAAGGCTATGTTTAGTGGTTAGCTATATTCTGAGCATTTCTCTATTACCTGATTGATAGTATGAATGTGGTCGATTGTTGAATAGCCTGTTCGAAATCCTGCTTGTTCCTTTGGTTGATTGAATTCTAATGTTTTCTTTATCCCGTTAGCAATCACCTTTGTAAATAGCTTGTATACTAAAGAGAGCAAGCTAATCGGCCTGTAATTCTTCAAGTCCTTGTCATCTGCTTTCATTTGTATTAAGATGACGTTAGCGCTCTGCCAAGACTCTGGTACTCTTTCCGTCAGGAGACATCTCGTAAACAGGGTGGCTATTTTTTTCTAACACAATCTGTCCTCTATCTTTGAGCAGATCTGATGTTACCTGATCCTCACCAACAGCTTTGCCTCTTTGCATGCTCTGCAAAGCTTTTCTTACTTCTTCTATCATTACTGGTGGAGTGTCATCTGGGTTACTGCTAGTTCTTATAGTATTAAAGTCGTGGTTATCCCAGCTACTGTACAGGTCTCTGTAAAACTCCTCCCCTATTTTAACTATCCTACACATATTGGTATAGTTATTTTGCCTTATTTGTCCTTTAGTGCATACACCCGATTTTCGCCTATCCCAAGTTTTCTCTTCACTGCTTTGACGCTTCCTCTGTTTTTCAGAGCGTGTTCGATTCTCTCCATGTTACACCTTCTCAAATCGCATACCTTACACCTATATAATAATCAACTTTGAAAGCTCTGCCAGTTCTATTTTGTCTGTTGTATTTGAGATTTTTGTGATTTGACGCTTCTTAATGAGATAATTCGTTTCCTGGGAAAGCTTGCCAGTGTCCTGTTTAACTACCCTGCCTCCAACTTCCACTGTACACTCCGTAATGCTTCTATATATACTTACTTGCGTCCATACACACGCAAGTAAACCTGCCAAATTTCGGGGAAGGGGCTTACCTACCCCCGCCCTTTGGGTACGCCCCTGTTTGGAGGCGTTTACTGATCAGCTGGCTTAGGCGACAAAAATGCATTGACCTCATTGTCGACCATATGACCATGAAGTTATTTTTTTTCAAATGCCCTAAAAAACGAACCTTTGTTGCCTTCCGGCCTGGCAAGAAATGGTCGTCATCAAGCTGAAAATCCCACGCTGGTACTTAGGAGCACAAAACAGACAAGATACACGAGAAAGACTAGAAAGTACGAGCGCTGTTCGAAGTATCTTAGCCAAATATCTGCTTTTACATGCTGAAGGAAATTGCTCCTAATCGGCATTTGTGATGTCCTTCTTCTTGTGTATGTGTTGGCACGTCCTTTCTTTGCAGAAATGAATCACTCCATGCTTCTTCGCAAGACACCGCAGTGGTTGCAAGCGAACGTTTGAGCTGTTTGACCGTGGCATGCATCAGAAAGCTGTCGTATAGCGGGATCCACCTCTGCTGTAATGTTGTCCGGCACATGATTCCATAAACAGACGCTCTTTTGGTCAGAGCCCATTGCAATACGCAGCTTCACTAAAGACATTATATCTTCCGTTCACATGGGGCACGTTCGAATCATTTTACCATTTTAGTCGTTTAATTCACGTTTATTTAACTGAGTAACCTTGATGGGCCTTAGAATATACTTCAATTCTCGTTTTGACCACCTAATTCACACTTTGTTGTGTGCACCTGTCACTGCTCTACGCCCTGCACTGCCCCCGAGGTTGGCCGGATGCTGTGAAATTCTTGTTGTACCCGTCGTTTTTGTTTACAGACGTGATCCACTGAAACTTACTGCGAAAACTGGGACACAACTGAAGTTTCTCCTTTAAGACTTGAACGAGATAGCGATATCCTGTCCATAGTGCGTACTTTAACATTTAGTGCGTAATTTTTCCTGTAGGATGTTACTCGAGAAGTTTTAATCGCGGATAACTACACCGTCATCGATAAAGTTTGAAGTGGCTTGTTTCAGTGAAGCTTTCGCATATGGCTGCGCTCTGTGTAATGGGTAGCGTGCTTTCAACGACGAGCAATTAAGTGCGTCAAATCTTTTCGAACTTGCTGTGCACCCATTAATGCTCTTGGGGAAATACGCGCAGTAACGTGTGTGCCCTTTGTAATAATACACCAGTTTTAAATCACGAAGTCGTTCTAATAATCACATGTTCTGACTCCCTAAAGCAATGTATACGCTTGTGCTACGCAATATTACTGCGATATTACATGTTCAGTTGCGACGCTTGTAAACAGGACCAATGTCTTTGTAAAGGATGAACGTTATTTTCGCTGCGTTTCCAAGCAGAGGAAGTTCTTTCACTGTATTTTGAAGCAGTCGCGCAACTGTGTGGTGGGACGCCTTTTGTAACGCAAACGGCGTGGGGTGCGTCCAGGCTCAAGCCCAGCAATTTTTATTATTTATTTATATTTTATACCGTGCATTAAAATAATAACGTGTGCTTATTTATAAGCAGTCTTTTGACCCCACAACGTTACAGCAACTACTGAAGCCACGTTAGGTGAAAGACAACGTCGTTATGATTAGTTTTTATTGGTAACATAGCAAATTATCAGCAGTTTCTCGGAATATCTGTTGTATAGCGGACACTCCGTTCTAAAGGTGAGGAAATTGTATGAGTTGCATTTGCTCTCATGTCTTTAACGAAATAAGCTTAATCCTTCCTGATATTTTGAGCTGCAATCTAGTTGCAATGTGCCTTATGAATTAAGAATTACAGAGTTCCACTTGTATGACCCACCTATGGAACGCAAGCGCTAACAAATTTAATTCCCAGTCTTCTCGACAGACATACACAGGTTATACATATCAAGAAGAAATCTTTGTTCCTGAAATCTTTCAAAAATACACTAAAGCTCACCTTCTATCCTAGTCTTCAAGATTGGTAGGTTGTGTATAGAGCACTCGTATGTCTCTCTGGTTTCGTTTTTTGTTGTGTTACGACTTTTTATTTATTACTGTACAAGTATGCCTTTTGTTCACTCTGTACAATAACAATGGTATGCATGTAATGTTGGTGCGTTTTATATCTTTGACCATGCTCTTAGTGGTGCATTCGGGTGCTGGGGTCCCGTCAAGCAGAGCACATATGCCTTTTGTTCTTGTATCCGAGCCATACATTTGTCTGAAATAAGGAGCTGATTGATTGACTATTTGGTTGATTTAGAATAACGATTATTTTTAATTACTCTGGTTAACAAGTTCGAAAAAAGCATGACGTGCTTCATACACCTCAGAAGAATTTCGCTTCAATTTAACATGCGTAGCGTGTATGCTTGGTTTTTTTTTATATACTTGTTCTATGAGTTAGCTGAAACACTTGGTATACTTGACGTCGCATATACTCCAAACTACGGTCGAAGTTGGAGCGCTGGACTGTCTGCTTTGAAAATAAAATTGGCTTCAGTGTGTTGGAACTCTGGAGTTGGACAGATTTGCACGCGGTCTGTAACATAGACTGCAACAGTTAAAAACGAACATCAACCGCTACAGTTTGCAGTATCGAAACATTTCCTCTTGTCGATGTTTTCACTTGTTTCTACACTGTTCTCGCGCCACGAGACTTCTTACTTTTGCAGAGAGACATACTTTTTGGTATATTGTGCGCCGGTTTCTGTTTAAGGCTTTCTTTATTCATGCTTCTGTCAGTACAAGCTTGGTTTTTTTTTATAGAGCATGAGAGAAACCGTGTTCATTACGGACATCGCCACACGTGTTTTGTTTTGATGCATGCGTGTTTTATCCACAAATATATTTTTATTGGACGCTCGGCGCAGCCATCGTAGCAGTGGTAGGGAAGGGTCGCAATAACTCGAAATTTTTTGCATGGTTAAGATCGAGCGTAGGGCGCGAATAGTCTAGAGCTTATACGCCCACCGGCGATAACGTTGGAATCTTCGGTATCACTTGTATAAATTGTGTCTTTTTTTTATCTCGTGTAGTCGTGTTTTTCATTTTGTTCATTTCTCGAAATATGAATTAGTTCTTAATTTTGCCGCAGCTATGTACGAGAAGACTGTGCTTTGTGCGCGCTCCTTTTCTTCTTCCCAAGAAACGCACCCTTTCGTTTACTGTTCCCAAGTGCGCATCTTTTGTACAGCACATGTCAAACTATTATTCTTTCAATTTGACATTGTATTTTGCAATTGTTTCTTTTATTTTTAATGTTATTAATTCTATGTGTATGTGTATATGCATTTTGTGTATTTCACCCTTACTTAACGCTCCCCATTGGGTCTGAAAGGTACTTCGAAATAATAAATAAATAATTAAATAAATAAATAAATAATAAAGTTTGTATGAAAACCAACATGCTGTACCTCTTGGTAGATTATCGTCAGCCGACATTCTGTTCACCGCAATTAACTGAACCGCGCCAAAATGAAAAGAAAAAAAATGCTTAGTGATGAAAACGCCGACTGCTGCCTTCGTCAAGCATCGCGAGTGCGTTATGATGTCGTCGATTTGCTGTTATAACTTTGTTGCACAGATAGTGGAGCTGAGACCAGACTGGCCCTTTTGTTTGCACCTGCACCATTCACCCTTTGTGATTAACCAAGGCTCGTTCGTGTATATGAACTTAGCTCCATGGAGAAGAACTCGGAAATCATTTGCTGCGCAATTAAAGCTTGGCTCCCGTTGTAAGTGCTCTTTTAGCGATATGACTCCTAATTACTTGGAACTATCTCAATTGTTCTATCTCCCAAGGCTACTGTGGATAAGTTTCATCTCATCTGCCGCTTATCTGTAGTGTTTGGCTGACACGATGAGTAATCCACTCTCGCGCAAAACGTTACTGGAAGCACGATTCCCATATTGCCGCTCTTCTTGACTTGTTTACACTACTCCCAATTTCTACAACAGATTTCGATTTCCACTAGTACTCATCTGAGTAAGTGACAGCATAATAATTTCGAGGTAATTGCTTTTAAGAGAGCAACGGTCTGCGGATGTTAGCGGGAGCATCGAGCACCCACTTAGGGCAAGCCACGGCAAAACCTGGTTGTATCCGACGTTTTTTATGTTAGGGCAAGTAAGAACTGAACGGAATGGCTTCGGTTTCGGGAATAAGGGGAGACAGCTTCCTGGACGCGGCAGTGTACCGTAAGGGGGGGGGGGGGGTCACCTCCGTGGTCGTAGTCCACTGCAAAGAGCACATTACCGACAGCACGTCGGTCCACACTGACGACCCGGTGATTGCCGAGCAAGTGGTCATTGCCCTAGCCATCCTGTATCGCGAAAGAGATCTAATAGTGATTCGAGGGCGGCAATCGGAGCTTTCGAGTGCGACTGCATCTCCGCGAAAGCCCCGCGCTGGCTCCGGAGTGGTGACCACGATGGTATACATCAAGCACCACGTACTTATCTGGTTTCACAATGTGCTTGATTGGGCCGGTTGGTGCTGCTTGGTAGACGAAGAAAGTGCTTAACAGCGCAAACGACAGGAGCGGATAGAAGAGCGCTGAATTCAGCGCTCTGTTCTCGTCTCTTCTATCCCCTCCTGTCGTTTGCGCTGTTAAGCACTTTCTTCGTTTATCTGGTTTCCCGCACACGTTGGACAGGTCAATGCGCTCCCCACATCCTGAAAAGGTTTGACAGCGAGACCGCGCGTGCCATAACCGACCACGCCGGTTCTGAGTAATCGATCGGCGACAGCGAGGTTGCGGAGAACAGGAACGCGCCTCGCACGTACAACGAAATTGCGAAGTATTCTTACCTCGCGCGAAGACTGTACCCTCTCCTTCAGCCCAAACTTAACGGGCATCAGGCCCTCACCCTCAAACTATTATAGACGGATATATATCTGTCTGTAATTGTGTGAGAGTTAGAGCCTGAGGCGTATTCGTCTGTAATAGATTAGGATACGTATAGGTACTACCGTATTCTGAGCTCTCTATACACTTTATCTATCCCGAGGAGTTTCCCAATGACGCTTGCCCTACATGCGAGGATGTTCACACGCTTCCCCACATGCTCTGGAAGCGTAACGCAACGCACGCTAACATATTTCGGCAATGTAGGAGGCGGCCCTCCGCAGATCTTTCCTTTCAGACCAACTCTGGGCCGTCCAGCATACCCGTGGGGTGGCTGACTGACTTGGCCAGGCGGTCAAGACGTGGGAGTCGCCTACTGCGCGCGAAAGTTCATCTTGCCGGGCACCAATAAAATTTTGCACCCGCCCGCGCACTCAACCTTTTCAAATTTTCTCTTTTTATTGTCTCACATTCCTACAGCAGAAATGACAGGGGTGCCGAACAAAGAAAGTGTCATCGTTAGTCACAAAATCGTCCTTCTCCTTTTTTTAAAATATTTAACAAGGCGCATACGCAAATAAGATCATCAGTTTGGCCTTACTACGTGGTCAGCGTTCATCACAGGCTATTAAAAACGATTTCCAAACGTAAACACAATAATATATATGAAAATACGTATATGCAATGTAATGGTCAAGACGATGTTAACATATAAAAGGCTGAACATTCCTGGTGACCTAAGAGAAATCACTTCAGCAAAATGCAACGAGTCCTTCGAATGATTTCGTGAAGCAGTCAAGTGGTGAACAACTCAATAGTGCTAGTTATTGTCCAGCCTCGCAAACATGTCAAGCGTCATCTCAAAATCTGGTTCCCCCCAGCCCAGAGTGTCCGGCAGAGTGGCGAACTCCGGGATCTCTGTGCTGCCACGGAGAGAACTGAAAGGACTGAAGTAGCAGTCATTGTAATAGTGGTGCCTTAAGTATTTTAGCTTGTTGATGAACTGGCAGCCGAATTCGACGTACGGGCAAAACACGAGTCTCTCTTGAAGACGATACAAGTTGACCGGCTCGACGTGGAAGTGGGCCTCGTCGAACGGTGTGTAGTCTACGGGGCACATGGCAGGAACGGAATAGGCCGCTTTGCTTCCGTATCCGAGAGTTTTCTCTTCGGGCTCGAGGACGGCATCGTCATGGCAGTCGTCGCACACGATGTGCGAACACGTCAGTCGGCGCGCACTGCCAGGAATGTTCTTGCAGCACACGCACATGTTGGATCTGTCTACCGGCTCCACGAAAGCGACCTCTCGCATTTCCAAGAAGTCACAGCGAAATCCTCGGAGTGTGGCAGGAAAAACTGGTGGCATGGAGTGCTCAGACGAGCTCGGGGCTTCGCTTTCGCTCGATGAGGCGCTCATCTTCGTACCCGTTTCCAGAACTGTTCTTTCGAAGGTCGAATGAAGGGAGCGGCGAGCTCTGAAGACTGCCTGGGCAGATTTGTATGACTTGTCAGCTCTGAAGCAGTGTTTCTCGAGTACGACTCGCTCGTGCAGTCAGCTTTTATAATTTTGTCAGTCTCGTGTGAGTGAGGGGTGTCTTCTCTAGATCTCTTCCTTTCTGTTTATCTTTAGACGTTTTGTTTATCTTATTCATTCTTCGCATCGTTTGATAGCTAACTGGGCGCCCTTCTGCTTATCGCCACTGCTTCTGCTTATCGCTACTGTTCATTTTTCCCAGGAAAGAAGAAAAGCTTTTGGTTGCGGATGTGACTGCTACTGTTGTGGGGAGGAATGCGAGAGAAGCCATATGAAAGCAATCAAAGAATGTGAGTCAGGGAAAATGAATGAGATAAAGTGAATCAGATAAAGTTAGTCACAAGTGAGCCAGAAAAATTCGCAGCAAAGGGTAACTCAATTGAAGGGGGAGTTACTGCGTTCGATTTGCAGTTCTGTGTAGGGGGGGGGGGGCAACTGCCGTTTTCACTAATGAAAAAAGACCTACCGCCCCCACTCTGTTGCAGGTCGGTTTTAATCATACTTAGTTCCTGATAAAAAAGAGAAATCCTCTAGAGCTAACGCAAGTGAGTTTATTGCAAGCCGAGCTGGGTTAAGGCGTGTCAGAGTATTCGATCATTAGATATATCAACAAATCAGTTATATCGTTTTACCAGTATAATTCAGTTACGATAACACGTCAAGGAGAATACATTTCACAAAACATTTGAGTGATATCTTCTTGATGAATAGACCTTTCCCGTTATCACACTCATAACAAAGCCCGGCAAGACCACCACAGCCCACAACGTGCGTTTTCTTTCACTAACTTCTTGTGTCCCTGCTCACTCTCTTGCTTTCCGTCCCTTCCTCCTCATGAGTGAGGAAAACCATGGAACGTCATTTTCTTTCGTACAGTCAGACCAGCTTCCACACCTACATGTCTACTCAAACGTCTTTCTCCAAGAAACTTTCTTTCGACCTTTGAAGTACAATGTGTATGCACTTGTCACTGTGGACGTGTACTTTCGGTGCTATATTTTCTCTCCTCCTCCAAGACACCTGTCGCAACTTAATCGTACGCTTGTGCATTTTTCCGCTCACGACAGGCCTAGTTTGACAAGGAAACACGCGGCACACCTCATGGAGCCGTTCTTTCTCCAACTCTCTTTAATAAAGCGCTAGCCCCTCCAAGGCTTTGTCTGAGATCCTCTATCTACAATATATTCTTTGTGCAGACGGTGCTGCCACCATTTCGTGCCCTCACGGGTCACAGGGAAAGGTAGAACTCATACTACCATCCGGCCTGAACTTTTTTTTGGAATCCCTTCACCGCTCCAGTTTGCAAGCAGCTCCAAGAAATCGGAGCTTTTGCTTACATCCACTACTACGTACCATCGGTCTTTGAGCCATTCCATTTCTCTCACTCTTGCGGACACTCGCATCCCCCAAACGGCACCTTGCCGAGTTTTGAGCTTGTGCCACCAAGTAGCTCACTTAGCCTGACAAGTAGCCAAGCTGCACGGGAGCTTCACAAATGCAGCGCCAATCAACTTGTAACAGCCTTTGCTCTGAAAAAAAAAAAAAATCCCTCATTGCCTTCCTTACTGCACACTAATGCAAGTACGAATGCATCACATTCAATAGTATGTAAACAATCTTTAGAAAGTTGCTCTAAGCGGCGGGTGGGCCTCAAAGGGCCAATAAAGCACCCAGAGGTCGAAATTCGGTGGTGGTGGTAGGGAAGTTGTGGGTGAGTGTACAGTGAATACACGGCCATGAGCATTTTCGAAACGGTGTCGTAAAAGCGGTGTCAAGCGTGTTTGATAATGAAAATGCGGTAATCACATGCAGAGCTGGGCTTATGGACGCCGTCAATTTATGGCCTTCATGTCTTAATCTCCTTCTTAGTCATCTTCTTTACCAAATTGTAGTCTGTAGCGAACCGGGCGCTTTCTTATGAACCCTCTTTTCCTTCTGCCTTCTTCAGTTTTCATTCTCACTGTTCCTTTAAAGACAAAGGGGAAGCTTTCTCGCCTAAGCCGAAGGGGCCCATTGCGGGAAAGAAATGAGGAAAGGTGAGGGGGACCCTCGCATTGTCCTGAAGCACTCTCTCTGTAGTGATTTTTCATGGATATCAGAAAATGAGCACCTGTTAAACTCTCACCCTCCTTTAGCTTAGCTGTGTGTATGCTCAACTGTACTCAGTGAAAGTATGAGTGAGATCATTCTGCGATGTGTCACTGTGATTTATCAAGATCAGCATGACCTTTGACACAAAGAGGACCCATACACCTCTGCAAAAATGTACTTGACCTTGCGATATGTCGCCTCCGCCTCCCGGTGACATTTATATAAAAGGCATGACTCACTGTCGGAGTCATGCCTCTTTAAATATGTATACTTGGCCGTTGCTGAAGCCTCGCCTGCAGGCGGAAACGATCCGAGCAATGCTATCAGCGTTGCCAGAAGAAAAAAGAAAGAAATAAATGGCAGTAAATATGTTAATTATTGCGCTAACAAACGAGCAATGCGTTCCCATTCAATGTCACCAAAAAAAATGTTAAGCCTTAACATTACCATTAACGAAGAGAAGTACCACTCGTTACTTCTGCCGGTGTACTCTATGTAGTCCAAAATTTCATTCAATGAACTTCGCTGCCAGGACTCTGAATAAAAATTGAACAAAGCTCATAAATACATTTACCACATCATTTTAG
The DNA here is from genome assembly GCF_013339725.1 of Rhipicephalus microplus. NCBI lineage: Eukaryota > Metazoa > Arthropoda > Arachnida > Ixodida > Ixodidae > Rhipicephalus > Rhipicephalus microplus. The sequence goes on from NC_051171.1 coordinate 99,231,672, forward strand.
CTGATAAATTGATTTCATCTGAAAGAAGCAGTACGCGGACTTCAGCAATATTGAGTGGCCTAAAATTAAGTTTGTGGGTTTGTGTGATTTTTTTAATATTCCGTTGTGAAAACCGGGAGCCATTTTGAATGTTTACTACTCTTTTCGTCTGTTTCTTTGCCTTTTTTTCAATCAGTAGTTTCGGGACAGACACCGCTGCTGAGAGATGGTCACGTGCGCCTGTCCGTTAGATGCCGACAGTGTAAATGTCTATTTGTTTTCCTTTCATGTAATGAACCATTCAATTGAAGAAGACGAAGCATTTAATCGAATTAAAAACACTACGTTTTTTTTTTTTTTACCACGCTGCCTCCCAGGTTCCCTCACAGTTTCCAACAGCAAAAAAGAATGTGCTGTTGTGTTTCGTAAAGCCTACCAAACTGATTCGCCGTTGGTGATATCAAACGCGCAAGTGTCACACCGGCTGATATAGTGGCTTTTTTCTCCTTCTATTCAACTTTTTCCCCCCTTCCCGAATACAGGGTAGTCTACCGGCCACAACCGCGATTAACCTCCCAGCCTTTTTTCCTACTCTTATTTTTTTATCCCTCCTTACCCTCTGTGCTGAGCACCAAGCTGGTTTTTTTTTTTTTGCTTTCTCTCCGTAAGACTGAGACTAGTGGTTCGCCTATCTTGAGTCGCAGACCGCATGACTCAGCCCCCCCCCCCCCCTATGACTCACGCTGAATGACTCATATTAGCAAATAAGCGAGTTGCCCCCCCCCCTCTCCGACACCACCAACGTCTTTAACTTTGGCTCTTAGTGCGCCCAACGTTCATGCTTAAAAGCATATGAGTCATGATAACTTGACGCGCGCCGATCACTGTTGTTAACCGGAACCCGCAAGGAGTATAGTACCCTTGATTTACGATGGAGTAACCCACAGCTCTGTGTCTTGCTTGACGATTCAATTCCCGGGGGTTACTCCTTGTTGGTTTTCATGACACAAAAATGAACGTAACGGCTTTTCAGCTCATTTCTTCGAGACGACCTCTGCCTTCCACTTGGTTCTTAAGATAAATATAAAATGCACTTTTTGAGGAGTTCGCAAAAGCACGACTTGCTGTTGTTTTATTGAAAGGTGCTACTCATTTTTTTTGTTTTTTTTTTCTTACTAGATCACGTGTAAAGAAGGAAAGAAAACGTGTTCGCAGAATCTTGGACTCTGCAAATTATTGAATTGGTAACCCACCGATGTAGCCTAATTGTTATGTATTAGCTTAAAATTCACTTGAACAGTACTCACGGATTGATATATGGTGTGCATGGTCGCCGGTACATGTAGCGCAGCTCGAGGGAGCTCGTAAACCTTGCGGTATATAGACAGCGAGTGGCAGAACGTACGGAGAAAGACTGCTCCTTCCAATCACCAACGAGTCGGCCTCTATAGTTTACCATGTGCACTCCGTGGCACTGCTAGGCTCATCCGATTCTGCATGCCGACCAAAATGTGTCAGCAATGCACACTATGCTTATAATGTGGCACGAGCAGACGGCGCTCTTCTTCGGCAACTTTCGGGAATGTAGCATGCATACTCAGAAGCATGATCCAGCTAAGAGTTTGGGCGTTAGGAGCGTTCGTAGACAAACTAACATCGACACAATATCCTAAAAAAGTTGATTTCGAGCTTTTGCTCACGACAAGAAAATTAAAGAACCACACACAGGCCTGCCTTCATGCAACACTAAAACAATGTCTTAAAGTTTCGTTGTTTCCCCCCGAGCAGGAAATACTCTATGTCGTCATTCTGCAAGGTAGATTTTCGTAGAGCCTATTGGCATGAATGAGCGCGCCGGCTTCTGCCATTTTTCTTCTACGGCAGCTCGCGGGTTGTCGGAAGAACAATAATACTAATAACATTGTTTTCATGTCGCAAAAAAATGAGCTGTGACTTATTTTTTTTTTGTCGCGACAAAATCGCGCACTGAACTGACTGCGCTTTCGTGTGGATATTTATGTTTATCATGTCTGCAAACACAGGTAAAGCGCAATCTTGTTGCCGGATCGTGTTTTTTACAGAGCATACGTGACACACCGCAGAAAGATGCTCAGAACGAGAGTGTCGTCTGCAAGCGCCGACTTCTTATAGTGTGCACTGCTCAGCCGCGTCGGTCATGGAGTTTCCTATATATAGAAAATTCGATAAAGCTTTCTAATAATATATATAATTAAGACCGACTCTATACGCACGACGTCGTGGGTCTTGGCGGAAGCGTGTATACGCACGACGCGACTGAGGCGCCACGACACGCCACGCGGCAACTTCAGAAAACGGAAAGCGCCCTCGCTACTCTCGCTGCTCAGTGCACGTCCACGTGCGTATTCATGCTTTCATCGAGCGGCCGTGCACAGGCGCCTCGCTTTGTTGTTCTAGTGGCCGCAGTGTGGTGAACGGCATGGGATTCGAAGTTGGGGCACGGTTTAGTGGTTTTAGCGATTTTGATCGCGCCTTTAGGGAATACCAGCTCCAAAACAATACCCTTTTCGTAGCAAAAGCGACAAAGACAGTGGACGTCGTCAATTCGCGGCTAAGTGTCGGACTTGAACGTCTGCAAAAGAAGCTCAAGTACGCAAACGCGGCGTATGTGTGTAAACACGCCGGGGAACGGAGGTGCACTGCTACTGGTGTACGACCTCAGCAAATGTGAGCTGCAATCCATCTATCCTTTCTTAACTTGTACACTTTAACAATGAGCTAACCTCTTGGGTTACGTTTCCAGTAGTTACGAATAGAAAAAAAAAATGTGCGCAGGACCATGAAGCAAGGGTGTCCCGCGACCGTTGTCATCGCAGCACGTCGGACCAGCCAGCAGTTAGAGATAACAAAGATTGACTGCGACCACAACCTCGAAGTAAACAAGGAAATTTTCCAGCTGTATCCGGAAAACCGCCGGCTTACGCACCATGAAAAGGAATATGTCCTTCCTTTGCTTGACCTCAATGTGTTGCCCAATGTCATAGCTGGGAAGCTAGCAGAAAAGACGGGTAAGGACATGTGTTTTTTCCCTCTTTTTGCGACGCATTGATTGCCTTAATTTTCGCACTTCCCGTCTTATTTTTCTCAGAGTGCTCAATTATGACTTCCGAATATTTTTTCCTGTTTTGTCAGTGCATGCTATTCATGCATGTCTTTCTTTCCTGGCTTTTACCAACAGGAAAGGTGGTAACAACGCAGGATCTGCACAATGTCAAGCGAAATTGTCACGGCCGAGACGAAGCTGAACAACTTCTTCAGGAGATAGAGAAGTGTCGTCAGCAGCATCGGGCAAAGATAATTCCTATCACAGATGAAAATGAGGAGCTGCAAATTTTGTTTATTCAAACGCCACACATGCAGCAAGCATATAAGCCCTTCCCAGAGGTGGTGTTGCTTGATGCAACATATAGGACAAACAAGTTAAAGATGCCACTTTTTGTATTTGTCGTGCAAGATGGGTGTGGAGAAAGCCAAGTAATTGCTTATGCTTTTGTTGCTTCTGAGCAGTGTCACCACGTCACTGAAATGCTCAACCTCTTCGTGAAGGAAAACCCTTGTTCTGAAAATACTGGCGTCATAGTCGTGGACAAGGACTTCACCGAAATTAGTGCAATTCGTAGCGCTTTCCCATCTGCTCCATCAATACAGTTGTGCCAGTTTCATGTGATGAAAGCGCTCAGAACAGCAGCTAGCCACTTAGCACGTTCCGCTGAAGAACGTGACAAAATGGTGACCACATTCAATGAAATGCTGCACGCCCCTAATTCAAGCAAATTTGAAGATGCACAGTCTGAGTTCACAAGGTTTGCAAGCAAAGACTCAATAGAGTACCTCGAGAAGAATTGGCTCTCAATTAAGAACATGTGGGTTCGCCACATCTGCGACCAAGAGTTCACTTGTGGAGCCAACACAACTAACAGAGTTGAAGCGCACAATGGTTTCATAAAAACGGCATTGTCATCATCAACAAAGCTTCATGATGCTGTAAGGAAACTGCTAGATTTATCAAGCAGTATTGAAAGAAAGTCGGCCCACTCAGCAACATTGCTGAAGACATGCATCTTCTACAACCATTCTAGCAATAATAAAATTGAAGAGGCATGTGCTAAAGTGCTGACCCCGTTTGCTTGTGGAGTAATTAGAAAGCAGTTCAGCAAACTTGCAGAAAATGATATTGAAGTGAAGAAAACAAAAGAAAAATTGTACCATGTTACATTTTCAAATGGAGAAAGGTGGCATGATATTTCCATTGAAAGTCACTCGTGCAGCTGCACCTTCTCTTCCAAAATGGGGTTGCCTTGCCGGCACTTGTTGGCCGTGTACGTCAAATACGACATTGAGCCTGACTTGGACAAAGCAGTACGAAGCCGCTGGTTCAAACGGTACCAGGCCGCATTCTTGCCAAATCAGCAAGCCGCTGCTGAGAACAGCACCCCCACAGACCAACTCCGAATACTTTCGATGCCTGGCCCAAATTTTGAAAAAATGAACCGTAATCAGCGATACAATTTTGCTATGCGGACACTCAAGTCACTTGCTGACACGTTGGCCGATTGTCAACCTGGTATCTTTGCACAACGACTCGGGTTCTTGGAGGATTTGAATAGCACTTGGCTCAAAGGAGGTGAAGAGAACAAAAGGGACTGCTCTATAAATTTAGCCACCAGCAGTAACAGTGAGTGTGACACACAAGCAGCTGAAAATTCTCATAGTCAAGCCGTTGAAGTGGAAAACATGCAGAAGAAACCTGAGGAAGCTGAAAATTCGGGTCAAGCCATTGAGCTGGAAAACATGCAGGAGAAAGCTGAAGAACCCGACAATCCTGGTCAACCCGTTGTAGTAAAAAACGTGCAGGAGAAAGCTGAGGAAACAGGGAAAAGCTGTCCAATAAAGCTTCCAGTGGTGAAAAGCAGAGGACGTCCTGCCAAGCGCATTCGCCAAAGAACAATGAAGAGGAAGAGACAAGGAGAAGGTCCTGTGCCTTTCAAGGATTTATCTCCGAGGTCTCAAGAAAAGTGTAAGGAAATATGCCTTTTGCAAGCGTTCTGGAAGTGTGCAATCATTACTTGCTTGGAATGGAACAGAAAACGTTTCTAGTGATGATTTTTTGTCAGATGCATAATTTTTAAGAACTTTTAAACATGCACTAGCTACGTCCCTCAAGAAAGGTTAATCTGAGGAAATGTTCTTTATTGGCATGGCTTGTCATGCTTGTGCATTATGTGCTGGATATTTTTTTCAGTGATCCTAACTGGCATTGCTGGCCAGGAGGCTGCAGCACGTGTTTTGAATGAAGGGGGAATTCTCGATGAGAGTGATATTGAAGTGCGCCCCGAGGAGTTGGCGAGCGCCCTCCTAGACCACCGGGTATCATTGCCAAAGCTGAAGAAATACTTCACCGCAAAGGCATGGCTGTTGCTCTCATCATCCCGTAAGAACCTATCTCTTTCTGGTCGTTTATCATTGTTTTGTGACTGCCATGCATGAGCAACTGTTCCTTGTCTGCAGTTGCTGTGAAAAAAAAAGGAGACATATGGAGCTGTGCACAATGCAAGAAAAAGGATGATGGCGAAATAAAAATGGTTTTGTGTGATCAGTGCTTGGAATGGTTTCACTGGTAAGTATAGGATGGCATAAGGTCATAATTTATGTTCTTACATGCTTTTCTCCATTATATTACAGGCCGTGTGCTTCAGTGAAGAAGGAGGACCTAAAGCGTCACTGGTTCTGTATGAAGTGTTGCAGTCACACATAGATACTTCCTGGAGCAATAAACGCATGCTTTTTTTTCTTTTTGCACTTATGCTGTTTTGTTTTGCTGCTGAATAGACGGTAGGCAGTCTTCGGTAGTGCAGTGCCTTGTCAGCTCGAAAACTGCAGTACTTCTACGGGTCCGTCCGCTCTGTTGCAAAAGTTCAGGAGAGCTTAGTATATCTCATACGCCCCCGCGCATGAGATGAGGGAATCGCGAGAGACCAAGGTGACTGAAGTGTTTGACGCATGTTGCGTCCTGTCTATTTCAGTTCTCACCCAGGAAGCACATCAGCGTTAGGTTACTTTTTTTGTGTAGCGTGAAAGTTTAAATAGGGAGACCCTGAGAAAAAGGGAAGGGGGGGGGGGTATTTTGACACAGCAGGATGAGAAATTTACTACAGTAAATTATTTCTAAACTTTTATATCTTGTCATCTATGAAACAGGGAAATAGAGTAACTGATACAAGTGTAAGTTGAAATACATGTAACTGTAATATGCTCCAACATGAAACTGTTTCGACGGTGAGGACAGCCAGCGTGTGAACAGCGCGGCTAGCTGACTTTTTCTGAAGCTCGGAGTGCTTGCTGCCAACACATGCTCAAACTGGATGGCCAGATGTATATGAACTGAAGGCACTGCTGAACAATAATAGGGTGTTCACCCTATTAGCGTTGTCAAAGACCTCCATTTCCACTGCAAGCTGGTTTCTTCCAACGAGGACAACTTTTCATGGCAGAGCCCCGCCGCGGTGGTCTAGTGGCTAAGGTACTCGGCTGCTGACCCGTAGGGCGCGGGTTCGAATCCCGGCTGCGGCGGCTGCATTTCCGATGGAGGCGGAAATGTTGTAGGCCCGTGTGTTCAGATTTGGGCGCACGTTAAAGAACCCCAGGTGGTCTAAATTTCCGGAGCCCTCCACTACGGCGTCTCTCATAATCATATAGTGGTTTTGGGACGTTAAACCCCACATATCAATCAATCAACTTTTCATGGCAATGAAGGTAAAGCTACGGGGGCGGAGCTTCTGCACATGTACAGCCGCCCAAATCTTTTTCAACTATCGTGCGCGAACGCCGACTTTGTGCGTTAGCGCCGTACGACGGAGCCAAGTTGCAAACGGCGAGAGTAAGCGCAGTCCCATGACGCGCGCACATGGGCCTATCGTCTGCTCGGCTGTTCCTTCGTGAGAACGTCACCCTGCATTAACTTAGTTCAGAAGAACAGGCAGCGCGTCTGGCTCGTATCTTAATATTCCGAAGATTAGCAAGCAACCGAGAAAATGAAATCCGCAGATACGTCACACGCCCCCGCGCATGAGATAAGCTGACAAATGTGGATCGTTCATTTGTTATCTGGCGACGCAAACGCTTTTTTTTTTTTTAAGTTTTCTCTCGCCCTATTTGGAACATGGCTCCATCGTATGGCGTTGACGCACAAAAAGGTCGGCGCTCGCGCACGAGATTTGGATAGTTATAGATTTGGGAGTCTGTACATCTCACTAGTGTGTGCTGCGTCCTGTCTCAAAGAGGGCTACATGTAGAAAATAAAAGAGTTGTTCTGATAACTTACCTAGAAATACGGTGGCATTTGCGGGACTACATTATTTACGATAGGATACGCGCGATTTGACTCTGCAGCCTTCGCTTCAATGCCAAAAAAAAGTTGTCCGCGAGTATAGTGGTCTACCCCATTGAAAACTGCTGCTCTTTGCATGCGCAATTACGTGCAGAGCGATAAGGTGAGCAAGGTGCAGCACACGCTCTCGTTTGCATTAAAACATCGTACTGTTCACAGCTGTAGGGCCCGTTACTTTGGCAACATCCACTAAACAGTAGTCACACGCGCGGCGACCGAACAGACACGCGCAGACTACTCGGAAGCATGCATCGGTAGTCCGATCCGGAAGGTTTCAGCAACTGCCGCGTGGCGCGTCAGTCGCGTCGTGCGTATACACGCTTCCGCCAAGACCCACGACGTCGTGTGTATAGAGTCGGTCTATAATTAATAATAGAATTTTAGAAAACTCTATGGTTTCGGTAGGCATGCAAAAGCGCGCGTGACTCGTCACTAACAAATCCTGACCGTTGACATGACGATATGCCTGCAATAACGACTCAAGCCATTGAATGCTTAGAAAAAGAAAACAATGCTGTTTATTGGTAGCTCACATTATTGGGTAATTAAACAGAGTTATTCTAGGGCTATCGGCTTAATCGGGAGGTGTGTAGAGGAGTCAGTCAGTGGTTTCTGCAGCTCTTGCATTGTCATCCATCCATTTAGGCAGTTTCTGTGGGCGACGAGATTGCACAATCGTTTGAAGGTGGTAGAGCACTTGGATTCAATTGTTTTCGCTGCGGTATGTAGTACTGGGACCAAATCAACAATCGTAGTACAAGTGGTACTTGAGAAATTTCAGCTGTAGGAAAACGGGAAACCAAGCTCTCAAGTCACGCTCTCCGAGAAACTGAGGTCACAAGGCTTGATGTATGTTGACCAGCCAGAACGGAAGATAATTGGCAGGACACAGGGCACAGTCGCGGAACAAGGTGGTCTCGTCGAGTGTTTCACTGTCGCGGAGCACGGTCTCGGAAGAGCTTATTCAGGCAGTCATAGAGTGTCCCCAAAACTAGAGCCAAACACAGACACCTTTGTAGGTTAAACACTTCCAGTTCTTCCAGGATCCAGTTCATCGGAGACCGCTTTTTGCATGCACGTCAAGTCCAACACTGCGGTATTCACTGGTGCACCCTCCGAAACACCCAATGGCGACGCGGCCGGCAGAGCCGAGTGTGCCGCAGGAGCTGGTTCGCAGGGATTTGATCGTTGCCGCAGCGGTCGCATGTTTTGGGGCCGAAGCGGCAGTGGCAGTAGTAATGGTACTTGAGGAATTTCAGCTTGCCCACGAACTCACAGCCCAAGTCGGCCTGGAAGCAGAACACGAGCTCTTCTTGCACGCGGTCCATACTGAAAGGCTGGACATCCAGCAAGGTCCTGTTGATTGGTGTCGCGTCTATGGGACACTCAGCGTGAAAGTGGGTTGAGGTCTCGTTGCTTCCGTGTCCGAGGCATTGCTCCTCGTTGACGAAGACTCGGGTGCGGGAACACTGATCGCACACAATGTGCTGACACGGCAGTGGCCGCGCGAAGCCGGGTACCGTAAAGCAGAATACGCAGATGTTGTCGGGCTCGATTGGGTCCGCGAACGCGACCTCTCGCATTCTGAGGAAGGAACCGGGAAATCCTGTAAGTACGATAACGTAGCCTTCCGGTGGTTCCGAGGACGAGTCGGAAGACGCCGGAGATTCCCTTCCGCTGCGTGTCTCAGCCATCATCAAATCGCTTTGCTTGTCGCGGCAATGAAAAAATTCAGCTCTGAAAGCGACGCTGGCAAGTCGAAACTCGTGCAGTGCTTGTGGACGACGACTGGTCCGTGCAGGTGCGTTTTTGTCAGTGAGCATTTCCACGTGTCCGCCGTATGCTTTGTCTCTGTCTTCCCTCTTTCTCCTTTGTTGTCACCGTGTTTATCACGTGGCTGGCTATAGCCAACCAGGTGCTTTTCCAGTGACTCTCTCTTCCTTCGGTCTTCTCACTCTCGCTGCCATGTCTAACAAAGGGAAATCTTTGTGAGGAAATGAGGGGGAGAAAAGAGGGACCTTCTCACTTTTTTTTTTTGCTGTTGCTTTGTTTACTCGCCACGGTGGACTTGTGGTTAAGGCACTCAGGTGCCTACCCAAACGTCGCGGGATCAAATCCAAGCTGCGGCCACCGCATTTGCGATGGAGGCAAATATGCTTCAGGCCCGTGTGCCGAGATTTATGTGCACGTTATAGAACCCCAGGTGGTCGAAATTTTTGGAGCTCTCCACTACGACGGCTTTCATAATCATATGGCGGTTTCGTTACGTTAAAGCTCGACAGTTATGATTACTCGACTGTTTTCAATGGGGCTACTTTCTCTTAACTTTTATATATTGTGCATGTCACGACGCAATATGTTGGTCATTCTACTACGTCATTCTACTATTATCCTTATGAAAAAAGCGTTTCTGGAAGTTTAAAAAAATGGTTGTACGTTGCCTCCAGCTGGTTCTGCGAAAACATTTTATTTTTTTAGGCATGATCATGCATAAGTTGAGCACGCCGAGAAAAAGTCCAACACCGGGCAAAAAAAAAAAAAAAACTGTCAGCAGCTATCAGATGGCGGTGAGTCTTTGCATGCCTTGTAAATAGTTTAACTGAAACACCACGCTTCCTTCGTGACTGCTGATTTTGCTAGAGCTTTCGTAGATACTTGCAGTGCATGTAAGTATACCCTTACTTACACACGTAAGCCTGCCGTTAGAAGAAAAGTACGAGCCAGAAAAATGTTCATAGTTTTTAGCTATGTTCGGTTTCATAATACCACAGCCAGCACGTAAGATCAGAAAATGTGCAGTGTTCAGCGCCACCTGTGCCTCATCTGGTGAGGCAACATCGCGTCTTAGCTGTAGTTTGCTTCTTAGCAAAATGGAGCAACTTATTTTTTCAACTTCCTCACTGGCCTGCTCGAAGCTTTACCAATTTCGGCAGCAGTGAGTGAACTGACTTGGCTTCTTCGAATTCGCTAAGGCCGAAAGTGACCGTCCCTTGTTCAGTGGGAAACGATGGTTTCTTCCAACTTGTGTTAGGAAGCCAGACGTTGCGGCACATCTATTCCGCGCTGTTTTTACTCTCCGGCTTCACTTCTGTCGTGTCAGTGTTAACGGCTGCGGTAAAGCCAGAACGATGCCACACAAACTCTGAAGACAACGTTGGAAAGACAAAATTTTCAGTGAAACAATACGAAATTATATATAAGACATGCCGTCTAATCTGATTTTCAACGTCTTGGCTTTTTAAAACTTTTTACATCAAAGCACACGGTTTGCCAGGGAAACTCTGTTTTAAGTACAGTTTAGGTACTGTTGTGAGATGATAAGAGGGGCCTCCTCACATTCAACATCGTATGAATGGTGTGGCAGCTTGGGCTAGTTCGTATGGCATCACGATAGTAATTGCGCGAGAACAAAACGACGACGCAGAGACAAGAAGGACACGAAGGACACCTGTCTTCTTAATGTGGCGGTTCCACTCGGGCTGCACCCGCTCCGCATTTTTGTCACTGTTTATTGACGCACTACGCTTACTGCGCACACCGTATTGATATGAAATGTATTGCATCGAGAAAGCTTACGTTCTCCACTCAGTAATTGACAGCTAGTATTGTCGCCAAGTTTGAATCGGTATTTCATAGCGATCAAAACAGTCAATCAGAACCAGTGATTTTGCTATAAAAGCCACCGGTGTACTCGCGTGTGTGTGGCAAAACTGTTCAACAGAACCAAATAAAATTTGCTGAGCCTATTATTCAAGCACTATTCGAAGTTTCTACGAAGCGATAGGACCAATAAAACAATTAAAATTGATGCTGGTTTTAATCAAGATTGGCAAAGCGATATACCTTTATGAGCAATTAACTTTTTTTTTACTTCTTTGTGTAGAAGAACAATAATACATGGGTTTCCAGGCTAATGTACTTCATATGTCTTCGCGAACTTGTTTTTTATTGTGACGAAAAGTTTATGATTACTTTCAATTGAATTCCAGAATCTATGGCCCCCCTTGTGCAGGCATTACCGACCAGGGGAAAAAACTATCAATGCAGAAACTCCGAAGTTTTTAATATTCAAGCAGCAAGCCTTTCTCTCAGTTTCTATGAAGAGAAAGCTGTCATAAATAATTAGAATATTTGTATCATAGCAGTGAATTGAGCTCATTTTTCTGCTTGTCAGGTTTGTACAAGTTTACTTTCATTTTTTCTCTATAGCTAACTCACAACAATTATCGCACACTGGACTCACACACAATTATTGCTCACTAACTTTACGGAGCAAAGCTTGAAATAAAAGATTTTCAGGAAAATAAATAATCTTGCAAAGATTTCTTGGTGGTGGCGCCATTTGTGTAAAACAAAAAAACATGAATTTGGTTCCGTGTCAGTTCCGGCGATTGTAAAAAAGTGACACCGCTAAACCGCGACTATGCCACCGAAACACGTATATTTCTACAGGCTCCAGTGTTCAGTCCACTGGCTATATTTAGTCGCTACGTCTCCTATGCAAATTGAAAACCCACTTGCGCTGCAAAAAAAAAAAAAGGCGAGGGTTGCCAGAAAAAAAGAAGAGAAGAAAGCGTGTCAGATTTCCGACCAGGAGGTTAGGCTATTGTGAAGAGAATTCCAGGACCCGACGCTATATCAAGGGATGCAGCGACTCCCTAGCCTGCAGCTGCTGCGGCGACCCCGAGACCCTCGAGCACCTCCTCTGTGCCTGCCCTGCCTTGGCCCAGGAACGCTCGAGGGTCACCACAGCCTACCGGAGACATGGCCTTCCTGCCACCACCCTAGAGCACCTACTGTTCCCATCTCGTCCCCATCTACCAGCACTCCGGAGCCTGGTAGAGTTCCTGGACGAGACGGGAATCGTGGCCTACCGCTGAGGATGGGGCCCTTGCCACCCCTACCTTTGCTTCTGGACTGCTGCTTCTGTTGATGACGACCGCTCCACTGCTCAATTAATCTTTCCTCTTCTTTCCACTTTTCTCCCTTTTTCTCTTCCCCGCAGGCACTGCGCCGGGCTCCCGACCGGGTTGCAGAAATTAGGTGCCTTTTCTCATCTTCTAGCCACTACCACCAGAATTCCAGGACCTACTTGGTTGCTTGCCTTTATAGGCAGGAGACCAGCATCGTTTATAAAGTACACAAAAAAACTGACCTTGGCTTCTATTTTCGAGACTGGCATAGCACTACCTGGTAGCCTGCTTTCTCTTCGAAGGGAGGTGACGGGTGTTTTGGAGTGTGTGCTCGACTATTTCGCATGACACCGGTTGAACAATATATACCAACGGGACTTTTCCGAGAGAATAGCCTGCGCATGGAAATCGGTGGTGACTTGACGCCCGTCATGTTTGTAGAAGGTCGCAAGGCCAAACAGCTTCTATAAACATTGCACGGGGTGGCAACAGATGAGAAGTCATGTATCTTGCATCGTCTGCAAATCATCCCGAAAAATACCAAGCCCACAAGATTTTCTTACCTGTGCGTGACGGATAACTTTGGAGGCTAAGGACCCCCACTTTCGATTTCGGCGATCTCTATGTAGGCACTGTTCATACTTGAAAAAGTACCATTGACAAGTTTGTGGATAGATTCCGAGGAATTTTGTTTAAGACAAACGTGTTTTAATGATGCGCAGTAAGTATTTTGTAAGCAGTAAGTTAGCAAACCATATTTCTCTGACTGCAGCGAAAACTGCGGACGGCTGCGTGAGATCTAGCGATCCCGGTCGCGCACAGCAAATCAAACGTCTCATATCCCGACACCTTCTGAAGTTTGTAAACATGATTTTCAGTACATCGTCTTCCCTACGAAAGATGTGTTTGCTAGCGGAATAATTACACTCGCATAACGGTAACAAATCTGTTACGAATCATCACTGGATCCTCGAAAATCCTTGATTATAGACTATTTCCTTGTTGTAGTGGGCGGCGACTGATCTAGCAGAGAGGTAGCAGGAATAAAGCTCGGAGTGCGCGAAATAGGCAAAACAAGCGCCATTTGCTTGTAGCAAAGCTCAACTTTTGCAAATAGTCTGTTTGCTGATGCAGGTCATGTTATATCTAATTTTCTAGGCGCCAGTTTCACTGACCGAATCCCACGGCGTAGCTTATTTATTCCCTCAGTATCACCAACATCGGCTGCGATAAACACCTAGACAATGCAACGTTCGTAAATTCAGTAGACGGGCTCAAGCGTGTCTCTCCGATTACCCTTTTCAGAAAATGCTGACAGGTTGAAGCAATAGAAGTGTGAGTTGCCTATTCCTCCCACAACACCTCCCCCCCGTGACAAACGTGATTCCCGGACCGGTTCTGCAGCTTCCACTCGCTAAGGCAAGGGTCTCAAAAGGCTTTGGTGTTGTTGAGAAACTGAAAATGGTAAAGGCAAAAAGGGGGTGGGAGAAGAAGGGGCGATTTCAAGTTCGTAAAAAAGTAATATTGAAAAACAAAAGGCTGTGCGTGAGTTTTCCAAATGGTCATTCTATATGTTGAAGCTATGATTACTCACATCGGTGAGCACTCACAAGGCAACCATTTCGTGTGATCGCTTCGTATATACCACAGAACTGCGCGGCGGTTGTGAAACTTTATTTAAAAGATCTGCAGTACCATGTGCATGAACTGATCAGATTCTAACAGATGTGCCGTTGCGTTTGCGAAAGTCCGGCAAGTGCACAGGTGGTATGATAAATTTTTACTGCATTCAAACTTTCAAGATCGTTTATGCAATTGTATAAGAGGAATCGAATGCCTAAGCAGCCATCTTTTCCTTCTCAGTCGACTGTATTGATTGATTGATTGCCCCCACCAAAAGCTTTCTTCACACCACGTTGTTTGTCAGTTTCTAGGAGATCTGCCTACCTTGGACCAAGCGGCGATGGCACGTGATGACGTAATGATTTCAAAATTTTGGGTGATCCGTGACGTCAACCAATGATTATGTTTAGGACTCGAGTAGGCTGCGACGGGGACATTTCCCGCTTGATGAGGCCTCCGAATTTTCCCAACCATGCGTACTGTGCTGTTTATTTTGTAGATGTGCGCAAAGGTCAACTTTTCACACTGAATCGAATACTGCCGAAGACAAATCACAATCAATACCCACTTTTTGGATTAGAAATCCTGGTGAGTATGTTACAAGTAGATTTGTTAAAGGTTCAAAGGGCGTGATTTGCATCTGCCTTACAAATTTTAGCTGCGGTGCGAGGGGAACTCATCTTATAGGGAGCTTGCGGCGACGCGATGCACTCTCTAGGTAAACAGCATTTTTTTTTTATCAGAGGCGCCTGGGGAGGGCAGCAGCGCTGTCGTTGCGTGTCCGCTGTTTTATCTTTTCTTTTTTTTTTGTGCCTCCCTTACTCCGCCTGCTTTCCTTTGTTCTCCAGCAGCGCCAAAGATGAGCTTGAAGGAATGCGAGAAAGAGCGGGACAAACCCGGTGTCACAGCTTTTTTGCTGCCCTCGTATGAGTAAGATTGCCCATGGCGTCTCGAAGAGTTGGTACCATGGCGGCCTGCGATGACGCCAATGTGAACTATAGATACGGTGTACACATCTGACAGCAGCATGTACTGAATGTCTGCTTTCTATGCGTTGCTGAAAAAAGCAGTCAATAAAACACATTTTCTGTCTTATTTTTTCTGATACACAATTTCACACGTCAAGCCACACTGATTGGCGCGTGTTCAAGTTAGCAACATTTCTAAACGAATACATTGTACACGTGCCTAGATTTCGAAAAAAAAAACATAGCGACCGAAAACTGCCGGAAACACGTGCAGCAACAGCGCAATCTGACAACATATATGCAAGCACTCTTGGCTTCCACTCGCAGCACAAGTGATAGGCGCGTGCTATCCGAGCACATAACAGAGGATAAGCGGCATGGCGTTTCTTCGCACATCAACGAAAGCGTTGCCCGCCAAGCACCAAAAGACGAATGACCTTACAGAACTGGGCAAATTGGCGTGACCCCCAGCCCCTCCCCTCAAAAAAAAAAAAGAAAAGAATAGTACTGCGGAGGCTTTCACTTCAGCTTCCAACAAGGCGGCGTGTTTTTTTTTTTTTTTTTTGTTACTTGTACTAAACGGTCATAAGCGCGCTTCGCTGGGCCACATTCGTGCGAACAAAGCTTCCGTATGAATTCGGAAATACCGTAATTTGCTGTTTGAAGCTGTTTCATGTTGTTCAGCGTGTATTCTTTTTATTGGTTTCCTGCGAGTAGCCTATCGAGTGAGTAACTTGAAATGTGCCTGGACATGCGGATGTCAGCAGTTCAAAAGAAAGAAAACTGCGGCAGTGTATATATGTGTCTTCGCTGCAGATGATGGTTTCTGAATTACGAACATTGGCTAAAACATCTATGTGGTGTAGTAGAAGAATAATTTGCTGACATATGTCTAATCAACACTTCTTCACTCTGACCCTTCTACGGGCACCAGCCAGCCGAACAACCGTGATAGCCCCGACACAAAACGAGATGAAAGAGAGAAGTAATATTAGAAAGGTAGCGAGGTTACTAGTGGTGTTACGTCACTGCGCACACAGGCACGGCTTCCGTTGCCGCAAAACGTGGTGGCGTGAAGCACGATGTGAGCCATAATGAGAGGACTCATTTGCGCAGTATTTATTCAGATAGTAAAAATAAAAGACGCTTGCCAAAGTTAACTCGCTATCACCGTCTATGATATGCTTCAGACACACTGCTACTGACAAAGAAATTGGTATAACTGAGAAATAATGAACACTGAATAAATCAGCGACATTAGGACAGTGTACGTTGTCCATGAAATTTCAAAACATTATTGAACGAAGTTAGTTTCTTCATAACTAAGCCTGGTTTTAGCAGCGGAACTTTATTACCAGGCACATACATGACACAGAAGCGGACAGCGACGTCCACGTCTGTTTATTTGTTTGTTCCTTGCATCGAGTTCAGCTGCTCAAACCACTCCATGGAAATAAATTTCGACGTTATTAAGAGTTCTTTACTTACTCAGCATACCGACTAAGTCGAATCGACAAAGCGTGGTTAGATTTAAACATATGCTGCGATTATGTTCAAACATTAAAACCTTTTCGATTTGCTGCCTTAATTTATACAGAGAGCTCTCGTAACGCGAAAATTCAGGCCGTTTTCGTCATCATTAGCTGGTAATAAGGACTCAAGGCACTGTATAGACAAAAGAAAGCAACGCTGTTTATTCGTAGCTTAAATTGCTAGCTAATTCAACAAAGTTATTCTGGGGCTTTCTGCTCACTCGGGAGGTGGGCAGAGGAGTCAAATCACCGGTTTTTGCGGCTGTTGCATAGTCGTCCAACCTCTTACGCAGTTCATGTCATTGCCGATAGTGCACAGTCTTTTGAAGGTGGTACAGCGCTTCGATCTGAATGTCCTCGCTGTGGTATCCAATCCTGGGACCAAAGGAGCAGTAGTAGAAATGATGGTACTCGAGGAAACACAGCGGTACCTAAACGGACAGCCACGCTCTGCGTGAAAGCACAACGCAGGCTCTTCCTCCAGGAAACTGAGGTCACAGGGCTCGATGTAGAGGTCGGCCAGCGGGAACGGAAGAGACTCAGCAGGACACAGTCATGGAACAAGACGGGCTCGTCGAGTCCTTCGCCGTCTCGCATGGCACTCTTGGTCAAGTTGACGATGAGGCTGTCTCGACAGAAGTAGCAGACGACGTGCGAGCATTGCAACGGCCACACTTTAGCATGAACAGCCCCGCACATGACGCAGACATGGTAGCTTTTCATCTCGTGCACGAAGTGAAGATTTGCCGATCCAGGAAAGTAGAGTTGAATCCTCTGAGCAATTAGGTGTGCCCCCTCTGCGGCAGTAAACACTCCAAACATCGCAGGCCTACGTTTTCTGTATGTTGGGTGTTCATCTTCGACTTCGCTGCCAGGTTCCAGAAGCACTGCTATAGCCGGGCTGTTTCGCTGGATACGACACCTTCGCCTGCTATGTCTCAATGACGAATGTTGTTGAGTGATTCTAGAAAGAGGAAGAAGGCACCTAATTTCTGTTGCCCCTTGGGCAACACGGCGCAGTGCTAGACGAATGACCTGAGTGGCATTTCAGAACACCTTTTCCATCGGTGCAAGACACATATTTTTTCTTTCCCTCTTTTTTTTAGTACTCTCTCACAGTTGGGTTCATATTTTCCCTAGACACGTTCCTTTTATCCAAGCAGGCACTTACTTTTCACATCTGCACTCCCTACAAGCCGCTTTCTCAGCTTTCCTTTCTTCCTTTCAGTAAAGAAAAGCTTTTGTTAAGGAAAGGGGATTACTCTGTTTCTCGGGAAGAATAAGCATTGAGTGACCGGGAAAGCGGAGTTTGGTGACCTCGATTGTAGAAATAACGTGTTTTCTTCCTCTAGAACCGAGGGCTCCAGCTAAAATATTTCGTCGCTGAAAAAAAAAGAGGGGGGGGGGGCAGAGCTTACCACCATGCTTCAATATATTCATGCGTGTTTTTATGTGCTCGCTCATGGGTGGGGGCTTCGGTCGGAAAGCACTGAGGGAAAAAAATATACATGAACATTACGCCTCTCCAATAGGCGGAGAATAGTTAAGAGCCACAAAGAGCATGTCAGAGTAATGTTTTTTCGATCCATCAAGCTTGGCATTTTACAACAATTACTTACTGAACTTTTTTTATATTAACCGTAGATCAAGATATTCAACACAGAACTTGCAGCGCTTAGACTGAGATCATAAGATTTTTAATTAGCAGTATGAGAACGGTGCTGGTTTTATTTTCAGCCTGTGTGTAAAGTACGCAAAATTAATAAAAAATACCGCATTTTGGCCTCTACCACGCGTAACTGCGAGGCGTCTTTAGTGTCCTCAGAAGTAAGTTCCAGGTATTATCGAAAACTGCTCACACACAAGGAGCGCTTGAACGGGTTGTGTGACTGCTATGAACCTTAAGCACTGGTAGGATAGCACAGATAAATATAAAGAAGAAAACAAAAACTACCGCCACGTGCGAATGTGATGCGAGACTGCATGCAGCATTGCACGAAGCGCCGGCATTTTTTTTCTTTTTTCTTTCAGGCTAACTGCAAACTTCTTACCCTCTTCCCCTTCATCGCATTTCTTGTTAGCCAGAAAAGAAACAAAATCCGCCATAGCATCAATTACTGCCTCCGCTTTCGTGTGGGTATAGCACGCGACGTCAGGTGTTTCGTTGAAGTTTCTTTTTTTTTTCTTTTTTGACAGTATACCATCCTACCATCGCCTGATTTCGCCTGCGTGACATCAAGCGATGGTAGGATGGTATACTGTTAAAAAATAAAAAAATGAACTTTTACAGCAAATTATTCTTCCACTACACCATAAAAATAGATGTTTTAGCCAATGTTCGTAATTCAGAAACCATTATCTGCAGCGAAGACACATATATACATTGCCGCAGTTCTTTTTCTTTTGCACTGTTTGCCTCCGCATGTATTTAGGTTATTTATTCGATAAGCAACTCGCAAGAAACCAGCAAAAAGAACACATGCTGAACAACATAAAACGGCTTCAAACAGCAAATAACGGTATTTCCGAATCCGTACGGAAGCTTTGTTTGGCCCAGCGAAGCGCGCTAATGTCCATTTAGTACCTGAAACGGAAAGTTAAACACGCCGCCTTGTTGGACGCTGAAGTGAAAGCCTCCGCAGTACTCTTTTTTTTTTTTTTTGATGAGGGGGGCGGGGCTGGGGGTCACGCCAATTTGCCCAGTTCTGTAAGGTCATTCGTCTTTTATTGCTTGGCGGGCAACGCTTTCGTTGATGTGCGACGAGGAAACGCCATGCCGTTCATCCTCCGTTATGTGCTCGGATAGCACGCGCCTATCACGTCTGCTGCGAGTGGAAGCCACGAGTGGTTGCTTATATGTTGTCAGACTGCGCTGTTGTTGCACATGTTTCTGGCAGTTTTCGGTCGCTATGTTTTTTTCCGAAATCTTGGCACGTGTACAACGTATTTGTTTTCAAACATTGCTAACTTGACACGCACGAATCGGTGTGGCGCTACGTGTGAAATTGTGTTTCAAAAAAAACAGAAAATGTGTTTCATTCACTGCTTTTCTCAGCAAAGCATGGAAAACAAAGAGATTCAGTAGATGCCGCTACTTTGTGTAGATGTGTACCCCGTGTACATAGTTTGAATTCTCGTTATCATGGCCGCCATAGTACCAGCTGGTTCAGACGCCATGTGCAATCTTAGTCACTTGCGAGCAGCATGAAAGGTTGACATCAGATTTGTCCCACTCTTTCTCGCATTCCTTCAAGCTCATCTTTGGTGCTGCTGGGAAACAGAGGAAAGCAGACGGGGAGGGAGGGGAAACAAAAGAGAAAGCGGGGTCGGAACGACTGCTCTGCTGCACGCCCCAGCCGCCTCTGATAAAAAAAAATTGCTGTCTACCTAGAGTGCATAGCGTCGCCGTAAGCTATATATAGGATGAGTTCCCCTCGCACCTCAGCTAAACTTTGTGAGGCAGATGCAAATCACGCCCTTTGAACACTTAACGAATCTACTTGTAACATACAAACAGGAATTTCTAATCCAATAGGTGGGTATTGATTCTGATTTGTCTTCGGCAGTATTCGATTTAGTGTGAAAGGTTAACCTTTGCGCACTTTTACAAATTAAACAGCACAGTACACTTAGTTGGAAAAATTTGGAGGCCTCATCAGGCGGGAAATGTCCCCGTCGCTGTCTACACGAGTGCTAAATATAATCATTGGTTGACGTCGCGGATCAGGCAAAATTTTGAAATCAAGACGTCATCACGTGCCATCGCCGCTTGGTATAAGGTAGGCAGATCTCCTAGAAAGGTAGGCAGATCTCCTAGAAACTGACAAACCACGTGGGGTGAAGAAAGCTTTCGGTGAGGCCAATCAGTCAATCAATCCAGTCGACTGAGAAGGAAAATATGGCTGCTTAGGCATTCGATTTCTCTTAGACAAATGCAAAACGAATCTTGAAAGTTTCAATGAAGTAGAAATTTATCATACCACCTGTACACTTGCCGGAATTTCGCAAACGCAACGGCACATCTGTTAGAATCTGATCAGTTCATGCACATGGTACTGCAGATCTTTTAAATAAAGTTTCACAACCACCGAACAGTTGTGTGGTATGTACGAAGCGATCACACGAAATGGTTGCTTTATGAGTGCTCACTGATATAAGTAATCATAGCTTAAACATATTGAATGACTATCGCGAAAACTCAAGGAGAACTTTTTGATTTTAAATAATACTTTTTTTGCGAACTTGAAATCGCCCCTTCTTTTCCAACCCCCTTTGTACCTTTACCATCTCCAGTTTATCGACAACACCCTAGCCTTTTGAGACCCTTGCCTTAGCGAGTGGAAACTGCAGAACCGGTCCGGAAATCGCATTTGTCATGGGGAGGTCGTTGGAGGAATAGGCGACTCACACTTTTATTGCTTCAACCTGTCAGCTCTTGTTAAAAAGGTTAATCGGAGAGACACGCTTGAGCCCGTCTACTGAATTAATGAACGTCTCCTTTTCTAGGTGTTTATCGCAGCCGATGTTGGTGATACTGAGGGAATAAATAAGCTACGCCGTGGGATTCGGTCAGTGAAACTGGCGCCTAGAAAATAAGATATAACATGACCTGCATCAGCAAACAGACTATTATCTAAAGTTGAGCTTTGCTACAAGAAAATGGTGCGCGTTTTTCCTATTTCGCACACTCCAAGCTTTATTCCTGCTATCTCTCTGCTAGATCAGTCGCCGCCCACTAAAACAAGCAAATAGTGTATAATCAAGAATTTTCGAGGATCCAGTGATGATTCGTAACAGATTTGTTACCGTTATACGAGTGTAATTATTCCGCTAGCAAACGCATCTTTTGTAGGGAAGACGATGTACTGAAAATTATGTTTACAGACTTCAGAAGGCGTCGGGACCTGTGACGTTCGATTTGCTGCGCGCGACCGGGATCGCTAGAGCTCACGCAGCCATCCGCAGTTTTCGCTGCAGTCAGGAAAATATGGCTTGCTAACTCACTGCTTACAAAATACTAACTGCGCATCATTAAAACACGTTTGTTTTAAACAAAATTCCTCGGAATCTATTCACAAACTTGTCAAGGGTCTTTTTTCAAGTCTGAAAAGTGCCTACATAGAGATCACTGAAATCGAAAGTGGGGGTCCTTAGCCTCCAAAGTTATCCGTCACGCACAGGTAAGAAAATCTTGTGGGCTTGGTATTTTTCGGGATGATTTGCAGACGATGCAAGATACATGACTTCTCATCTGTTGCCACCCCGTGCAATGTTTATAGAAGCTGTTTGGCCTTGCGACCTTCTACAAACATGACGGGCGTCAAGTCACCACCGATTTCCATGCGCAGGCTATTCTCTCGGAAAAGTCCCGTTGGTATATATTGTTCAACCGGTGTCATGCGAAATAGTCGAGCGCACACTCCAGAACACCCGTCACCTCCCTTCGAAGAGAAAGCAGGCTACCAGGTAGTGCTATGCCAGTCTCGAAAATAGAAGCCAAGGTCAAGTTTTTTGTGTACTTTATAAACGATGCTGGTCTCCTGCCTATAAAGGCAAGCAACCAAGTAGGTCCTGGAATTCTCTTCACAATAGCCTAACCTCCCGGTCGCGAATCTGACACGCTTTCTTCTCTTCTTTCTTTCTGTCACCCCCTCACTTTTTTTTGCAGCCCCGTTTGGTGTTTCAATGTGCATAGAAGATGTAGCGACTAAATATAACCACTGGACTAAACACTGGAGTCTGTAAAAATATACATGTTTCGGTGGCATAGTCGCGTTTAGCGGTGTCACTTTTTTACAATCGCCGTAACTGACATGGAACCAACTTCATGTTTCTTTTTTTTCACAAATGGCACCACAACCAAAAAATCTTCGCAAGATTATTTATTTTTTGGAAATCATTTATTTCAAGCTTTGCTCCGTAAAGTTAGTGAGCACTGGCAATTACAAGACCTGACATGGCCCTACCAGTGTGCGATAATTGTTGTGAGTTAGGTAGCTATAGCGAAAAAATAAAAGTAAATTTGTACAACCTGGCAAGCAGAAAAATGAGCTCAACTCACTGCTGTGATACAAATTTTCCAACTTTATCACGACAGTTTTCTCTTCATGAAAATTCAGAGAAAGGCTTGCTGCTTGAATATTGAAAATTTTGGAGTTTCAGCCTCGAAAGTTTTTTTTCCCCGAGTCGGTAATGCCTGGACAAGTGGAGCCATAGATTCTGGAATTCAATTGAGAATAATCATAAACTTTTCGTCACAACAAAAAACAAGTTGGCGAAGACATGAAGTACATTAGCCTGGAAACCCATGTATTATTGGTTTTCTACACAAAAAGTAAAAAAAAAAGTTAATTGCTCATAAAGAGACATTGCTTTGCCCATCTGATTGAAGCCTGAATTTTTTTTAATTGCTTTATTGGTCATATTAGTTCGTAGTAACTTTGCATAGTGCTTGACTAAGAGCTCAGCAAACTTCATTTGGTTTTGTTGAACAGTTTTGACCCACACACGCGACTACACCGGAGGCTTTTACAGCAAAATCAATGGTTTTGTTTGCACTGTTTTGATCGCTATGCAATACCGATTCAGACTAGGGGCCAATACTAGCTGTCAATTATTAAGTGGAGAACGTAAGCTTTCTCGATTTATTATATTTCATATCAATACGGTGAGCACAGTAAGCGTAGAGCGTCAGTAAACAGTGACAAAAATGCGGAGCGGATGCCGCCGGAGTGGAACCGCCACATTAAGAAGACAGGTGTCCTTCGTGTCCTTCTTGTCTCTGCGTCGTCGTTTTGTTCTCGCGTTATAACTATCGTCGTGCTACCAACTAGCCCAAGATACCACACCGTTCATTCCGTGTTAAATGCGAGGAGGCCCCCATTTTTTCCCTCTCATTTCTTCACAAACATTTCCCTTTGTTGGACATGGCAGCAAGAGTGAGAAGACCGAAGGAAGAGAGAGTGACTGGAAAAGCACCTGGTTGGCTATAGCCAGCCACGTGATAGACACGGTGACAACGAAGGAGAAAGAGGGAACACAGAGACAAAGCATACGGCGGACACGTGGAAATGTCCACTCACAAAAACGCACCTGCACGGACCAGTCGTCGTCCACAAGCACTGCACGAGCTCCGACTTGCCAGCGTCACTTTCACGGCTCAATTTTTTCATCGCCGCGACAAGCAAACCGATTCGATGATGGCTGAGACACGCTGCGGAAGAGAAGCTCCGGCGTCATCCGACTCGTCCTCGGAACCACCGGAAGGCTACGTTATCGTACTTACAGGATTCCCCGGTTCCTTCCTGAGAATGCGAGAGGTCGCGTTCGCGGACCCAATCGAGCCCGACATCTGCGTATTCTGCTTTACGGTACCCGGCTTCACGCGGCCACTGCCGTGTCAGCACATCGTGTGCGATGAGTGTTTCCGCACCCGAGTCTTCGTCAACGACGAGCAATGCCTCGGACACGGGAGCAACGAGACCTCAACCCACCCTCACGCTGAGTGTCCCATAGACGCGACACCAATCGACAGGACTCTCCTGGATGTCCAGCCTTTCAGTATGAACCGCGTGCAAGAAGAGCTCGTGTTCTGCTTCCAGGCCAACTTGGGCTGTGAGTTCGTGGGCAAGCTGAGATCCCTCAAGTACCATTACTACTGCCACTGCCGCTTCGGCCCCAAAACATGCGACCGCTGCGGCAACGATCAAATCCCTGCAAACCAGCTCCTGCGGCACACTCGGCTCTGCCGGCCGCGTCGCCATTGGGTGTTTCGGAGGGTGCACCAGTGAATACCGCAGTGTTGGACTTGACGTGCATGCAATGGACTCGACGTGCATGCAAAAAAACGGTCTCTGAAGAACTGGATCCTGGAAGAACTGGAAGTGTTTGGCCTACAAAGGTTTCTGTGTTTAGCTCTAGTTTTGGGGACACTCTATGACTGCCTGAATAAGCTCTTCCGAAACCGCGCTCCTAGACAGTGAAGCACTCGACGAGACCATCTTGTTCCGCGACTCCGCCTTGTTTCCTGCAAATTGTCTTCCGTTCCGAGTGGTAAACATACACCAAGCCTTGTGACCCCAGTTTCTTCGAGAGCGGGACTGTGTTGTGCTTCCACGCATAGCTTGGTTTCCCGTTCACCTGACAGCTGAAATTTCTCAAGTACCACTTGTACTACGATTGTTCATTTGGTCCCAGTATTGCATACCACAGTGAAGGCAATTAGATTGAAGTTCTCTACCGCCTTCGAAAGATTGCGCAATCTCGGCGCGCACGGAAACTGCGCAAGAGGATGTACGACAATGCAACAGCTGCAGAAACCACTGACTGACTCCTCTACAACCCTCCGGAGTAAGACGATAGTCCTAGAATACCCGTGTTCTATTACCTAATAATGTGAGCTACCAATAAACAGTATTGTTGTCTTTTCTGTGCATACAGTGGCTTGAGTCCTTATTGCAGACATATCGTCAGGTCAACTGTGAGAATTTGCGAGTGACGAGAGGTTTCTTCATGGAATAAGGCACTGAACCAAATGGATGGTAAAGCTTCAACGTAATGTCTGCGTACATTTACATCTTAGCGCCCAACTTAATTCATCATGAAATTGAAGTGTGTAGTAAGGTAAAGTCATTTAATTTCGTCGCAAGTGAATTCCAAGTGTTTATTGGGCCAGCAGAACTTGATACGAGGTACAAAGTTGAGACAGACACTTGCGTCGCTGCCCGTGTTTGTCTCATTTTTGAACCTCGTATGAAGTGCTTTTGCTGACATAAAGCTTAGTTATAAATCAACAAGATCTATTTCATATCGTTTTAAAAAGGTAAGGAGGACGTATGTTGATTTTTTTTCTTTTTTTTTATTCTGTGGTCGTTCACTATTAGTTATGTTGATTTGTCTGCCAGTAGCAGTGTGCCTGAAGCATTTCATAGAGGGTGACAGCGAACTGAATTTAGCAGGCGGCGTTCTTTACCGTCCGCTTATACCTTAACGAAAAGCCGTGCTACACGTAAATTACACATAGAAGTTTAAAAGTTGGTCGATGACAATGCTTATATTTTTGCTGTGTTGTTGGGCCTAAGGAAGCCACAACAGCATTTCGAGACCTTCGTTTTTCGCCATCTATGGTTTAACCACGACAGGCTGCCTAGTAAACGCTATGCGACGGCTACGACGCACTTCCTGTGACAATTTTGCATTGTAGCAAGCGAATTAATGGTCACAAGCTACCGTCGAGACATCAACGCAAACCTTTGATAACGAGGTTTACGTGAAAATACGGCCGCTCTCTCCAGATCTCCACGTGAGATGAGAACGTAAAAAAATGTAGTCAATACCTTGCACCCTTGAAGTACGCGCGAATTAAAAGCATCGAGAGTACATTAATTGCAACCGAAGCGAGGACCAGGGGCGCAGCCATGTTGCCAGAAATCGCCACGCTGGCTTCCGGGACACAAGCAAACATTTCTAGTTTCCGAGAAATGGGCGACGCGACAAGAGTCGGCGACGGATGAACCTCGGCCACAGCAAATCTTGTCGCGAGGAAATCGCGTGCATGCGTGTAGGGCTAAAGACTCTCGCCCCTGGGCTGTCATGTGCATGGTGGTTGTCGTTGCCGTTGAAGGGACAGTGGGTAGAAATGTGAATTGGAAGTAGGCAAACAAATTATCCTTCCATCTAAAAAGAAAAAAAAAAAACAGATGTTTTAGCCTTTCTACACACAGCATCACCCGTCGTCTGCAGCGAATGGTCTTCCATGTACAACTGCCGAAATTCCACTTCTTTCACAAATGCTCACCCGTGCATTCGCAGTATATTGCCGCATTGAAATGGGACACTAGAAGCGCGTGGCCACCGGTACTCAGGTATATAGCGCGGCTCGTGGATGCTCCTAAAAGCAACGTGTTGCATTCTGGTATAGAGCGAGAGGCAGAACATCTACTGAGCAAGGTTGTTCCTCCTTGCCATCAACGAGGCGGCCACGTGCACACTGACAACGTGGTTCTGCAAGGCACGCGCGCTTTGGCATGCTGGTAGAAACTGAGGGTTTCCTAAATTCTATAACTGATTATTATATACTAATAATAATATAAAATTCTATCAAATTTCTAACTAGCAAACTGTATGACCAAAGCGGCTAAGCATTGCACACTATAATACTGTGGCGCCTTCAGACGACGCTCTCGTTCTGCGCCTTTCGGTGATGTGTGACGTATGCGACGCGGAAGGCAATGACGTCTCATTCCAGCGCCATTAATGGACAAATTGTCTGCTACACCGTCACACAGGTTTTTGGGAGTCACCATTGATCGAAATCTGTGCTGGAATCCCCATGTGGCCACTCTGAAAATTGCCTAACTGCTATCTCCCAACTTTTCTACTTCCTCCGAGGGAAAAAGTGGGGAATGTCAGTACACGCATTGTTGCAGCTATGTACAGGACGTTGTTCTTGGGGCAACTGTGGTACAGATTGCCTGTTTTGACGAACACTTGCAAAAGGAGCATAAGTACAATCGAAAACGTCCAGCGTCGGGCACTCAGAGTTTGTCTTGGATTACCACGCCATGCATCCACAGTGGAGACATTCGCAATAGCCAAATATAATCCGGCCACAGTGCACATTACTCTAGAGGTGCTTCGAGCGCATATTAGGCACCTTGCTTGCGCCCTTGCCCACCACGTCGCTTCGCTTCCAGAAGACCGACCGAGTGCCTCCTTCAGTAAGAGAGTGTTGAGTTACCATGAGTGCCTTCCAGCAGGCCACACACCTCTTGAACGTATCCTGACAGCCCCTTGGTGTTTAGAGCGTCCAAACGTACGCTTGATAGTGCCAGGAGATCGCAAAAAGGCGGATCTCTCGACACCAGCTTTGAATCAGCTGACTCTACATCGACAGCACGAAGGATACAAACACCATGTTAAACTTTATACGGATGGTTCGACAAATGTTAGGGGATCTGCAGGAGCTCTGATCTTCCCAGCAAAAGCCGAAACCATCCAATTTCAAACGTCTCACAAAACAACATTGACAGGCGCAGAGCTCGCAGCACTCCGCTGAGCACTCCGCAGGATTGATCAAGAAGCACCTCTAAAATGGTGCATTTCGACCGATTCGAAACCAGCTCTGTAATGTATTCGAACTGCGCTACGTCATGGACCGCGTGACTAATTGGTACGGAAACAAGACAATTGTATCAGCAATTACTACAGAAAGTACATTATGTAACTTTTCAATGGTTACCGGGCCACTGCGGAATCATTCATAACGAGCACGCCGACGCTGCAGCAAAGGACGCTCACGAAAATGGCACGATGGACCCCATTCCACTGTCAACAAGCGACGCAAAAGCAAGAATAATACTCTGGCGCACGATGTCACCAGGTCTCTTCGGAACACGCCCGGATTTCTACACACCGGTCTTCACCCTCTGGACCCATGCCTACGTCTTTCCATTCCATCTCGGTTGTCCAGATCTGAGACAACCGTTCTCTGTCGCATGTGGCATGGGGTGTCTTTTACGAACGCCTTTGCTTGCCGCTCAGATGGGCAGACAGTGATGCGTGTGATCATTGCGGCGCTGTCAAAACCATCGAACATATTTTCTGTCAATGCCCTCAGTACAACTGTCGGAGACAGTCCCTGTAAGCAGTGTTTGCACGCCTCGACGATCAACCTCTCTCCGAAAAATTAATTTTGGAATACCGAAAGATCGAGCTTCACGGCAAAGAGCGACGAAAGCCCTTCTGAAGTTTCTGCGATCAACCCGCTTCGTCGAACGTTTGTGACGTTTAAGTGTGTTAGTGTGTTTTCGCTTCCGTCCCCCTCTATTTTTCTCATTCTCTTTTCCTTACTTTTCTGTCTCCTATTTCGCCTTCCCCAGTGCAGGATAGCAAACCAGACACTTGATTTCTGGTTAACCTCCCTGCCTTTCTTCATACCATATATATCTTTCTCTGTCTCCCTCTCTCTCTCTCTATGCTCTGTATGAAACAGGATCCAGCTACAAACTTGCGCTTTACCTGTATTCGCATACATGATAAACACAAATATCCGCATAAAATTGCAGTCAGCGCGACAAAAAAACAAAAAAAAGAAACAGTCACTGTCCAGTTTACTGCGACATGGAATCAGTTTATTTAGTAATAATGTCGTTCCGAAAACCCGCGAGCTGCCGTCGACGAAAAATCGCAGAAACTGGTGCGTCCTTTCATGCCAATAGGTTCTACGAAAGTCTATATACCACGAAGAATGGTGGCATGCGATATTCCCTGCTCAGGGCGAAGCAACAAAATTTTAAGGCATTGTTTTAATGTTGCACGAAGACAGCCCTCTGTGTGGTTCTTTGGTTTTTTTTCTCGTGAGAAAAAGCACGAAATCAACTTTTTACAATATTGTGTCGATGTTATCATGTCTGCTTCTAACACTCAAACTCTTAGCTGGATCGTGCCTCTTACTCAAAAAGCATGCGTGCCACACTCCCGAAAGTCGCCCAACAAGAGCGCCGCCTGCTCGCCCCGCAATATAAGTATAGTGTGCACTGGTGACCCGTTTTGGTCGGCATGCAAAAGCGGGGGAGCCTAGCAGTGTCATAGTGTGCACATGGTACAGAGGCCGGCACGTTGGCGACCGGAAGGAGCAGTCGTGCTCCGTATGTTCTGCCACTCACAATCCTGATACCACAAGGTTCCACGAGCTCCTTCGAGCTGCGTTACATGTACCGGCAATCATGCACATCATATATAAATCTGTGAGTATTGTTCAAGTGCATTTGAAACTATGTATTTCATAAGCTTAAGTGCCACTTGCAAGAAACGAACGAGAAAAACAGACGTGAAACTAAAATGAAACTGCTCAGTCGCACTCGAAAGCTTCGACCTCGGGTCACTATGATGTCTCTTTTGCCATTCAGAATGGATAGGACAAGGGCCACTTGCTCGGTAATCAACGGGTTGTCAGTGTGGACCGACGCGCTGTCGGAGATGTGCAGTTTGCAGTTGACCACGACGGCGGCGAAAGCGTGACCCCCACGGTACACTGCCGCGCGTCCAGGAAGCTGCCTTTTCTTATTTCTGAAACCGAAGCATTTCCGTTCTTTTCTTACTTGCCCTAACATAAAAACGTCGGATACAACTACGCTTTGCCGTGGTTTTGCCCTAAGTGGGTGCTTCATGCTCCCGCTAACATCCGAAGACCGTTGCTCTCTTAAAAGCAAATACCTCGATATTATTATGCTGTCACCCACTCAGATGAGTACTAGAGAAATCGAAAGTGTAGAAATAAGGAGTAGGGTAAACAAGTGAATAAGTAAGGCAATATAGTAATCATGTTTCTAATAACGTTTTGCGCGAGAGCGGGTTATTCATCGTGTCAGCCAAACACTACACATGAGCGGCAGATCGGATGAAACATTCACAGTAGCCTTGGGAGATAGAACAATCGAGAAAGCTTCAAGAAACCGCGAGTTATGTCGCTAGCAGAAGACTCACAACGAGAGCCGACCTTTAATTCTGCAGCAAAAGATTTCCGAGTTGTTATACGCGGAGCTAAGTTCATATAAACGAGCCTTGGTTATTCACAAAGGGTGCGATGGTGCAGGTGCAAACAGAAGGGTCAGTCTGGTCTCAGCTCCACCATTCGTGTAACAAAGTTATAACAGCAAATGGACGACATTATAACGGGGCCGTGATGCTTGACGAAGGTAGCAGTCGCCGTTTTCAAGACTAAATTTTTTTGTCATTTTGACGCGCTGTAGGTGATAGCGGCAAGCAGAATGTCGGCTGTCAATATTGTACCAAAAGATACAGCGTGTGGGATTATACAGTTTTATTTATTTTATTTATTTATTTCAAAGTTCTTTTCAGGCCCAATGGGGAGAGTTGATTAAGGAGGCAATATGTCAAAATCATATACACATACATATAAATTGGCAAAATTGCAAAATAAAAAAATCGCAAAATAATAAATTAAATTGAAAGCAATATAGTTTGACATGCGCTGCACAAAAGATGCGCGCCTGGGAAAAGTAAACGAAAGGGTGCGTTTCTTGGGCACAAGAAAGGAAGCCCATACAAAGCACAGTCTTCTCGTACATAGCTGCGGCAAAACTAAAAACAAATTCACATGATAAGAAATGGACAATATGAAAAACACGACCACACAAAATAAAAAAGATACATTTTATACAGGTGATACCGAAGATTCCAACGTGATCGCTGGTGGCCGTATGAGCTCTAGACTATTTGCGCTCTACGCTCAATCTTATAAGGGGCCCCGCAACGCTGTTTAAGCGTGGTGAGAAAACGCTGCCGATCGCTAGTAGAGGCTCTCGACAACACGCGAGCCAAATGTTATAGAGCAGCACGTGCCGATAATTCACAATAAATTATCAAAATCAGCTAACTTTTGTTTTTATTCGTTCGAGAAATCACGCAATACACTCAAAAATCGCACGTAGCAACGCCATTTATCAGCCATCGGCTCATTCGAACATGGCGCGCTGGCTCAGTACAGAAATCGCCCTGGGAGGCCGCTGTCCACACGCGCTGTCCACATGTCCACACGTGCGTACCTGTACCCCAAATCAGGGGGTACAGGGAGACATGGTATGGACATAGTTTGAGTGCAGGGAAGCTAGCAGCTAGGTAGAATTTGAGGAGAAATTGAGAAAAATGGGAGAGGAGCGTTGGTATAGGAAAGTTTTCAGTTACTTGTACATAAAGAATGTCGATACTAAATGGAGGAAACGAACTCAAAAATTGTCAAGCAAGTATTTAGACAACAGCAGAATACCAAACCAAACGGAAACATCGGTTAAATAGAAGGTGAAGCAAACAGAGAGGGACATGTGGAAGATGGGAATGCTTACGAAATCATCACTGGAGGCCTACCGAGCTTTTAACCAGGAAATCGCAAGGGAAAAGATTTACGATGATTCTCGGGGTAGTTCTCTGCTTTTCGAGGCTAGAACGAAGTATTGCGGACCACGATTTGCCGAGCAAACTATGAAGGTCCAGACACAGCATGTAGTGCGTGCGGAGAGGAGGAGAAAATGGCTGAACATTTGTTGATGTTCTGTAAAGAGCTCCACCTTATAGTCGAAAATAATCGGGCCGAATTTTTCGAAACATTGAGGTTTAGGGACAGTGAAAGCCCAATAGACTTTAAATGGGTAGAAATGACCAGGAGGCGGCTAACTGATTGGTGGCTGGAATCGAGGCACGCGTGAAATTCAATCCTTAAACACACAGTGATAGCACTGAACTTTATGACTAGGGGCGTGTGCCACCGCCCGATCTAAAGGTCACAGCCGGATACATCCATCCATGCGTGCGTGATCGCACTGAAAGAGCCGCGTATTCGAAGAAAGAAAAGTGCCCAAGGTCATGAGGCGTTCGTGACGTTTTTGTTTGCCCCTTCCATCTCTCCCTGCTTAGCTTACACTGCTTTCGTCGGGGCGGGGGAAGATAGAATGCGCTTCCAACGTGTGACAAATCTTTGCAATTCCGCTCCTACTCTACCGATTCCTAAATTTTTTACTGCGTTGAATTCGTGAGTCAATACGCTTTTCCAGTGAATCCGTTCAATGGTTACTCCGAAAAGTGTTTCAGGGCCTCTTTAGGCTATGTAGTTTAAGGCTCAAGTACGACTTGAACAAAATCAAAGAGAAGAACACACGCCAACCAAAATGAATCAGCTTAAGGGGACACTAAACTCAACTATGAAGTCGACGTTGATTGTTGAAATGGCAGTCCAGAAACCTCGTGGTGTTACTTTTGTGCTAATGAAGGGCCTATTTTGAAATAAAATCACGTTTGAGTGCTCTGCAATGGGTTAGCTCACTTTAAATTACCCGCCTAAAGAAGTGGACTGACCAGACCATCTCACGTCACTTTTGCCATGCACAATGTTGGCCGGCTTTACTGTGCTAGTAGCAGAAGACCGAAAGCAGTGGGAGCCGCAACAGCAAAAACGGTCATTGATCAATTTCCCGCCAATGGCTTCGAGATTGCAGACGCTTTTGTTTCAACTGCGCCCCGCTAGACGGCCCCACCTGTCCCGTGTAACCACGTGAAAATCAAAGTTTTGAACCACTGGTGCCATTCCCCGTAATAACGTCCGACGGTTCTTTTTTGCACGAATAAAACAGAAACAAACAAGCAACATTTTATTGCGTCTATTATTGCACGAGGGGTTATTTATTTAGTCCAGTTAGATCAATTACTAGTGATTGATCTAACATGTCATCGGGATCCTTTTGACAACGTCCTACTGCGGCGCTTACGTTCTTGTGCATTTACCTTAATTTATAGCTAAGTAGGGCACTGTGTCTGATAACATTGTCGTTTTAGATGTTGTCCTACATTAAACTTTCAGTCTGACGTAAATTGTTATCCGACTTTAGTGTCCCTTTAAACAGTAAAAAAAAATGTCATTTCGGATTTACTATAGGAAGCCTTGTTTCAAATCAAAGGGGTCAAGCGAAGCGCGCTTATGTCCATTTGGTACATTAACATGTGGCGATGAGACACCATCGGAAGCCAAAAGTGGGTTGCCAACACCAAGATGGCGGAGGGTCGACGAGGGTGATGGTATAGGAAACTGCTGTAGGATACAACTCAGGAAGCTAGGCGAAGCCGCGCTCGGAAGCGTGGCAGCTCATCACCTCGATTACTAAAGAAATAGTCCTGCTCTTGCTCTCGGCAACGTTAACTGCGCGTGGAGTGAACAGCCGTCCGACTCATGATGTCAGTCTGAAAGAGAGTAAGAAAGGAAAGGCCGGGAGGTTAACCAGACATTGGCATCTGGTTTGCTACCCAGCGCTGGGGGCGGAGAAGTAGAGGCAAGAAAGAGGGGGTAGAAAGAGAAAAAAAAACGCACGCGCACTCATAAAAAAAAACGAAAACACACACAGGAAGGGCGTCCTAGCTACAACCGTTCAGTAAGGCTGGTCGATCGCAAAAAGTGCAGTAGCGCTTTTAGGGCCCTCTTCTGTGAAGTGGCATCCTGACGATACTGCAGAATTCCTTGCTCCGACAGAGGTTCATCATCTAATTTGTTGAGTTCCTTGCGAAGGCATAGCCGTTGTTTACTATACGCTAGGCAGTCACAAAGAATATATTTGATTGTTTCCTCTTTGCCACAGTGGCCACAGGCTGCGGTGTCGGCCATCCCAATGCGGAAAGCGTAGGCGTTGGTAAACGCAACGCCCAACGACAGCCTACATAACAGGGTCTGGTCTGCTCGGCAAAGCCTCGACGGGACTTGAAGACTTAGCGTAGGGTCAAGCGAGTACAGTCGGGCATGCTTGAAGTGTGGCTGATTCCATTGTGATGTGGTTTGCTGGCGAGCAAGCCTGCGGAGCTTTCGTGCAGCATCTGTCCTAGATAGTGGTAGTCGCAGTTTATGATCTTCTGTGTGGGCTGAGCGGGCAGCTTGATCGGCCCGTTCATTGCCGATGATTCCGCAGTGACTGGGCAACCACTGAAATGTAATTTGGTGCCCTTTCTCAGTCAGGTGGTGTATAACCTCTGCTATCTCTAGTACCAGCTGCTCGTGTGGTCCACGGCGTAAGGCTGATAGTAGAGACTGCAGTGCCGCCTTCGAGTCGCAGAAAATAGTCCACTTGCGTGTAGGGTGATCAACTACAAATTGCAACGCGGCACGAAGTGCTGCCAATTCTGCTGCCGTTGATGTTGTTGCGTGAGATGTCTTGAATTTAATTTTCGTGGCCAACCTTGGTATCACTACTGCTCCTGTAGAGCTGTCCGGCTGAACCGATCCGTCAGTGTAGATATAAGTGGAGTCTTGATATTTCTCATACAAGAGAAGTAGTGTGAGCTGTTTAAGAGCCTGTGACGACAAATTGGCCTTTGTCTCGACACCAGGTATGTTAATATTAATCATTGGTTGAGCGAGGCACCATGGCGGAGTCACAGGTCTAGCGGCAGGAGAGAACGAAGTTGGGATATGTGCGGTCACTGTTTTGCAGTAAGATGTGCATGGTCGGACCACTGGTAGAGAGGCTAGGTGATGTCGAGGGGTTCGAGCAAGGTGTCGTATATGTGTCCTCAGCACTTCCACATTAATGTGGGTCTTGATGGGGTTGTCCCTTGTGGTGGCGATAGTTGCCGCTGTTGACGCACTTTGGGGCAAGCCTAAACATATCCGGAGTGCTTGAGCCTGGACACTTTGAAGCATTCGTATGCTTGTTTTACTTGCGTTAGTTAACACAGGTAGGCTGTACCGAAGGAATCCAAGAAAAAGAATCCTGTATAGTCTCAACATAGCAGTTGTGGACATTCCCCAGTTCTTTCCAGCGAAGAACTTGAACAAATGACAGATGCCTGTCAATCGCCTTTTCATGTATGATACATGTGAGCTCCATGAGAGGTCTCTGTCAATTATAACACCTAGGAACTTGTATGATCGGAGGTGACGTATCCTTTCGCTGTTTATCAGAACGCTGTAGTTCTGCATTGGTTTGCGCGTAAATGCCACAAGTGCACATTTCTCAGAGGAAATTTCCAGCCCTCGTTGACGGAGGTAAAAAGCAACTTGAGTGGCAGCTTTCTGAATTCGCGCTCGCAGCTGTAGACGTGTTACTGCAGACGTCCAAACGCAGATGTCGTCCACGTACATTGACAATCTGACAGTACTCGGCAGATGCTCATTGAGAGCTATTAGCGTCAGGTTGAATAGTACAGGGCTAAGTATGCCACCCTGAGGAACACCACGGTGGCTGTAATGTAGCGAAGTGTCACCATCCTCGGTTCTCACAAAAAAGGATCGCTCAGAGAGATAGCTGCGTAGCCACTGAAACATCCGACCACCCACTCCTACCTCCTTGAGAGCGGTGAGGACAGCTTCATGTGTGACGTTATCGTACGCCCCTTTAACAACAAGAAATAAAGAAGCGCAGAGACGCTTACGGCCTTTTTCGTGTTGCACGTAGCTGACCAGGTCTATGACGCTATCAATTGATAACCGGCCACGGCGGAATCCCGTCATAGCGTCCGGGTAGATGTTGTGATGCTCCAGGAACCATTCTAGCCGTCCAAGTACCATCCTCTCCATCACTTTGCCCAAGCAACTAGCCAGTGCAATCGGGCGGTATGATGTGAGCACCAATAGTGACTTGCCAGGCTTCAGTATTGGAACCAAACGGCTGGTCTTCCAGTTAACTGGGAGGGTGCCCTCTCGCCACGAATCGTTGTATATCTCGAGGAGGGCACTCCTCGCACACTCACCAAGGTGACACAGTGCTCTCTCTGTATGATATTCCATCAGGCCCGGGTGCTGATGTCCGTCTACACAAAGCCAGTACTGCTTTAAGCTCGTGAATGAAAAAAAATTGGTCCATGTGGTGATCGTGTGATGTCGTGCCACCACGTGAGAGCGTGGAGATGTTGGGATATGCGAGTTGACCAGATAAGTTGGCACAGAACTCTCCTGCCACGTCGACCTCCGATCTCTGTTGAGAGAGGGCTAGAGCCTTGAATGGAGACCGCTGAATGGGAGCTGTCCGGAGCCCTCTTATTGTCCTCCACAAGTGTGATAAAGGCTTGCGAGGATCTAACGAAGCGCAGAAGGCTGCCCAACGTTGTGACTCTAGCTTGTCTATGCGGCGTTGTATCTTCTTCTGAAGACGTCTGGCGATTCGTAAATCGTCGATTGCTTTCGTGCGTCGGTACCTTCGTTCCGCACGCCGTCGGAGAGCCCGAAGTCTTTCGAATTCCACATCAAATTCGGTTACTCTCGAAGAGCATGTGAGGGTGCACACTGTGTGTCTTGCACTGTGGACTTGATCACCTCTTCTAAGTCAAATGAGGTGTTTGCTTGACAGCGTTCTTCTATGAGAGATTCAAACTTGGTCCAGTCAACTCTTTGGATAGTTTCGCGTACCTTGCAAGGTGATAATCCTTTGATCTTGACATATGTGGGAATGTGGTCGCTCCCATGTGTTTCTATATCTGCAAACCATCCGGCACATCTGACGAGACCTCGACAAACAAAAGTCAAGTCAAGGCAACTGCTGTTTCCAGGGCCACGTAAAAATGTTGGGCTGCCATCATTTAACAAGCACAGCTTGTTATCTGAAGCAAAAGTTATCAGACTTCTATCCTTTGCGCTGATCTTCGGGCTCCCCCATAGCGTATGGTGGGCGTTGAAGTCTCCGATGATCACCCATGGGCCAGAAGTGGATGATAGTGTCCTAGTCTTCGGTGGTCAAATCTACTTGATGGCGACAGGTATGCACCGACAACAGTGACAATAAGATCATTTTTCTTCACTGTTAAGCATATATATTGGTTATCGTTGTCAGGTGGTACAGGCCGAAGAATGTAGGTCAGGTCACGTCGAATAAACAGCTGGATCTTGCTGTTTCCACTATAACAAGCTGACATAAATGATTCGTATCCGGAGAGTCTGATAGCGCTCGATAAATTTGGCTCGCAGGTGACGACGATGGGAAACATATTGGTGGAAACGAACCGACGGAAATCTGCAATGCGTGATTTCAGTCCCCGTGCATTCCACTGAATAATTGTTCCTTTTTTGACCTCTTCCCTGAAAGACAGAGGCTGGTGGGCCATTATCTACTCAAGAGCCGCCAGTACTGGACTCAGAGCATCCAGTACTTGAAGTGCACTTCTGGCTGACGTTGTACGCATGTTGTTTAACACTGTGCGAATGGCATTAATTATGGGTCGTAGAAGAGCAATCCCTTGCTTATCCAAGTTCCGCTGCTCCTCTGTTGTCGCAGCTTGCTCTGATGAATGCGGCTTCTGATGTGGTTCTTCCACAAGTTGCGTGCGCGTAAGTGGAGGCCACTCCTCAGTAGAGAGAGATCTACTTGTTTTCTCTCTTCCATCGTCTGCGTTCGCCGCGGTGTACCCTGCAGTGGGCGCCGTTCCCAGATGCGATGATTTACTTCTTGTAGTTGAATGTGTTCTTCGCAAAGATCTTCGACGGTGACGTCGTCGTCTTCGCCGGACTTTTTCCGCGGCCTCTTTGTGGGTAGAGCTGTCTCGCACCATTTGTCTAAGAATAGAAAACTCCTTCTTTATGCGTGGACAGTCTTTGGAAGATACACTGTGGGCACCTTCACAATTAGGGCACTTAAGTATGGTTGCGCTGCATTTGTCCTCCGTGTGTGGTTCTGAGCATCGGGGGCACACTTCGGAGTTCCTGCACGCTCCCTGCACATGACCAATCTTCTGGCACTTATGACATCGCATAGGTTTTGGAATAAATGGTCGGACCTGGTGACGAAAGTGGCCGACCTTCACATGTCAGTCTGAAGTACATGCTAGACCATTGGAGCTGCCTTGTGTGCATCCGCATTTGAGGAGGTACTGCCACTTAATTCTAGAGGTATTACCGACTTCTGTCGAATGACAGGTTCTGCTGACTAAAATAAAAAAAACACAGACAAGGAAAACTGTACGCGCATTATATGTATCTTTTCCTTTATTGTCAGCTTGCCCCGCTACTAACCGTTGTCAAACGTCCAAGATCAAAAGAGCCGAACGAAGAAATTTAGCATGGACAAGTGGTCGATACCTGTACAGACGTATTTCTCTCTTTGCAGCGGTGAGTACTGAAGGACGACACTGCGGGACCACTAAGGAATTCAGCGTCAAATATGAAGTTCAGCACGTGCTGTGCGAATAGTTGGCGGCCTTTTAGGCGCTCATGGCTGAAGAGGGGGAACGAACCGAAGAAAGGCACACAATGAGCCGTCATCTTGTACGCTTCTTTTTTTAAACTTGCAGCTGGGTGAGTTGGGTCATATTTCAAGGTAAACGTGTGCAAATAAAGACAAGAGCCCTGTCTCATATTTATTGTGTCCTTGTCTTTATTTGTGCCGTCGAGTTTATCTTGTACGCTTCTTCTTTAACTTGCATGCTGTTCATAACCGCGTGACTTTACGGGGATAGTTGAGATTAAGCAACACACTTCTTTAGCAGTATATAGCACTTTCAAACTTCCTGCGCTCAGCGCTGATTCACACGTTCTTTGTCATTTGATGACTGCGCTATATTTCTGTAGTTTTTTTTTTATTCCGCAGTGTGGTATTCACTACGCAGGAGCAACGCCACCTAAGAAACTTCGTCAAAGCCTGAAAGCTCCTCCCGTCACGTGTCGTCAGTGGGCCGACGCCTCAGTCGCGCGAGCTCGATAGTGAATTACGTTTTGTCAATTACAATTCTTGTTATATTAGTGATGAACGTTCATCTCCCTAAAAAACAGCCGACGTTTCAATACATAAATAATTGATTGATATGTAGGGTTTAACGTCCCAAAACCACCGCATGATTGTGAGAGACGCCGCAACGAAGGGATCCGAAAATTTCGACCACCTGGGGTTCTTTAACATGCACAAACATCTGAGCACACAGGCCTACAACATTTTCGCCTCCATCGAAAATGCAGCCGCCGCAGCCAGCATTCAATCCCGCGACCTGCGGCTTTTAAAACATAAATAGGCGTGACACTTCATTCTGCTTATGTACTTTCTTTTATTCCAAGTACTCGTGCACTAATTATTGGCAAGCGTTTCAAGTTCATATTTTTTCTGGACTTGTCTTCTCCCATGTCAGGAACGATGAACAGGGGGGGGGGGGGGCATCTATTTTTCCCAGGCCATTATCCCATGTATTCTATGCAAGCGTGGGGTTTGGAATTTTTTTTACCACAGCTGTACCCCTCTTTCGAGGTGGAATGACCTAGAGCTATATTTGCCAGTTCAGTCGAGTACACAACTTGAAGCTCTAGTACTCACTGAAGCTGGTTCAATTCAATAAATATTGTAATTGCTGGGGTTTTCTGTCCTAAAAGAGCGAGAGTAATATGATGGTCCTGCCGCGTTGATCTAATGACTAAGGTACTAGGCTACTGAACCGCAGGTCCCGGGATCGAATGTGAGCTGCAGTGACTGCATTTTCGATCAAGGCGAAAATGATGTAGGTGCGTGTGCTCAAATTGGGGTGCACGTTAAATAACCCCAGGTGATCGAAATTTCCGAAGCCCTCCTCTTTGGTGTCCCGGAGGAGCTTATTTTGAAATCAGATCAAGTTTTAGCGGGCCTCATCGTATTGGCGCACTTACAATTACCCGCCTTAAGAAGCGGACCGACTCGCGTCACTTTTCCGAGCACAACGTTGCCCGGTTTTAGTGCACATTCGCCGACACTAGTAGACAGAACGAAAGCAGCGGGAGCCACAGCAGCAACAATTTTCATTGATCAATTTCCTTCTATTGGGTCCAATATGGCGGATGTATTTCGGTTCAGCTATGGTGGTTAGAAGGGGCAGTGTGACGGACGCCATATGCGAGGCATGGGAGAGAGGCGCGCAAAACTGGAATGTCATTTTTTACGCCGCTAGGGGTGCAGCCGTCGTCGGGAGCGCGCCGGAGCCTCACTGCGACAGCGAGCCCCATGCATTTGACACTGTGCGCAAGCTGCCACTCGAGCAAGTTTTGTGTGGCTCTAAACGTGCAGCTGTGTTTGTGTGACTCCTGGACGCGCACCATGTGAACGATCCAGGGTAGCGGCGCACTTTTACCGTGGCACCAAAAGCAGGTACGTGTTTTGTGCCGGGCTGCTGAAGTGGGTACAAAACGTGTCCCGAAAGGGTGTGGCTGTTTCGAGCTCTCAAGTGCGCACTTAGACGAGAGATTTGTGCCCGTAATATAAAAAAAATGTGACCAGAAACTAACGAACGACTACGTCGTTTGTGCACGGCACTTCGAGGCCACGTTTACACAGAGAACGTATCTTCATGTCGTCAATGGTGAGGCAGTTGAAATTCCACGCGATCAGCCTGACAGAGGACGCTGTTCCTTCAGTCTTCCAGGATGCGAGAAAAATGCCAACCAGAAGAAAGGAGAGAAATCTGTGTGAACAAGGTGAGCCCCTGAAAAAAAAGGATGACTGTAAAGCAGCAGTAGACTAAAGAAAAGTGAACAACTATTAGAAGAACAGCTTCGAACAGAATCTGGCTTTACCGCGGCCGTCAATACTGACACGGCAGAAGTGGAGCCGCAGAGTGAAGGCAGCGCGGCATATGTGTACCGCAACATTAGGCTTCCTAACAAAAGCTGGAACAAACTATCGTTTCCCACTGAACCAGGGACCGTCACTTTCGGCCTTTGCGAATTAGAAGATGCCGAGTTGTATCACCTACTGCTGCCGAAATCGGTAAAGTTCGAGCCGGCCGGTGAAGAAGTTGGAAAATTAAGTTGCTCTATTTTGCTAAGGGGCAAACTGCAGCAAAAACACGATGTTTACTCACCAGATGAGGCACAGTTGGCGCTGAACAGTGCACATTATGTGATTTTATGTGCTGGCTGTGGTATTATGAAACCGAACATAGCTGAAAACTATGAAAATTTTTCTGGCTCGTACTTTTCTTCTAAGTGCAGCCTTACGTGTGTAAGCAAGGGTACTTGCATGCACTGCAAGTATCTACGAAAGCCCTTGCCAAATAAGAAGTCAAGAAAGAAGCGTGGCGTTTCAGTTACACGATTTCCAAGGCATGAAAACATACGCCACCGTCTGTTAGCTGCTGATGGTTTGTTTTTAGGGGCGAAGCTCCTTATAGTGGCACCCATTCGTCTCCCGTAGTATGTAACAAGTATAACATTTTCAGCTCCAAGGTGGTGCCGGTGAAAGACTTCTTCTGTGCGTTGTTGAACAATAAAAAATAGTGCTCAATGTACATGTCAATGGCATGGGGAATGAGAGACAGGAGCCATCTTGCTAGGAAGCGCAGCCACTATAACAAAGAACACACAACACGAGCTTTCAAAAGAAAAGAAAGGTTGCCAAATTAAGCATCGCAATAAATTTGTTGAGTGTGCACAGTCTGTTGTTTACAGAGTCTTGTCATGTGGTCTTGTTTATGTGGGAACAACCGAAAGAAGCATCAATGAAAGGCTAAAGGAGCACCACAATAAAGTGCAGAAGGGTACTGATGGTCACTTGGCGATCGACTGTAAGGAGTGCGGTTGTGTGCCTTATTTTGATAACACGTGCGTGCTGTATCGAGACAGAGATTTGTTAACCCGTTTGATAGTAGAAGCGGCTGAAATGACACGCGATGATTTTGATTGTGTAAGTGCACCCTCTATCTCGCTCACGCGGAAAGAACTATGTTTTTTGGATGGGGTGATAGACAATAACGGATAGCGATGTACGGGACTGGCACGTGTGTTTTTTGTTGTCTACCATTTTTATCTTTTTTATTCACTTTGCTCTTTTTCTCTTTTCTTCCCCTTTATATACTCTGACGTTTGTAATAAACGTTTAGTTGAAGTTAAGCGCTCGTGTTGTGTGTTCTTTGTTATAGTGGCTGCGCTTCCTAGCAAGATGAATCCTTACCAACTGGCCCGATACAATTGTTTATTGAGAGACAGGAGCATTCGGCTTTTAGTTAATGCGCAGGCTGCGATCACCATTAGCATTCATTGGCATGTACATTGAGCAATATCTGATAAGAAAGGGTTGCTACGTTATACTCGCTTGGTGCAACCTCCTTAGCTTTAGAAAGGTTTAGCGAGCGTTGAGCCGCCGTGCCATGAATACAATGAACTTGTATATACCATTAATGAACTCGAGCTCGTTAAAAATGGGAAGTAGATACGAAGCGCAAGCCGTAAGAAAGTAAAAGTCGAATTCTCCGCCTCTCATTTCCCATTAGCAGCCATTGGCATGTATATTGAGCACTATCTTACTGAAAAAGTTTGCTACGCCATACTCGCTGGGCGTAACCTCCTTGGTTTTCGAAAGGTTTAGCGAGCGTTCGGCCGCAGTGCCATGAATACAGT
The DNA here is from genome assembly GCF_013339725.1 of Rhipicephalus microplus. Lineage (NCBI taxonomy): Eukaryota > Metazoa > Arthropoda > Arachnida > Ixodida > Ixodidae > Rhipicephalus > Rhipicephalus microplus. The sequence continues at coordinate 99,273,944 of NC_051171.1, forward strand.
GAACTAGTATATACCATGAACTCGAGGTGGTTAAAGGTCGGAAGTGGACCCGAAGCGCAAGCCGTAAGAAAGTGTGCGTGCGCCACCTCTCGTTTAGTCCTTGGAATGTCCGCTGGATGGCGGTGCTTCTATATGGGGAATATATGATGAAAAGATGGAGATGGTGGTACTTGGAGTGTTGAATAGATGGACGAACGGACACATAGACAGATGCATGGATGGACGCATGAACGGACGCAGGGCGGCTGCATGGACGAACGTAGGGATGGACGCACGTACAGACGCACGCACGGATGGGCTGATGGACGCATGGACGGTCACACTGACGGACGCATGGACGGACGAATTCTTCGCCCCACTCTCCATCATTCACACCGTGGATATGCTGCCATTTTTTGCCCTGTGTTGAACTTCTCGCTGTGCTCAATTTATATATGATCATGTCAAGAAAATAAACTATTTTTGCAGAACCGGCTGGATCCATCGTACAAGCATTTTTTTTTTTTTTACACCGCCAGAAACGGTTTTTGGATATGGATATTCTAAGTCGTAGTAGAATGACCAAAAGTTCGTGTCGTGACATGCACAATATATAAATGTTAAGAAAATGTAGCCTCTTTTGAAACATTCAAGTTAATAGGGAGTTTTAGAATAGCGCACCGCGAGCCCTTGCGCTGCGGTCGCTGCTACTGCGCATGCTTCGTAACGTGAGTCGGCGTTCGCGTTCGCGGACTGCACGCAGAAAATCCGAAATTGCATGCGGCGACGACGGCCCGCATGTGGCCCGCAAGCGCTGGTTTCGAGGCGACAGTGTCGCTGCGATCGTGCGTTGCGGTGCAGCAGGGCAAACGCTATTCTAAAACTCACATATGGAGGCCGCAACGCCCGCAGCGCTTGCAAACGGTATTCTAGAACTCTCTAATAATAACTGTTGGGGTTTAACTAACGAAACCACCGCATGATTATGAGAGACATCATATTGGAGGGCTCCAAGAATTTCGACCACCCGGGTTTCTTCACGTGCCCACAAATCTCGGCACACTGGTCTGAAGCATGTTTGCCTCCACCGAAAAAGGCGGCTGCTGCAGCTTGGATTCGATCCCGGGACTTGCGGGTCAGCAGCTCAGTTCCTTAACCCCAAGGCCACTGCGGTGGGTAAACAAAGCACAAACAGCAGAAAAAAAAACGTCCGTGCATTTTTTATATATGTAGGACGGCCGCCTAACTTGAAATTTACAAAAGAAACAGTCGCTAGCCTCTGTCACCTGCCCTTCAACACGCCCCCTTGGCGCATACCTCACGCAGAAAGTGGCAACACAACAAAGTTGCTCACTTGCATAATATATGAGAAATTGAGCGTGCCCTTTGAACTTTATACAACGAAGCTAGTCGTACAACATTCACTTAGAATTCTAATATAAAAGTGGATATTTATTGTGATTTGCCTTTGGAAGTATTCGATTGAGTGTGAAAAGTTAATATTTGAATGCATGCCGCTCAACCTGCACAATATAGTAGCCGTCAGTGACACTCGAACAACCCCGCTCAACGCGCCCCCGACGCGCGTAGCGCCACCTAACGCCGCCGCCATGCATGTTTTATCACCCGTATGTGCACCTGCTGGCCCCTGTCCGTCACACTGCTGTTTTAGCCGCCATAGTTCAACAGCTCCCCGCTAGATAGCACGACCTGTTCAGTGAAACCTTGCGAAAATTGAATTTTCGAACCACTCGCGCCATTCCCCAGGGTAACGCTCGGAGGTTCCTTTTTCCATGAATAAAACAGAAAAAGAACAAGGAACATTTTATTGTGTGTCTTAATGCACGGAACTTCTTTATTTAGTGCAGCTATATTGATTACTAAGGAATAATTGTAGGTGGTTCGTCCGACGTTATCGGTATCATTTTGAGAATGTCTTACTGCAACGCATGTATTCATGTGCATTTATTTACTTTTATTTCTCGGTAAGTAGGGCACTGCTGTAGATAATCTTGTCGTTTTGATGTTGTCATACATAGAGCTTTCACTCTGACGTAAATTGTTATTTCACTTCAGTTTCCCTTTGTGGCCCCTACCCAGGTAGCGCAAAATATCAAAGTAACGTATTTTTGTTGCGAATGTTGAAGAAACGTTTTATGTTTTCCAACAACGTTGTCTGAACGTTTTGCATGAAACATATAACGTTCTTTGTTGTATGTAAAACGTTATATATATATATATATATATATATATAGATATATATATATATATATATATATATATATATATATATATTATATATATATATATATATATATATATATATATATATATATTAGAAATAGACTGTTAAAATAACATTGAATGTGGAACATTAGTGCAACATTCAAAGAAAACATCGAACAATAAATGTTATATTTCAAACATTAGGAAATTGTTAAAATGGCACAAAAAATTAACATAACAGGCAAACATTCCAGTAATGTTCATGTAACAGTTTACCATCATTATTTGCCGAAAATGCCCATTAACCAAGAAATTTAATAACTTATAGCTGTAGAGAAATACTTCATGATGTACACAGAAAACATTAAATTTGATTTAAGAAATGAAGTTGGTTTTTGATAAGTGAAAAAAGATAATGATAGTTACAATAACATATAGTGCAGTCAATCTGTGGCTATTGTTCAATTGATATTGCAACTATTCTATGCATGTGTCACAGAACGAGCGCTAAAAATGAGCGCGCCGCCAAATTCTTGCGACAACGGGCGGGAGAAACGCCGCGAGGTCAAAAGAAAAAAAAAGAAAACAAACATCCAAGGCTCCCCGGGCGCGCGCTCTCCCCGCAGAAGCATGGCTTCGCAGACGAACCTCCTCACCCCACATCGGCGGCCCAGCAAGCCCGCGATTTTTCTAGAAGGAACGGGGCGTGGTCAGACCGAGTTGAATCATCCTCCGGGGAGGGCAGTCGAACCGTCTCGCGCCTCTCCCCAGCTTTCGCTGCGTATCGCGCCGACGAAATGACGAGAAGCGTCTGGAATGTCGCGCGCAAGGTATTTAACCGAGCAGCCGAGATGAGAGATCAGGAGGAGACGGAAGTGAGCGCCAGAGCGCGTAAGGATTCCGCCGTGTAGTCGGTGAAGGTTTTGGTCCGAAGGGACGAAGCCGGAGATGAAGAGAATTTCCACCTGAGGGGTGAAGGCTCGCGCTACAGGCAAGAGCGTGTGTTTACCGCTATTGAGCGAGGACGCGTGGCAACAGCTGCGGGTGTGAAGCCGACGTGTTCCGGCGAAGAAGTTGAAGTTTGAAGAGTGGCCAATTGAAGACGGGAGGTTTCCTGGAAGAGAAACTTCGAGGGCTGGGGAACGACAACAACCCTGGACTTTGAGTGAGTGATTCTCGGAAGAGTATCATCTAGACTTTGGTTCCAAGAACTTTGGACTGAATAGATTCTCTATCTCTCTAGTCTTTAAGTGTCTTGGTTGTTCAATGCATGCGACTGCATTGTAGTGCGTATTGTTGTATGTGTCCGTTGTTCCCAGTGTGGTTGATTGTACTGTGTAGTACGTTGTTTGTTTGGTGACGTATTGTATGTAACTATGGTGGAGTGTGCATTCTTGTGTATTGTTTTCGATCTGCCAATTTGGAGAATATAAAATTTGTTTTGTTTATCGACTCTCGGCTCTGACTTGTTCTTTGGACCACAGCCGGCGTCCGCTGGCGCGCCAAAAAGGACCACTTCTAAATTGTCCACGCTTTCGTGGTGCGGTTCGGAGGGCCAATACTTCGGCCCTTGGAATTAGCCCGGCGATCGCCTCCCTCATAACGGGACATGTGTGACAATTAATCTGGCGTCCGCGATACAGGACCTTTTGGTGCACAGTGTGTCCAAAGTAGTGAGAAAGAGCCTCGAGTTGGTGATACTGCTATCGGAACGATTTCGTGTGTTGCTCAGTGTTCTCGTTAACGAGTGCAGGAGAGTGCTCCGATAGACTGATTTAGGCAGATACTTTTTGCACGCGGCAAGGTTTTATTTGCGAGTTGCGAGACACAATGGATCTCGAAAAGTTAGTTGCGCTTGGTGAGAAGATGGGTCTTTCCGGCGCCGAACTACGGAAATGGGTAAGCCAGAAGGAGAAAGAGGCGGTGGAGAGAGAAAGGTTGGCAGCTGAGAGAGCCAAGGAAGAAAAAACAGCTGAGTTGGAACGAGAGAGGTTGGCGGTCGAAAGAGCCAAAGCGGAAAAAGAAGCTGAGTTGGAGAGAGAGAGGTTGGCAGCTGAAAGGGTGAAAGAAGAAAGAGAGGCAAAGGAGCGACAGCTGAAAGAATAAAGAGAGGCAAGGGAGCGACAGCTGAAAGAAGAAAGAGAGCTGCAATTGAAGTTGGAGCTGGAGAAAGAAAGACTGGCAGCTGAGAGGGGGAAAGAAGAAAGAGAGGAAAGGGAACGGCAGCGGCAGCACGAGATGGAACTCGAGCGGCTCCGTTTGCAACAGCGAAGTGAAACTCCCGTCCAAGCCAGAGTTGAGAGCAGCGAACGGGAAGATCATGGCTTCCGCTTGAACCCAAGCAAGTTGCTCGTGGCGTTTGATGAAAGGAAGGACGACCTTGACGCGTACCTTCACCGATTTGAGACGATTGCGAAGAGCCAGAATTGGCCGGAACATCAATGGGCAACTGCTTTGAGTACTTGCTTGAGTGGTGAAGCGCTCAGTGTGTACGGTAGGCTGACGCCGACCGATGCAGCCAACTATGCAAAGGTGAAAGCTGCTTTGCTGAAGCGATTTAGATTTACCGTGGAAGGATTCCGGGACAGATTTCGGACAGGAAAGCCAGCTGACGGTGAGACAGCTACGCAGTATGCCACCCGACTTTGCCATTATTTCGACAGATGGATTGAACTTTCAGGGACAGCACAGGAGTACGATGAGCTTAGAGAGCTCCTAATTAGAGAACAATTTCTTACTAGTTGCCACCCAAGTCTGTCACTGTACTTGAAAGAGAGGAAGGCTGACTCACTTGAAGACATGTTTGAATTGGCTGATCAATTCTTGGAAGCGCAAGGTGGCACTAATTTGGCCAAAGTCAAGAAGGATTGTCCCGAGGATTCGAAGAAATTGGCTCCCGAAGAAAAGAAGCGTGCACCAGAGAGCATTCCGCGATGCTTTCTGTGCAACCGAGTGGGTCATCGCGCGAAAAACTGTCGAACGATCTTTACGAGCCCTACGGTTGTAAAATTTTTTAAGTGTGGTCAGACTGGGCACAAAGCAGACGCTTGTCGAAACGGAGCGAGTCAAACTCACCAGGTATCCTGTGTGCAAGCGGCACCGAAATCTGATAATAATGCCGTCACTGATGGATTCGTAGAGTTGAAGAATGGAGAGAAAATTCCTATTGTGGGTGCTGTAATGTCAAAACAGCCAACCGGTGTTACGAAAGGAATGCCAACGCTGCCTGGAAAAGTTGCGGGCAAAAAGATTACGGTGTTAAGAGATACCGGCAGTTCCACTGTTATCGTGCGGAGAAATTTGGTACGGGAAAGTGAGTTGACAGGCAGAACGAAGCCGGTTTGCCTAATTGACCGTATGGTTCGGATGCTTCCCGAAGCAGAAATTGAGGTTGAAACCCCGTACTTCAGCGGGAAGGTTACTGCTTTATGCATGACGACACCCCTGTATGACCTTGTCATCGGAAACATCGACGGGGCGCGAGGGCCAAGTGATCCAGAATGTTTGGGAGAAGACCCGAAGATAGAGCCCTCGCCAACACAGCGGCCGCGAGATACAATGGAGGAGCCGCCCGTGACGGATCTCACTAGAGCCCAAGGGGAAGGTGCGGCGCAAGAGACAGCGAATGAGAAGACGATCGTGTCGAATAAGTTCACGGGCCGAGCAATCGGACTTACATCGGCACGACCTCAACCGACCGACAGTGTAAAGGAGACGGAGTTGGCCAGCCGGGCAAAATGTAGAGGCATGATCAGGCGGGTAAATAAACAGACAGGACCCGTCGAATGTAAGGACGCGTTAACGGTGTCGGAAGAGACAACGATGGCTGAGACGACGCCTCAGATATCGTCGTTGGAAAAGGCTCGCCGAAAAAGTACAAGGAAAAAAAATTGCCCGCAGCTTTCCTCGGGGGAACACTGAGGAGGATGCGGAGCATATAATTGGTTAACGGGGTGTTAAAGTGCGACTTACTTGGGTCGATGGCTAAATTGGTTAACGTGGTTGTGAAATGGGGTGTTAAATTGCGACTTACTTGGGTCGATGGCTAAATTGGTTAACGTGGTTGTAGGAGGGGGTGTTAAATGAGTGAACACGTACACACGTATGCGAAAGGGCGGCGCTGGTCGAAGGGACGTCGATCATTGTGTTTGTGGATTCGTTGGAATTCATTTCACCGCGACCTTGGACGTCGACGCGCTGTACAAACCAACCGACGAGCGGCAACTGAGCGAGCGAGCGCCAACCTTGAGTATATATACAGCACGACGGCGCATGCACTGTCAGCTCTTGAATGTTCTCGAAGCGCGACGCCACATGCGCGTCCACTGGAGAATCAGGAGAATTGTAGATGTCGAACGCGGTGTGTAGAGGAGGAAGGGTGCACAGATGGTGGAGGAGTGAAGCGCGCGCGGTGTGTAGAGGAGGAAGGGATGCACAGATGGTGGAAGAGTGGGCGACGGCGCGACGGCGCATGCGCGCGCGTCAGCTGTCGAATGTTCGAGAAGCGGTGCGGACGGCGCGGACGGCGCACTACAAGGCGCGAGTATAAGATGCTTCCGCATCTAAAACAAGAAGAAATCGAGCGAGCACCGCAAGAAAGGGCGCAAGCGCCGCTCAAAGTACACAGGATAAGTGCTGAGGTCAAAGCAGAATGTGTTTGGCAGTGTTGAGTGCCATATGTTGTGTTAATGTTGTGGTATCCTGTGTCACAAGTGTCGAAGTGTTGTGCTGTGATGTGATGTATAGTATTGTACCATTGTTGTAATGAGAGAACTTTGTACATTTGTATTATTGGGAATGTGTGGTGGAGTGTTGTACTCATGTGCCTGTGGTTATATTTCATGTGTTGTGGAATTGAACTACAATGTAAGATTGTATTGAGTGATATATTGTGAATGTGACGTGTCACGAGCGACGGATTGTGTTACAGTCTGTGAGAATGTGTGGTGACTTTTCGCGCTCGTTTGTGTGGTTTTTAATATTATGAGATAATATTCTTAAAGTGGGGGGCAGTGTCACAGAACGAGCGCTAAAAATGAGCGCGCCGCCAAATTCTTGCGACAACGGGCGGGAGAAACGCCGCGAGGTCAAAAGAAAAAAAAAGAAAACAAACATCCAAGGCTCCCCGGGCGCGCGCTCTCCCCGCAGAAGCATGGCTTCGCAGACGAACCTCCTCACCCCACATCGGCGGCCCAGCAAGCCCGCGATTTTTCTAGAAGGAACGGGGCGTGGTCAGACCGAGTTGAATCATCCTCCGGGGAGGGCAGTCGAACCGTCTCGCGGCTCTCCTCAGCTTTCGCTGCGTATCGCGCCGACGAAATGACGAGAAGCGTCTGGAATGTCGCGCGCAAGGTATTTAACCGAGCAGCCGAGATGAGAGATCAGGGGGAGACGGAAGTGAGCGCCAGAGCGCGTAGGGATTCCGCCGTGTAGTCGGCGAAGATTTTGGTCCGAAGGGACGAAGCCGGAGATGAAGAGGATTTCCACCTGAGGGGTGAAGGCTCGGGCTACAGGCAAGAGCGTGTGTTTACCGCTATTGAGCGAGGACGCGTGGCAACAGCTGCGGGTGTGAAGCCGACGTGTTCCGGCGAAGAAGTTGAACTTTGAAGAGTGGCCAATTGAAGACTGGAGGTTTCCTGGAAGAGAAACTTCGAGGGCTGCGGAACGACATCAACCCTGGACTTTGAGTGAGTGATTCTCGGAAGAGTATCATCTAGACTTTGGTTCCAAGAACTTTGGACTGAATAGGTTCTCTATCTCTCTAGTCTTTAAGTGTCTTGGTTGTTCAATGCATGCGACTGCATTGTAGTGCGTATTGTTGTCTGTGTCCGTTGTTCCCAGTGTGGTTGATTGTACTGTGTAGTACGTTGTTTGTTTGGTGACGTATTTTATGTAACTATGGTGGAGTGTGCATTCTTGTGTATTGTTTTCGATCTGCCAATTTGGAGAATATAATATTTGTTTTGTTTATCGACTCTCGGCTCTGACTTGTTCTTTGGACCACAGCCGGCGTCCGCTGGCGCGCCAAAAAGGACCACTTCTAAATTGTCCACGCTTTCGTGGTGCGGTTCGGAGGGCCAATACTTCGGCCCTTGGAATTAGCCCGGCGATCGCCTCCCTCATAACGGGACATGTGTGACAGCATGCTTATGAACTGGTTTTACTGCTTGAAATGTCATGCACAGCTGTCATTTGGCCATGTATTTGTAGTAGCTTTCAAGTTTCTCACACATCACTGTGGTATATATTACAGTGATGTGTGAGAAACATATGTACATATGTACTTTGAAGTACATATGTACTTTAATAGCCAACCTACCATGGACGTCGGCATGAATGAGTTAAGTCTTGGCGGGGGGGGCGCATTGCGGTGGGGGAGTGCTGGTGTGGCTTGGACAAATGATGCTTTAAATGTGCATGCCCCTGCTGATTTTCAAGAACACTGGTGACTCACAAAACGTTGGCAAAACAGTAATGCAATTTCTTTATTGAGGTCCCGATGCTTTACATGCGGGAGTGAGCCAAACAATTATTGTAAATAAAACAAAGGTTCTAAGGCTTCGCTAAAGATATCCAAGTTACAATGATGGTGATGCTCTTGGAAAGACCGTTCCAGTCCTGGGTGGTCTAGCAAAAGAACGACAGTAGGTCACGGTGTGAACAAGAGGTAGGTCGACAGCCTTGTTGTAATGTGTGTGGGTTGAAGCATGATGAGCAGTTTGGAAGTTATATTGAAATGTATGAATTCGGTACTACTAGTACATTCTAGTGATTGTGCAGGGCAGCTATGCATTATTCCAAGTGGTGTGCGGTTATATGATGTGTTGATTGCTCATAAAAGGTAAGTTGTGTTTAGTAGTGAATTTTGTTCCGCCTTCATTATTACGGCTTTGTGGTATCGCATCCAGCCTGAAGTTGGCTAAGACGAGGTCTGCGCATGTTCCCCCGGTGGTTTCTGGTTGTTTTCAGTCATACAAAATGGATCTTAGAGCATATCGAGACTTCATATATATACTCCACAAGTCGGTCGTTGTCCGTGATCATCAGTGTTATCATTTTTATGTCAGCATTTCTAGCGTCGACGCCAACGCCGCCAACCGACAACCCTCTATACCTTAAGGAAAAATGCGCCCATACCTTAAAACAAAATGCGCCATAGCATCAATTACTGCCTCCGCTTTCGTGTGGGTATAGCACGTGGCGTCAGGTTTTTCGTTGAAGTTTATTTTTTTCTTTTTGACAGTATACCATCCTACTATCGCCTGATTTTGCCTGCGTGACATCAAGCGGTGGTAGGATGGTATACTGTTAAAAAAGAAAATAAATAAACTTTGTCAGCAAATTATTCTTCTACTACACCATAGAAATAGATGTTTTAACAAACGTTCATAATTCAGAAACCATCATCTGCAGCGAAGAAACATGCATACACTGCCGCAGTTTTCTTTCTGTTGCACTGCTTGCCTCCGCATGTACAGGCACAATTCAAGTTATTTATTCGATAAGCAAATCGCATAAAACCAACAAAAAGAACACATGCTAAACAATATGAAACGGCTTCAAACAGCAAATAACGGTATTACCGAATCCGTATGGAAGCTTTATTCGCACGAATGTGGCCCAGCGAAGCGGGCTTATGTCCGTTTAGTACCAGGAACGAAAAGAAAAAACACGCCGCCTTGTTGGACGCTGAAGTGAAAGCCTCCGCAGTAATCTTTGTTTTTTTTTTTTGAGGATGGGGGAGGGGGGCTGGGGATCAGGCCAATTTGCCCAGTTCAGTGAGGTCATTTGTCTTCTGGTGCTTGGTGGGCAACGCTTTCGTTGATGTGTGAAGAAGAAACGTCATGCCGTTTATCCTCTGCTAATGTGCTCGGATAGCACGCGCCTATCACGTGTGCTGCGAGTGGAAGCCACGAGTGGTTGCATATATGTTGTCAGGTTGCGCTGTTGCTGCACATGTTTCTGGCAGTTTTCGGTCGCTATTTTTTTTCCCGAAATCTTGGCACGTGTACAACGTATTTGTTTTGAAACATTGCTAACTTGAACACGCGCGGATCAGTGTGGCTCGACGTGTGAAATTGTGTTTAAAGTAAAAAAAGAAGACAGAAAATGTGTTTTATTCAGTTTTTCTCAGCAACGCATGGAAAACAAATAGATTCAGTAGATGCCGCTACTTCGTGTAGATGTATACCCTGTGTACATAGTTCAAATTCCCGTCATCATAGCCGCCATAGTACCAGCTGGTTGAGATGCCATGTGCAATCTTACTCACTTGCGGGCAGCAAAAAGTTGTGATATCAGATTTGTCCCTCTCTTTCTCGCATTCCTTCAAGCTCATCTTTGGTGCTGCTGGGGAACGGAGGAAAGCAGACGGGGAGGGAGGGGAGACAAAAGAGAAAGCGGGGTCGGAACGACAGCGCTGCTGCACTCCCCAGCCGCCTCTGATAAAAAAAAAAAAGTTGCTGTCTACCTTGAGTGCATAGCCTCGCCGCAAGCTCCATATAGGATGAGTTCCCCTCGCACCACAGCTAAACTTTGTAAGGCAGATGCAAATCACGCCCTTTGAACCTTTAACTAATCTACTTGTAACATAGTCATTAGGATTTCTAATCCAAAAAGTGGGCATTGATTGTGATTAGTCTTCGGATGTATTCGATTCAGTGTGAAAGGTTAAACTTTGCGCACTTTTACAAATTAAACAGCACAGTACACATGGTTGGGAAAATTTGGAGGCCTCATCAAGCGGGAAATGTCCCCGTCGCTGTCTACACGAGTGCTAAACAAAATCATTGGTTGACGTCACGGATCACTCAAAATTTTGAAATCATGACGTCATCACGTGCCATCACCGCTTGGTCTAAGGTAGGCAGATCTCCTAGAAACTGACAAACCACTTGGGGTGAAGAAAGCTTTCGGTGGGGGCAATCAATCAATCCAGTCGACTGAGAAGGAAAAGATGGCTGCTTAGGCTTTCGATTCCTCTTAGACAAATGAATAAAGGACCTCGAATGTTTGAATGCAGTAGAAATTTCGCATCTGTGAACTTGCCGGGTTTTCGCAAACGCAACGGCGCACCTGTTATAATCTGATCAGTTCATGCACACGGTACTGCAGATATTTTCAATAAAGTTTCAGAACCACCGCACAGTTGTGTGGTATATAAGAAGTGATCACACGAAATGGTTGCCTTATGAGTGCTCACCGATGTGAGTAATCATAGCTTCAACATATTGAATGACTATCGCGAAAACTCACGCACAGCCTTTTGTTTTTTAATAGTACTTTTTTTGCAAACTTGAAATCGCCCCTTCTTCTCCCACCCTATTTGTGCCTTTACCATCTACATTTCTCGACAGCACCCTAACCTTTTGAGACCCTTGGCTTAGCGAGTGGAAACTGCAGAACTGGTCCGGGAATCGCATTTGTCATGGTTGGGGGGGCGGAGTCGTGGGAGGAATAGGCGACTCACACTTTTGTTTCTTCAACCTGTCAGCCCTTGTTGAAAAGGATAATCGGAGAGACACGCTTGAGCCCGTCTACTGAATTCACGAATGTCTCCCTTTCTAGGTGTTTATTTCAGCCGATGTTGGCGATACTGAATGAGTAAATAAGCTACGTCGTGGGCTTTGGTCAGTGAAACTGGCGCCCAGAAAATAAGATATAACATGACCTGCATCTCCAAAGACTTTTTGCTAAAGTTGAGCTTTGCTATGAGCAAATGGTGCGCGTTTTGCCTATTTCACACTCTGCAAGCTTTATTCCTGCTACCTTTCTGCTAGATCAGTCGCCGCCCACTACAACACGCAAATAGTGTATAATCAAGGATTTTCGAGGATCCAGTGATGATTCGTAACAGATTTGTTACCGTTATGCGAGTGTAATTATCCGCTAGCGAACACATCTTTTGTAGGGAAGACGATGTACTGAAAATCATGTTTACAAACTTCAGAAGGCGTCGGGACACGTGGAATTTGATTTGCTGCGCGCGACCGGGATCGCTAGAGCTCACGCAGCCATCCGCAGTTTTCGCTGCAGTCACGGAAATATGGCTTGGTAACTTACTGCTTACAAAATACTTACTGCGCATCATTAGAACACGTTTGTTTTAAACAAAATTCCTCGGAATCTATCCACAAACTTGTCAATGGTCCTTTTTCAAGTCTGAACAGTGCCTACATAGAGATCACCGAAATCGAAACGGGGAGGTCCTTGGCCTCCAAAGTTATCCGTCACGCACAGGTAAGAAAATCTCTTAGGCTTGGTATTTTTCAGGATGATTTGGAGACGATGCAAGATACTTCTAACTTCTCATCTGTTGCCACCCCGTGCAATGTTTATAGAAGCTGTTTGGCCTTGTGACCTTCTACAAACATGACGGGCGTCAAGTCACCACCGCTTCCCATGCGCAGGCTAGTCTCTCGAAAAAGGTCCGTTGTTACACTGTCGTTCAACCGGTGTCACGCGAAATAGTCGAGCGCACACTCCAGAACACCCGTCACCTCCCTTCGAAGAGAAAGCAGGCTACCAGGTAGTGCTATGCCAGTCTCGAAAATAGAAGCGAACGTCAAGTTTTTTGTGTACTTTAAAACGATGCTAGTCTCCTGGCTATAAAGGCAAGCAACCAAGAAGGTCCTGGAATTCTCTTCACAATAGCCTAACCTCCCAGTCGGGAATCTGACACGCTTTCTTTCTTCCCTTGTTGCTTTCTGTCAACCCGTCGCTTCTCTTTCTGCAGCCCCGTTTGGTTTTTCAATGTGCCTAGAAGACGTAGCGACTAAATATAGTCACTGGACTAAACACTGGAGTCTATAGAAATATACATGTTTCGGTCGCATATTCGCGTTTAGTGGTGTCACTTTTTTTACAATTGCCGGAACTGACACGGAACCAACTTTATGTTTCTTTTTTTTTCACAAATGGCGCCACCACCGAAAAATCTTCGCAAGATTATTTATTTTTTGGAAATCATTAATTTCAAGCTTTGCTTCGTAAAGTTCGTGAGCACTGGTAATTACAAGACATGACATGGTCCTACCAGTGTACGATAATTGTTGTGAGTTAGGTAGATATAGCGACAACATAAAAGTAAAATTGTACAACTTGGCAAGCAGAAAAATGAGCTCAATTCACTGCTGTTATAAAAATTTTTTAATTTTATTAGGACAGGTCTCTCTTCATGAAAATTCAAAGAAAGGCTTGCTGCTTGAATATTGAAAATTTTGAAGTTTCAGCATCGAACGTTTTTTTTTTCCCTAGTCGATAATGCCTGGACAAGTGGAGCCATAGAATTTGGAATTCAATTGTATATAATTATAAACATTTCGTCACAGCACAAAACAACTTCGCGAAGACATGAAGTACATTTTCCTGGAACCCCGTGTATTATTGTTCTACACAGAAAGTAAAAAAAAATGTTGATTGCTAATAAAGGTACATTCCTTTGCCCATCTTGATTAAAGCCTGCATCAATTTTAATTGCTATATTGGTCATATTGCTTCGTAGAAACTTTGCATAGTGCTTGATTAAGAGCTCAGCAAATTTTATTTGGTTTTGTTGAACAGTTTTGCCGCACACACGCCAGTACACCGGAGGCTTTTACAGCAAAATCACTGGTTTTGTTTGCACTGTTTTGATCGCTATGCAATACCGATTCAGACTAGGGGCCAATACTAGCTGTCAATTATTAAGTTGAGAACGTAAGCTTTCTCGTTGCAATACATTTCATATCAATACGGTGAGCGCAGTAAGCGTAGCGCGTCAGTAAACAGTGACAAAAATGCGGAGTGGGTGCAGCTAGAGTCGAACCACCACATTAAGAAGACAGGTGCCCTTTGTGTCCTTCTTGTCTCTGCGTCGTCGTTTTGTTCTCGCGCTATAACTATCGTCGTGCTACCAACTAGCCCAAGATACCACACCGTTCCTACCGTGTTAAATGCGAGGAGGCCCCCATTTTTTCCCTCTCATTTCTTCACAAACATTTCCCTTTGTTGGACATGGCAGCAAGAGTGAGAAGACCGAAGGAAGAGAGAGTCACTGGAAAAGCACCTGGTTGGCTATAGCCAGCCACGTGATAAACACGGTGACAACGAAGGAGAAAGAGGGAACACAGAGACAAAGCATACCGCGGACACGTGGAAATGTCCACTCACAAAAACGCACCTGCACGGACCAGTCGTCATCCGTAAGCACTGCACGAGGTCCGACTTGCCAGCGTCGCTTTCACGGCTCAATTTTTTCATCACCGCGACAAGCAAGCCGACACGATGATGGCTGAGACACGCAGCGGAAGGGAATCTCCGGCGTCATCCGACTCGTCCTCGGAACCACCGGAAGGCTACGTTATCGTACTTACAGGATTTCCCGGTTCCTTCCTGAGAATGCGAGAGGTCGCGTTCGCGGACCCAATCGAGCCCGACATCTGCGTATTCTGCTTTACGGTACCCGGCTTCGCGCGGCCACTGCCGTGTCAGCACATCGTGTGCGATCAGTGTTCCCGCACCCGAGTCTTCATCAACGAGGAGCAATGCCTCGGACACGGAAGCAACGAGACCTCAACCCACCCTCACGCCGAGTGTCCCATAGACGCCACACCAATCGACAGGACCTTCCTGGATGTCCAGCTTTTCAGTATGGACCGCGTGCAAGAAGAGCTCGTGTTCTGCTTTCAGGCCAACTTGGGCTGTGAGTTCGTGGGCAAGCTGAAATTCCTCAAGTACCATTACTACTGCCACTGCCGCTTCGGCCCCAAAACATGCAACCGCTGCTGCAACGATCAAATCCCTGCAAACCAGCTCCTGTTGCACACTCGGCTCTGCCGGCCACGTCGCTATTGGGTGTTTCGGAGGGTGCACCAGTGAATACCGCAGTGTTGGACTTGACGTGCATGCAAAAAAGCGGTCTCCGAAGAACTGGATCCTTGTAGAGCCGGAAGTGTTTGGCCTGCAATGTCTTCTGTGTTGCTAGCTCTAGTTTTGTGGACACCCAATGACCGCGTCAATAAGCTTGTCCGAAACAGCGAAGCACTCGACGAGACCGTCTTGTTCCGCGACTGTGCCCTGTGTCCTGCCACTTATCTTCCGTTCCGGCTGGTCAACATACATCAAGCCTTGTGACCTCAGTTTCTTAAAGAGCATGACTGTGTTGTGCTTCCACGCATAGCTTGGTTTCCCGTTCACCTGACAGCTGAAATTTCTCAAGTACCACTTGTACTACGATTGTTCATTTGGTCCCAGTATTGCATACCACAGTGAAGGCAATTAGATTGAAGTTCTCTACCGCCTTCGAAAGATTGCGCAATCTCGGCGCGCACGGAAACTGCGCAAGAGGATGTACGACAATGCAACAGCTGCAGAAACCACTGACTGACTCCTCTACACCCCTCCCGAGTAAGACGATAGCCCTAGAATAACCGTGTTCAATTACCTAATAATGTGAGCTACCAATAAACAGAATTGTTGTCTCTTCTCTGCATACAATGGATTGAGTCCTTATTTCAGACATATCGTCAGGTCAACTGTGAGAATTCGCGAGTGACGAGAGGTTTCTTTATGGAATAAGGCACTGAACCAAATGGAGGGTAAAGCTTCAACGTAATGTCTGCGTACATTTACATCTTAGCGCCCAACTTAATTCATCATGAAATTGAAGTGTGTAGTAAGGTAAAGTCATTTAATTACGTCGCAAGTGAATTGCAAGTGTTTGTTTGGGCAGCAGAACTTGATACGAGGTACAAAGTTGAGACAGACACTTGCGTCGCTGCCCGTGTTTGTCTCATTTTTGAACCTCGTATGAAGTGCTTTTGCTGACATAAAGCTTACTTATAAATCAACAAGATCTATTTCATATCGTTTTAAAAAGGTAAGGAGGACGTATGTTGATTTTTTTTCTTTTTTTTTATTCTGTGGTCGTTCACTATTAGTTATGTTGATTTGTCTGCCAGTAGCAGTGTGCCTGAAGCATTTCATAGAGGGTGACAGCGAACTGAATTTAGCAGGCGGCGTTCTTTACCGTCCGCTTATACCTTAACGAAAAGCCGTGCTACACGTAAATTACACATAGAAGTTTAAAAGTTGGTCGATGACAATGCTTATATTTTTGCTGTGTTGTTGGGCCTAAGGAAGCCACAACAGCATTTCGAGACCTTCGTTTTTCGCCATCTATGGTTAAACCACGACAGGCTGCGTAGAAGCGCGAACGCTATGCTACGGCTTTGACGCACTTCCTATGACAATTTCGCAGTGTAGCAAGCGACTTAATTGTCACAAGCTATATACCGTCGAAACATTAAAACAAATCTTTGATAACGAAATTTACATTAAATATATGGCCGCTCTCTCCGGACCTGCGTGTGAGATGAGAAAGTAAACAAAATGTAGTCAATACCTTGCACCCTTGAAGTACGCGCGAATAACAAGCGTCGAGAGTACAATAATTGCAACCGAAGCGAGGACCAGGGGCGCAGCCATGTTTCCAGAAATCGCCACGCTGGCTTCCGGGACACAAGCAAACATTTCTAGTTTCCGAGAAACGGGCGACGCGACAAGAGTCGGCGACGGATGGGCCTCCGCCACAGCAAATCTTGTCGCGAGGAAATCGCGTGCATGCGTGTAGGGCTAATGACTTTCGCCCCTGGGCTATCATGTGCATGGTGGTTGTCGTTGCCGTTGAAGGGACAGTGGGAAGAAATGTGGACACGAAGTAGGCAAACAAATTATCCTTCCATCTAAAAAGAAAAAAAACAGATGTTTTAGCCTTTCTACACAGAGCATCACCCATCGTCTGCCGGGAACGGCAGACGACGGGTGATGGCAGACGACGCGGAAGGCAATGACGTCTTATCCCATCAACATCAATGGAGAAATTGTCTGCTACACCCGCACACACAGGTTCTTGGAAGTCACATTCATCGAAATCTCTGCTGAATCCCCATGTCGCCACTCATAAAGAGTGCCTAACTGCCATCTCCCAACTTCTCAACTTCCTCCGAGGGAAAAAGTGGGGCACGTCAGTACACGCATTGTTGCAGCTATATACAGGGCATTGTCCTTGGGTTACCTGCGGTACAGATTGCCTATTTTGACGAACACCTGCAAATGTAGCATAAGTACAATCGAAAACACCCAGTGTTTGGCCCTGAGAGTTTGTCTTGGATTACCACGCCACGCATCCACAGCGGAGACCATCGCAATAGCCAAAGATCATCCGGCCACAGTGCACATTACTCTAAAGCTGCTTAAAGCGCATATTAGGCACCTTGCTCGCGCCCTTGCCCACAACCTCGCTTCGCTTCCAGAAGACCGACCGAGTGCCTCCTTCAGTAAGAGAGTGTTGAGTTACCATGAGTGCCTTCCAGCAGGCCACACACCTCCTGCACGTATCCTGGCAGCCCCTTGGTGTTTAAACCATCCAAACGTACGCTTGAAAGTGCCAGGAGTTCGCAAGAAGGCGGATCTCTCGACACCAGCTTTGAAGCAGCAGACTCTACATGTCCTGCACGAAGGATACAAACACCACGTTAAACTATATACGGATGGTTCGACAAATGTTAGGGGATCTGCAGGAGCTCTGATCTTCCCAGCAAAAGCCGAAACCATCCAATTTCAAACGTCTCACAAAACAACATTGACAGCCGTAGAGCTCGTAGCACTCCGCTGCGCGCTCCGCAGGATTGATCAAAAAGCACCTCTAAAATGGTGCATTTTGACCAATTTGAAACCAGCTCTGTATTGCGTTCAAACTGTGCTACGTCATGGACCGCAAGACTAATTGGTGCCGGAAACAAGACAATTGTATCAGCAATTACTACAGAAAGGACATTATATAACTCTTCAATGGTTACCGGGCCACTACCGGAGCACTGCGGGACCACGGCGGAACGAGCATGCCGACGCTGCAGCAAAGAACGCTCACGAAAATGGCATGATGGACCCCATGGCACTGTCAACAAGTGACGCAAAAGCAAGAATAATACTCTGGCGCACGATGTCACCAGGTCTCTTACGCCCGGATTTCCACACACCTGTCTTCACCCTTTGGACCCATACCAACGGCTTTCCATTCCACCTCTGTTGTACAGATCAGAGACAACCGTTCTTTGTGGCTTGTGGCTTGGGCTGTTTTTTTACGAACGCCTTTGCTTGCCGCATCAGATGGTTAGAGACTGCTGGGTGTGGTCATTGCGGCGCTGACGAAACCATCGAATATATATTGTGTGAGTGCCCTCAGTACAACTGTCAGAGACAGTCCCTGTAAGCAGTGTTTGCTCGCCTCGACGATTAGCCTCTCTCCGAAAAATTAATTTAGGAATACCGCAAGGATCGAGCTTCACAGCAAAAAGCGACGACAGCCCTTCTGAAGTTTCTGCGATCAACCCGCCTCGTCGAACTTCCGTGACGTTTAAGTGTGTTAGTGTGTTTTCGCTTCCATCCCCCTCTTTTTCTCTTATTCTCTTTTCCTTACTTTTCTGTCTCCTATTTCGCCATCCCCAGAAGAGGATAGCAAACCAGACACTTGCTTTCTGGTTAACCTCCCTGCCTTTCTTCATACCATATATCTCTCTCTCTTTCTCTCTCTCTATGCTCTGTATGAAACAGGATCCCTTTCTGCCTTTCTTCATACCATATCTATCTCTCTCTCTCTTTCTCTCTCTCTATGCTCTGTATGAAACAGGATCCAGCTGTCACAGAACGAGCGCTAAAAATGGGCGCGCCGCCAAATTCTTGCGATAACGCGCGAAAAAGCGCCGCGAGGTCAAAAGAAAAAAAAGAAAAAAAAGAAAACAAACATCCAAGGCTCCCCGGGCGCGCGACTCCCTCTCCCCGCGGAAGCGTGGCTTCGCCGACGAACCTCCTCACCCCACATCGGCGGCTGAAATAATCCGCGGAAGTTCTAGAACGAAAGGGGCGTGGTCATACCGAGTTGAGTCATCGGTCGGGGACGGCCCTCGTACAGTCTCGCGCCCCTCCCCAGCCTTCGCTGCGTATCGCGCCGACGAAATGACGAGAACTTTCTGGAATGTGGCGCGGAAGGTATTTAATCGAGCGGCCGAGACGAGAGAGCAGGAGAAGACGGAAGTAGCGCCAGAGCGCGTAGGGTATACCGCCGTGTAGTCGGCGAAGGTTTTGTCCGTAGGGACGAAGCAGGAGATGAAGAGGATTTCCACCTGAGGGGTGAAGGCTCGAGCTACAGGCAAGAGCGTGAGTTTACCGCTATCGAGCGAAGACGCGTGGCAACAGCTGCGAGTGTGAAGCCGACGTGTTTCCGGCGAAGAAGTTTGAAGCTTGGAGAGTGGCCAATTGAAGACGCGAGGTTTTCTGGACGAGAAACTCCGAGGGCTGCGGAACGACAACAACGCTGGACTTTGAGTGAGTGATTCTCGGAAGAGTATCATCTAGACTTTGGTTCCAAGAACTTTGCACTGAATAGGTTTTCTATCTCTTTAGTCTTTAAGTGTCTTGGTTGTTCCATGCATGCGACTGCATTGTAGTGCGTATTGTTGTCTGTGTTCGTTGTTTCAAGTGTGGTTGATTGTACTGTGTAGTACGTTGTTTGTTTGGTGACGTATTGTATGTAACTATTGTGGAGTGTGCATTCTTGTGTATTGTTTTCGATCGGCCGTTTTTGAGAATATAATATTCGTTTCGTTTATCAACTGTCGGCTCTGACTTGTTCTTTGGGCCACAGCCGGCGTCCGCTGGCGCGCCAAAAAGGACCACTTCTAAATTGTCCACGCTTTCGTGGTGCGGTTCGGGGGGCCAATACTTCGGCCCTTGGAATTAGCCCGGCGATCGCCTCCCTAATTAACGGGACCTGTGTGACAATTAATCTGGCGTCCGCGACAGGACAGGACCTTTTGGTGCACAGTGTGTCCAAAGTAGTGAGAAAGAGCCTCGAGTTGTTGATAGTGCTATCGGAACGACTTTGTGTGTTGTTCAGTGTTCTCGTTAACGAGTGCAGGGGAGTGTTCCGATAGACTAATTTAGGCAGATATTTTTTTGCACGCGGCAAAGGTTTTATTTGCGAGACACAATGGATCTCGAAAAGTTAGTCGCTCTTGGTGAGAAGATGGGTCTTTCTGGCGCCGAACTACGGAAGTGGGTCCCCCAGAAGGAAAAAGAAGAAAAAGAGTGGGCCAAAGAAGAAAAGGCAGCTGAGCTGGAAAAAGAAAGGCTGGCGGTCGAAAGAGCCAAAGCGGAAAAAGAAGCTGAGTTGGAACGAGAGAGGTTGGCAGCTGAGAGGGCCAAGGAAGAAAAAGCAGCTGAGTCGGAGAGAGAAAAGTTGGCAGCTGAAAGGGCGAGGGAAGAAAGAGAAGCAAAGGAGCGACAGCTGAAAGAAGAAAGAGAGGCAAGGGAGCGACAGCTGAAAGAAGAAAGAGAGCTGCAATTGAAGTTGGAGCTGGAGAGAGAAAGACTGGCAGCTGAGAGGGCGAAAGAAGAAAGAGAGGAAAGGGAACGGCAGCGACAGCACGAGATAGAACTCGAGCGACTCCGTTTGCAACAGCGAAGTGAAACTCCCGTCCAACCTAGAGTTGAAAGCAGCGAACGGGAGGACCATGGCTTCCGCTTGAACCCAAGCAAGCTGCTCGTAGCGTTTGATGAAAGGAAGGACGACCTTGACGCGTACCTTCACCGATTCTGGACGATTGCGAAGAGCCAGAATTGGCCGGAACATCAATGGGCAACTGCTTTGAGTACCTGCTTGAGTGGTGAAGCGCTCAGTGTGTACGGTAGGCTGACGCCGACCGATGCAGCCAACTATGCAAAGGTGAAAGCTGCTTTGCTGAAGCGATTTAGATTTACTGTAGAAGGATTCCGGGACAGATTTAGGACAGGAAAGCCAGCTGATGGTGAGACGGCTACACAGTACGCCGCCCGACTGAGCCATTATTTCGACAGATGGATTGAACTTTCAGGGACAGCGCAGGAGTACAATGAACTTAGAGAGATCCTAATTAGAGAACAATTGCTTACTAGTTGCCACCCAAGCCTGTCGCTGTACTTGAAAGAGAGGAAGGCTGAGTCACTTGAAGGAATGCTGGAATTGGCTGATCAATTCTTGGAAGCACAAGGTGGAACTAATTTGGCCAAGGTCAAGAAGGATTGTCCCGATGATTCGAAGAAATTGGCTCCCGACGAAAGGAAGCGTGCACCAGAGAGCATGCAGCGATGTTTTCTGTGCAACCGAGTGAGTCATCGCGCGAAAAACTGTCGAACGATCTTTACGAGCCCTACGGCAGTAAAGTGTTTTAAGTGTGGTAAGACTGGGCACAAAGCAGACGCATGTCGAAACGGAGCGAGTCAAACTCACCAGGTGTCCTGTGTGCTAGCAGCACCGAAATCCAATGATAAGGCCGTCACAGATGGATTCGTAGAGTTGAAAATGGAGAGAAAATTCCTATTGTGGATGCTGTAATGGCAAAACAGCCGACCGGTGTTACGAAGGGAATGCCAACGCTGCCTGGAAAAGTTGCGGACAAAAAGATTACGGTGTTAAGAGATACCGGCAGCTCCACTGTTATCGTGCGGATAAATTTGGTGCGGGAGAGTGAGTTAACAGGCAAAACGAAACCGGTTTGCCTAATTGACCGTACGGTTCGGATGCTTCCCGAAGCAGAGATTGAGGTGGAAACCCCGTACTTCAGCGGGAAGGTTACCGCTCTATGTATGACGACCCCCCTTTACGACCTTGTCATCGGAAACATCGACGGGGCGCGAGGACCGAATGATCCGGAATGTTTGGGAGAGGACCCTAAGATAGAGTCCTCGCCAACCCAGCGACCGCGAGATACAAGGGAGGAGCCGCCCGTGACGGATCTCACTAGAGCCCAAGGTGAAGCCGCGGCGCAAGATACAGTGAATGAGAAGACGATCATGTTGAATGAGTTCACGCGCTGGGCAGCTGGACGTACGTCGGCACGACCCCAACCGACCGACAGTGTAAAGGAGACGGAGCCGGCCAACCAGGCCAAATGTAGAGACATGAACAAGCTGTTAAATAAACAGACCGGACCCGTCGAACGTCATGACCCGTTAGCAGGGTTGGAAGTGACAACGATGGCTGAGACGCTGCCTCAGATACCGTCGTTGGAAAAGGCTCGCCGAAAAAGAACAAGGAAAAACAAGAAGAGATCGAGCGAGCACCGCAAGAAAGGGCGGAAGCGCCGCTCAAAGTACTCAGGATAAGTGCTTAAGTCGAATCAGAATGTGTTTGGCAGTGCTGAGTGCCATATGTTGCGTTAGTGTTGTGTTATCCTGTGTCCCAAGTGTCGAAGTATCTGTGATGTGATGTATAGTGTTGTATAATTGTTGTAAAGACAGAACCTTGTACGTTTGTATTGTTTGAAATGTGGGATGAAGCGTTGTACTCATGTACCTGCGGTTATATTTCATGTGTGTGAGATTGAATGTATTGTCCAATCGTATTGAGTGATATATTGTGAATGTGAAGTAGCATAAGCGACGGTTTGTGTTACAGTCTTTCAGAGTGTGTGGTGACTGTTCGCGCTCGTTTGTGTGGTTTTGAATATTATGAGACAATATTCTTAAAGTGGGGGGCAGTGTCACAGAATGAGCGCTAAAAATGGGCGCGCCGCCAAATTCTTGCGATAACGCGCGAAAGAGCGCCGCGAGGTCAAAAGAAAAAAAAAAGAAAACAAACATACAAGGCTCCCCGGGCGCGTGACTCCCTCTCCCCGCGGAAGCGTGGCTTCGCCGACGAACCTCCTCACCCCACATCGGCGGCCGAGATAGCCCGCGAAAGTTCTAGAACGAAAGGGGCGTGGTCATACCGAGTTGAGTCATCGGTCGGGGACGGCCCTCGTACAGTCTCGCGCCCCTCCCCAGCCTTCGCTGCGTATCGCGCCGACGAAATGACGAGAAATTTCTGGAATGTGGCGCGGAAGGTATTTAATCGAGCGGCCGAGACGAGAGAGCAGGAGAAGACGGAAGTAGTGCCAGAGCGCGTAGGGTATACCGCCGTGTAGTCGGCGAAGGTTTTGTCCGTAGAACGAAGCAGGAGATGAAGAGGATTTCCACCTGAGGGGTGAAGGCTCGAGCTACAGGCAAGAGCGTGAGTTTACCGCTATCGAGCGAAGACGCGTGGCAACAGCTGCGAGTGTGAAGCCGACGTGTTTCCGGCGAAGAAGTTTGAAGCTTGGAGAGTGGCCAATTGAAGACGCGAGGTTTCCTGGAAGAGAAACTTCGAGGGCTGCGGAAAGACAACAACGCTGGACTTTGAGTGAGTGATTCTCGGAAGAGTATCATCTAGACTTTAGTTCCAAGAACTTTGGACTGAATAGGTTTTATATCTCTTTAGTCTTTAAGTGTCTTGGTTGTTCGATGCATGCGACTGCATTGTAGTGCGTATTGTTGTCTGTGTCCGTTGTTTCAAGTGTGGTTGATTGTACTGTGTAGTACGTTGTTTGTTTGGTGACGTATTGTATGTAACTATTGTGGAGTGTGCATTCTTGTGTATTGTTTTCGATCGGCCGTTTTTGAGAATATAATATTTGTTTCGTTTATCAACTCTCGGCTCTGACTTGTTCTTTGGGCCACAGCCGGCGTCCGCTGGCGCGCCAAAAAGGACCACTTCTAAATTGTCCACGCTTTCGTGGTGCAGTTCGGGGGGCCAATACTTCGGCCCTTGGAATTAGCCCGGCGATCGCCTCCCTAATTAACGGGACCTGTGTGACACCAGCTACAAACTTGCGCTTTACCGGTATTTGCATACATGATAAACATAAATATCCGCATAAAATTGAAGTCAGCGCCACAAAAAACAAAACAAAAAGAAACAGTCACTGTCCAGTTTTCTGCGACATGAAATCAGTTTATTTAGTATGAATGTCGTTCGGACAATCCGCGAGCTGCCGTCGATGAATAATCGCAGAAACTGGTACGTCCTTTCATGCCAATAGGTTCTACGAAAGTTTATATACCACACAGAATGGTGGCATGCAGTATTCCCTGCTCAGGGCGAAGCAACAAAATTTTAAGACATTGTTTTAATGTTGCACAAGCACAACCCTGTGTGTGGTTCCTTGATTTTTTCTCGTGAGAAGAAGCACGAAATCAACTTTTTACAATACTGTGTCGATGCTATCGTGTCTGCTTCTAACACGCAAACTCTTAGCTGGATCGTGCCTCTTACTCACAAAGCATGCGTGCCACACTCCCGAAAGTCGCCCAACAAGAGCGCCGCCTGCTCGCGCCGCAATATAATTATAGTGTGCACTGGTGACCTATTTTGGTCGGCATGCAAAAGCGGGGGAGCCTATAGCAGTGCCACGGTGTGCACATGGTAAACTATAGAGGCCGGCACGTTGGCGAAAAGAAGGAGCAGTCCTTCTCCGTATGTTCTGCCACTCACTCTCCTTATACCACAAGGTTACACGAGCTCCTTCGAGCTGCGTTACATGTACCGGCAATCATGCACACCATATATCAATTCGTGAGTACTGTTCAAGTGCATTTCAAACTATGTATATCATAAGCTTAAGTTCCACTTGCATGAAACGAACGAGAAGAACAGACGTGAAACTAAAATGAAACTGCTCAGTCGCACTCAAATGCTTCGACCTCGGATCACTATGATGTCTCTTTTGCCATTCAGAATGGATAGGACAAGGGCCACTTGCTCGGTAATCAACGGGTTGTCAGTGTGGACCGACGCGCTGTCGGAGATGTGCAGTTTGCAGTTGACCACGACGGCGGCGAAAGCGTGACCCCCACGGTACACTGCCGCGCGTCCAGGAAGCTGCCTTTTCTTATTTCTGAAACCGAAGCATTTCCGTTCTTTTCTTACTTGCCCTAACATAAAAACGTCGGGTACAACCACGTTTTGCCGTGGTTTTGCCCTAAGTGGGTGCTTCATGCTCCCGCTAACATCCGAAGACCGTTGCTCTCTTAAAAGCAAATACCTCGATATTATTATGCTGTCACCCACTCAGATGAGTACTAGAGAAATCGAAAGTGTAGAAATAAAGAGTAGGGTAAACAAGTGAACAAGTAAGGCAATATAGTAATCATGTTTCTAATAACGTTTTGCGCGAGAGCGGGTTATTCATCGTGTCAGCCAAACACTACACATGAGCGGCAGATCGGATGAAACATACACAGTACACTGTAAACAGAAATAAGCCGAAATGGGAGTAAATGACCTTGTCCTCTAGCGCACACCCAGATGGGAGTTTTAAAAAACCTGTCTCTGGGAGTAAAAAATTTACTCCCCGTCAGAAGGGGGTTTCCGCATGGTGTCAGGGGGGTTTTTATTTACATCCATAGGGGAACTTTTTCAGGTCAGTATGGGAGTAAATTTTTTGCATCGACCGAGAAAAAAATTTACGTCAGCAGCCGTACCATGCGCAAGCGTAACTTTAATTACATTACATTTAATACGCACAACAATGATTACAGTACACAAACATTATCACAACGTTCACGTAATATCACAACACTCGCACTCACCACAGCTTGCCACACGCAGTACACACCTACCATATAGTCACCGAGTATATATAGGTACCACATTCTGACCTCCTGTAGCCCAGGTTAAAGCCTTTTTGTTTCTAATAATTAAGCAATAAATACGCACGGCGTAAGTATGAACTTGCGGTGGTCTGATGTAAGCACTTCAACACACATGCCTTTTATCCTAATCCTGCCTAATTTTTATTATTTTTTTACTATAACGAAAACGTTTTATCAGTTGACGCTCTGTCGTACAGGCTGAATTCGCATCAGCAGTGCTGTTTGTGGACCCGTAAAATGCACTGAATCATACACAAAGTGCGCGCGGCCTTGAATGAACACATTAACGAGGCACATTCAGCAGCTCCAGCGATGAACCGAGGTAGACCGCCGCTACCGCGTTCGACGACTAGGCCTCACTCACGAGTACGGCACGGTGATTCGATGAATGACAGCTGGCGATCACAAAAATGCTTGCTGATGTGCAGTTTACGTCTCGGTTTTCCCATGCACAGAAATAGGTGTCCGCTATCCACGCAGTTTAAGCTACGGAGCGATAGACTTAAACGAATGAGACGGTTCGCACTCGCTGTTCCCGTTGCTCGCATGCATTGCATGTATAGCTCGCAGAGCTCGCTACGGCGGCCGGTGCGCAGTGCGAGCTCGATACGATGCCGGCTTGATACCGACGCCATAGCGAGGCCTTCCTACCGCTTAGATGTTGCAGCCGGTGAAATACCGGTGACACTCCGAGAAGCCACTATCGGAGGAGACGGGGCGAGCGCGTCGCCGGCGCAACTCTCAGACCGGTTGCCGGCCAGCCTGCCGTAGTCGAGCGAAGCCTACTTCGAACCGCTTCGAAGTTTTACAGTGCAATCGCTGACGATCGTACTCCGCCTCGTTCGGCGCTCGCCTTGTAGTTAGTCATTGACAGCTGCGGTCGCAAGGCGCAGAAGACTGTTATACATCGCAGCAGCCTTCATTTTTTGTGAAACACATTCTTTGCATCGCCGGTGGTCGGTGCTAGCTCGTAGCGCTTGCCGCGGTGGCCAGCGCACAGTGCGAGTTCGATACGATGCCGGCTTGATACCGACGGCATAGCGAGGCCTTCTTACCACTTAGATGTTACAGCCGGTGAAATACCGGTGACACTCCGAGAAGCCACTATCGGCGGAGACGGGGCGAGCGCGTCGCCGGCGCAACTCTCAGACCGGTTGCCGGCCAGCCTGCCGTAGTCGAGCGAAGCCTACTTCAGACCACTTCGAAGTTTCTGATGGTGAAACTCCAGGAGCAGCCGCTGACGATCGTAACAGCTTACTTTTGCTACCATTAATTTATTCTTCGAAGTTTTTTGTTACTCGGCCCTTTGAAGCGTGGCATTCAGGACGTTTCGTTGAGGAATCGAACCGATGTGCAGCGTGGTTTAAGGTGCGAAATATATTGAAATGTTCTCAGTAAATACCAACCGGTCGTTGCTATTCTTCGCTGCACTTATAATTTCGTTGCTTGTTGACAGATGCTTACACGGTTAGCCACACAAATCACATGTGTTTCACACCGACGTGCAAACATATGCCCGTACAGACACATACATACACACACACACACACACACACACACACACACACACACACACGCACACGCACACACACACACACACACGTCACGCCCAAAAAGGGTTTTTAAAGCTCCTATAGGGAGTTTGTAACCACGTGACCTGAAACTCCCTGGGGAGTTTAACAAGGTCATGTCGTTCATAAACTCTGTGATTAACGAGGGGGCGTTTTTACGATGACATGTGCCGAGTTCACTCCCTACCAGGGAGTAAATAATTGGGGCAGGGGAGTTTTGTGGGCTCATGTGCTGGAGAAAATCCCATTTCGGCTAACTTTTGTTTACAGTGTAGCCTTGGGAGATAGAACAATCGAGATAGTTTCAAGAAACCGCGAGTTATATCGCTAGCAGAAGACTCACAACAAGAGTCGACCTTTAATTCTGCAGCAAAAGATTTCCGAGTTGTTATACGCGGAGCTAAGTTCATATAAGTTCGTATAAACGAGCCTTGGTTAATCACAAATGGTGCGATGGTGCAGGTGCAAACAGAAGGGTCCGTCTGGTCTCAGCTCCACCATTTGTGTAACAAAGTTATAACAGCAAATGGACGACATTATAACGGGGTCGTGATGCTTGACGAAAGCAGCAGCCGGCGTTTTCAAGACTAAACTTTTTTTTTTCATTTTGGCGCAGTGTAGGAGATATCGGCGAACAGAATGTCGGCTGTCGATATTCTACCAAGAGGTACAGCATGTCTGTTTATACATGTATTAATTATTTTATTTTTTATTTCAAATTTTCTTTCAGGTCCAATGGGGAGAGTTGATTAAAGAGGCAATATGTCAAAATCATACACCCATACATCTAAATTGGCAACATTGCAAAATAAAAAAACAATCGCACACTAATAAATTAAATTGAAAGCATTATAGTTAGACATGCGCTGCACAAAAGATGCACGCCTGAGAAAAGTAAACGAAAGGGTGCGTTTCTTGGGCACAAGAAAGGAAGCGCATACAAAGCACAGTCTTCTCGTACATAGCAGCGGCAAAACTGAAAACAAATTCACATGATAAGAAATGGACAAAATGAAAAACACGACCACACAAAATAAAAATGATACATTTTATGCAGTTGACACCGAAGATTCCAACGTTATCGCTGGTGGCCGTATGAACTCTAGACTATTCGCGCTCTACGCTCAATCTCAAAGGGGTCCGGCAACGCTGTTTAAGCGTGGTGAGAAAACGCTGCCGATCGCTAGTAGAGGCTCTCGACAACACGCGAGCCAAATATTATAGAGCAGCACGCGCTGAGAATTCACAATAAATTATCAAAATCAGCTAAACTTTGTTTTTATTCTTTCGACAAATCACCAATATACTCAAAAATTGCACGTAGCAACGCCATCTATCAGCCATTGGCTCATTTGAACATGGAGCGCTGGCTCGTTACAGAAATAGCCCTGGGAGGCCGCTACCTGTCCATGCATGCTACCTGTACCCCAAAGTAGTGGGTACAGGGGAACATGGGATGGACAAAGTTTCGAGTGCAGGGAAGCTAGCAGCTAGGTAGAATTCGAGGAGCAATTGAGAAAAATGGGAGAGGAGCATCGGGCGAGGAAAGTTTTCAGTTACTAGTACATGAAGGATGTCGGTACTGAATGGAGGAAACAAACTCAAAAATTGTCAAGCAAGTATTTAGCCAACAGCAGATTACCAAGCCAAAAGGAAACATCGGTTAAAAAGGAGATGAATAAAACGGAGAGGGACATGTGGAAGATGGTTATGCTTACGAAATCATCACTGGAGGCCTACCGAGCTTTTAAGCAGGAAATTGCAAAGGAAAAGATTTACGATGATTCTCGGGGTAGTTCTCTGCTCTTCGAGGCTTGAACGAAGTATTGCGGACCACGATTCACCGAGCAAACTATGAAGGCCCAGACACGGCATGTAGTGCTTGTGGAGAGGAGGAGAAAACGGCTGAACATTTGATAATGTCTCTAAAGAGCTCCACCTTATAGTCGAAGATAATCGCGCCGAATTTTTCAAAGCATTGATGTTCAGGAACAGTCAAGGCAAAATTGACTTTAAATGGGTAGAAATAACCAGGAGGGGGCTAACAGATTGGTGGCTGCTATGGAGGCGCGAGTGAAATTCAATCCTTAAACACACAGTGATAGAACTTGACTTTATGACGGGGGGCGTCAGCCACCGCCCGATCTAAAGGTCACAGCCGGATACATCCATCAATGCGTGCTTGATCGCACTGAAAGAGCCACGTATTCGAAGAAAGAAAAGTGCCCAAGGTCATGAGACGTGCGTGACGTTTTTTCTTTGCCGCTTCCATCTCTCCTTGCTTATCTTCCACTGCTTTTTGTCGGGACGGGGGAAGAGAGAATGCGATTGCAACGTGTCACAAATCTTTGTAACTCCGCTCATACTTGACAGCTTCATAAAATTTTTGCTGCGTTGAATTTGTGAGGCAATACGCTTTTCCAGTGAATTAAATCATTGGTTACTTCAAAAAGTGTTTCAGGGCTTTTTGAGCTATGTATTTTCAGGCTCAAGTCCGACTTGAACAAAAGCAAAGAGAAGGAAAAACGCTTACCGAAATGAGTCAGCTTAAGGGGACACTAAACTCAACTATTAAGTCTAACTTGATTGCTGAAATGGAGGTCCTGAAACCTAGTAGTGTTACTTTTGTGCTAATGAAAAGACCCTTTTGAAATAAAATCACGTTTGAGTTCTCCGCATTTGGTTAGCGCACTTCAAATTACCCGCCTCAAGAAGCGGCCGACCAGATCGTTCACGTCACTGTTGCCATGCACAACGTTGCCCGGCTTTACTACGCTAGTAGCAGCAGACCGAAAGCAGTGAGAGCCACAACAGCAAAAACCACGGAGGAAGGAAAAAAGGTAAGGAGAGGGCATGCCCAGCCGGCGCAGGGCGTAAAAAATGTGGCGGAAATGACATCATGGCGGCCATATTCGGTAGGCACAATGGCGGCGTTGTTATGGTTACGTGTTGCGCAGTGAAGCTGGTCTAGCAGTGAGCGGCCGCGGCTGGCGGCGGAATGTGTGCCTCCCCAGGTCTCGTGCTGAGCCGTGGCGGACAATATCTGTGCTCTGCGCCGCTTTATTGGTTACGCAGTGTTCGTCTGGCTGTTACATTACTCTTAGCAACGTTTACAAATCTCTTTGTCCATCACGGGGTTTCAACAGTGCGTAGAACAAGTGCATATCCATGTGTCGTGCGGCGGATGACGCGGATGAAGCAGTTAGTGTTCAGCGAAATGACGTTGGACACCATGACGAAGCTGAATGACGACGAACGCCTTGCAGGTCAGTGACAGTTGAGCAGTGCTCCTGCTTGTGACAACGGACGACGCTGTTGAGCCCAGCAAGACGCCGTGAGGACCATGTGCACATACGTAGTTTCGTGTTGTGTGTGTACAGTAACAACTTGCATGTGCGTATTAAAACACCTTTTTTTTTTTTAAACACCTTTTTTGTTCCGCTTGGTACACTCTCCACCAGCATTGCATGTAATCTCAACGTAACAGCAACCACGCTCAACTGTCACTAGCACCGTGCTCAAAGTCACCACGGTCGCAGAATGCTGACGCAGGTGAGTTTCACGTGGAACACGGACACAGTGGCAGGACGCTGCGTCAGTCGCGTGGCGGAATGCAACCGTAGAAGGCGCACGACCGATCGTGTTGTCTGTACAGTTGCTGAATTAATGACGTGAAAGCACTCGCCGTTGTCAGTGCATCTAGCGCGCGTTCTTTCGTAGTTGCTTCGTTGTCAGCGAGCTGTTACCCTTTGTTATTACTCGGACGAAGCAATTTCGCTGAAGGTGTCCCGCTGGCTCTGAGTGATGAGCCCAGTTCCATTAGTTTTGGATCGTCACGACACACGCGCTGCGCAGCCCACGTGCTTTCCGAGCCGGAGAGGGAGTCGCGCCTTCTGCTTCGCATTCATATGTAAACAAGAGAGGAGAATTTGCCTACTCAATATGGCCGACTTCCGGCTTCATCGCGGCTTCACAACGAGTGACGTCAGGGCCTCTCCTTACCTTTTCCTTCCTCCGTGGCAAAAACGGTCATTGATCAATTTCCTGCCATTGGCTTCGAGATTGCAAACGCTTTTGTTTCAACTAGGCCCCGCTAGATGGCCCCACCTGTCCCGTGTTACCACTCGAAAATTGAATTTTTGAAACACTCGCGCCATTCCCCATAGTAACGTCCGGCGGTTCTTATTTCCATGAATCAAACAGAAACGAACAAGCAACATTTTATTGCGTCTCCTAATGCACGGAAGGTTCTTTATTTAGTGCAGTTAGATCAATTACTAGTGAATAATTGTAGGCGATCCGTCTGATGTCATCGGGATCATTTTGAAAACGTCCTACAGCGGCGCTTGTGTTCTTGAGCATTTTCCTTAATTTCTAGCTAGGTAGGGCACTGTGTCTGATAACATTGTCGTTTTAGATGTTGTCTTACATTGAACTTTCACTCTGACGTAAATTGTTATTCGACTTTAGTGTCCCTTTAAAACAGTAAAAAAAATGTAATTTCGGATTTACTATCGGAAGCCTTGTTTCCAATAAAAGGGGTCAAGCGAAGCGTGCTTATGTCAGTTTGGTACATTAGAATGTGGCGATGAGTTACGTGCGGAAGCCAAAAGTGAGTTGCAGACACCAAGATGGGGGAAAGGCCGGCGGAGGGTGATGGTATAGGAAACTGCAGTCGCATACAACTCGGGAAGCTAGGTGAAGCCACGCTCGGAATCGTGGCAGCTCATCACCTCTGACTAAAGAAATAGTCCTGCTCTTGCTCTCGGCAACGTTCCCTGCAGGTGGAGTCATCGGCCGTCCGAATCATGATGTCGGTCTGGAGTACATGCAAGATCATTGGAGTCGGCTTGTGTGCATCCGTCTTTGAGGAGGTACTGCCGCTGAATTCTAGAGGTATTACCGACTATTGTCGAGTGACAGGTTCTGCTGACTAGAATAAAATAAAAAAAGAATTGCAAGGAAACGTGTACGCGCATAATATACATCCTGTGCTTTATTGTCAGCTGGTCCCGCTGCTAACCGCTGTCACACGTCCAAGATCAAAAGTTCTGAAAGAGGAAATTTAGCATAGACAATTGGTCAATACCTGAATAGGCGTATTTCTCTTTATGAGGTGGTCAGTACTGAAGGACAATACCACGGGGCCACTAAGGCGTTCAGCGTGAGGAATGAAGCCCAGCACGTGCTGTGCGAATAATAGGCGGCATTTTCGAAGCTCATGGCTGATGAGCGGGAACGAGCCGAAGGAAGGCACACACAGAGCTGCCATCTTGTACGCTTTTTCAGTAAAATTGGCAGCTATGCGAGTTGGTTCATATTTTAAGGTAAACGTGCACAAATAAAGACGAGACCCTGTCCCATCTTTTTTGTGTCCTGGTCTGTCTATTTATGTGTACCAACTTATCTTGCACGCTTCTTCTTTCACTTGCATGCTGTTCATAATCGTGTTACTTTGCGGGGTTAGTTTATATTAAGCGAAATTCTTGTTTAGTAGTCTATAACACTCGCAAAATTTTTGCGCTCAGCTCTGCATCACACATTCTTTGTCATGCCATGACTGCGCTGTCTTTTTGTGCTTTTTT
Source organism: Rhipicephalus microplus (assembly GCF_013339725.1). Classification (NCBI taxonomy): domain Eukaryota; kingdom Metazoa; phylum Arthropoda; class Arachnida; order Ixodida; family Ixodidae; genus Rhipicephalus; species Rhipicephalus microplus. The sequence continues at coordinate 99,306,831 of NC_051171.1, forward strand.
TTATTCTGCAGTGTGGTAATAACTACGCAAGAGCATCGTCACCTAAAGAAAGTTCCTCGAGGCCTGAAAGCTGCTCGCGTCACGTCTCGTCAGTGGGCCGATGCCTCACTCGCGCGAGCTCGATAGTGAATTGCCTTTTGTCGATTACAATTCTTGTTATATTAGTGATACACGTTCAATATTTAGAAAAACTGCCGATGCTTCAAAACATAAATAGGCGTACACACTTCATTCTTCTTTTGTACTCTCTTTCATTTCAAGCACTCGTGCACTAAATATTGGCAAGCGCGTCGAGTTTACTTTTTCCTGGACTTGTCTTCTCCCATGTCAGGAAGCCCCGCAGCGGTGGTCTAGTGGCTAAGGTACTCGGCTGCTGACCCACAGGTCGCGGGATCAAATCCCGGCTGCGGCTGCTGCATTTTCGATAGAGGCGGAAATGCTGTAGGCTGGTGTGCTCAGATTTGGGTGCACGTTAAAGAACCCCAGGTGGTCAAAATTTCCGGAGCCCTCCACTACGGCGTCTCTCATAATCATATAATGGTTTTTGGATGTTAAACCCCATATCAATCAATCAATTAATCAATCAATCCCATGTCAGGAACAACGTCCAGAGAAGGGGTGGAGCGTCAATTTTTCCCAGGCCATTATTTCACTTATTTCTGTAAAACCGTAACCTGAAATTTTTTGACCAATGTTGTACCGTTCCTTCGAGATGGAATGACCTAGAGCTACAGGCGCCAGCTCAGTTGAGTAGACAACTTGAAGCTCTAGTACTCGCTGAAGATGTGGGTTCAATTGAATCAATATTGTAATTTTGGGGGTTTTATATCTGAAAAGCACGATAATATTATCGTGCTTTTCCTTAGCGATTAGGTGATCTAATGGCTAAGGTACTCGGCTACTGATGCACAGTTCGTGAGATCGAATTCCAGCTGCGGTGGCGGAATTTTCGATCGAGGCGAAAATGTTGTAGATGCATGTGTTCAGGTTCGGGTGCACCTTAAAGAACACTAGGTGATTTTAATCTCCGAAACCTTCCACTGCGGTGTCCCGGAGAAGCTCATAATGAAATAAGATCACGTTTCGGTGGCCCCCGTCGAGTTAGCGCACTTCAAATTATCCGCCTCAAAAAGCAGATCTACTCACGTCACTGTTGTCGTGAACAACGTTGCCCGGTTTTAGTGCGCACTCGCCAACACCAGTAGACAGAACGAAAGCAGTGGGAGCCACATCAGCAACAATGGCCATTGATCGATTTCCTTCCATTGGCTCCAAGATGGCGGGCGTATTTCAGTTCATCTATATGGTGGATAGAAGGATAGTGTTGGGGAAGTGGGATGGACGCCATATGCGAGCCATGGGAGAGAGGCGCGCAAAACCTGAATGGCATTTTTTTTTACGCCGCTAGGGGCGAGCCGTCGTCGGGAGCGCGCAGGAGCCTCACTGCGACAACCAGCCTCGTGCATTTGACACTGTGCGCAAGCTGCCACTCGTGCAAGTTTCCTGTGGCTCTAAATGTGCAGCTGTGTTCGTGTGACTCCTGGACGCGCACCATGTGAACGATTCCGGGTAGCGGCGCACTTTCACTACGCCAGCCAAAGAGGCACGTGTTTTGTGCCCGGATGCTAAAGTGGGTACAATCATGACCGGCAAGGGTGTCACTATTTCGAGCTCTCAAGTGCGCATTTCGATGGAAGATTTGAGTCTGTAATATAAAAGGTGACAAGAAACTAACCAACGACTACGTCGTTTGTGCACGGCACTTCGAGGCCACGTTTACACAGAGAACTTATCTTCATGTCGTCAATGGTGAGGCGGTTGAAATTCCCCGTGATCAGCCTTTGCTAACAGAAGACGCTGTTCCTACAGTCTTCCAGGATGCGAGAAAAATGCCAATTAGAAAAAAAGGAGAGAAACCTGTGTGAACAAGGTGAGCCCCTGAAAAAAAGGATGATTGTAAAGCAGCAGCCTAAAGAAAAGTGAAGAACTATTAGAATAGCTTCGAACAGAATCTGGCTTTACCGCAGCCGTTAACACTGACACGGCAGAAGTGGAGTCGCAGAGTGGAGCCAGTGCGGAATACGTGTGACGCTACAACTGGCTTCCTAACAGAAGCTGGAACAAACTATCCTTTCCCACTGAACCAGGGGACCGTCACTTTCGGCCTTAGCGAATTTAAAAGTGCCGAGTTGGGTCACGTACTTCTGCCGAAATCAGTAAAGTTCGAGCAGGCCGGTGAAGAAGTTGGAAAATTAGGTTGCTCTATTTTGCTGAGGGGCAAACTGCAGCAAAAACACGATGTTTACTCACCAGATGAGGCACAGTTGGCGCTGAACAGTGCACATTCTCTGATTTTATGTGCTGGCTGTGGTATAATATCGAACACAGCTGGAAAAGTAAACATTTTGCTGGCTCGTACTTTTCTTCTTAGTGCAGCCTTATGTGTGTAAGCAAGGGTACTTCCATGCACTTCAATTATCTATACGAAATCTCTTGCAAAGTAAGCAGTCACGAAGGAAGCGTGGCATTTCTGTTAAACAATTCACAAGACTTGCAAACACTCGCCGCCGCTGATAGCTGCTGATAGTTTCTTTGCCCTATGTTGTACTTATTTTCGCCGTCCTCAACTTATGCAGGATGATGCAGAAAAAAAATGTTTTGTAGAACGGGCTGGATGCATCGTAAAAGGTTATTTTACACTGCCAGGAATGCTTTTTACATATGGACATTCTAAGTCGTAGTAGAATGACCAAAAATGTAGCGTCATGCTTTGCACAATATATAAATTAAGGGAATGTAGCTTCATTTAAAACATTCTGGTTTAGAATCACTGTTGGGGTTCAACGTAACAAAACCACCGACGCTTCAAAACATAGGCGTACACACATAATTCTGCTCATACGATTATGAGAGCCGTCATAGTGGAGGGCTCCGAGATTTGCGCCACCTGTGGTTCTTTAATGTGCACATAAATCTAGGCACACGGGCCTGAAGCATTTTTGCCTCAATCGAAAATATGGCCACCGAGGCTCGGATTCGGACCCGCGATGAGCGGGTCAGCAGCTGAGTGTCTTAACCTCAAGACCACCGCAGCGGTTTAACGAAGAAACAGCAGCAAAAAAAAGTGTAGCACATTTTCTTTTCATATATATGGTGGACATGGTGGACGCCTAACTTATACTTCACTTAAGAAAGACTGGCTGGCCTCTGTCACCCGTCCTTCACCGTACCTCCCTAGCGAATATCTCGCGCAGAGAGTGGCAACTCAACAAAGTTGCTCACTTGCATAATATATGAGAAATTGAGCGTGCAAAGAATGAATATCGCTCAACCTGCAAAATATAGTAGCCGTCAGTCGTGCTCGAGCAACCCCACTGGACGCTCTCCCGACGCGCGCAGCGCCACCTAAACCCTTTGCCATCTTTCATCCCCCGTATGTGCACCTGCTGGCCCCTGCTCGTCAGACTTCCCCTTCTAGCGACCATTGTTCAATTGCGCCCCACAGAAAAAGCACGACCTGCAACCAGTGTAACCACGCGAAACTTGAATTTTTTAACCACTCGCACCGTTCCCCGTGGTAGCGCTCGTAGGTTCTTTTTTTCTTTAATCAAAAAGAAACGAACAAGCACGGAAGCTTCCTTATTTAGTGCAGCTATATTGATTACTAGTAAGTACGTCCGCCATCTTGGAGCCAATGGAAGGAAATTGATCAATGGTCATTGTTGCTGCTGTGGCTCCCGCTGCTTTCGTTCGGTCTACTATATAGTGTCGGAGAGCGTGCACTAAAACCGGACAACGTTGTGCACGGCAACAGTGACGCGAGTCGGTCCACTTCTTGAGGCGGGTACTTTGAAAGGCGCCAATACGATGAGGCCCGCTAAAACGTGATCTTATTTCAAAATAAGCTCCTCCGGGATACCAAAGAGGAGGGCTTCGGAAATTTCGATCACCTGGGGTTATTTAACGTGCACCCAAATTTGAGCACACGCACCTACATCATTTTCGCCTTGATCGAAAATGCAGTCACTGCAGCTCAGATTCGATCCCGGGACCTGCGGTTCAGTAGCCTAGTGCCTTAGCCATTAGATCACCACGGCAGGGTCATCATAATACTCTCGCTCTTTTAGGATATAAACCCCCAACAATTACAATATATATTGAATTGAACCAACATCGTCAGTGAGTATTAGAGCTTCAAGTTGTCTACTCAACTGAACTGGTGCCTATAGCTTTATAGGTCATTCCTCCTCGAAGGAGGGGTACAGCATTTGTCAAAACTTTCCAGACCACGCTTCCATAGAATTACATGGAACAATGGCCAGAGAAAAACTGAACCCCCCCCCCCCCCCCCGTACGTCATTCCTAACACGGCAGAAGACATGCGTAGAAAAAGTAAACTTGACAAGCTTGCCAATAATTAGTGCTCGAGTGCTTGGAATAAAAGAAAGTACAAAATCAGAAGGGTGTACGCATATTTTATGTTTTGAAGCATCCCCAGTTTTTTAAGGATACGAACGTGTATCACTAATAAAACAAGATCTGTAATCGACGAAACGGCAATTCACTATCGAGCTCGCGCGAGGGAGGCGTCGGCCCACTGATGACACGTGACAAAGTTCTTTATAGGTGGCGTTGCTCCTGCGTAGTGAATACCACACTGCGGAATAAAAAAATCAGAAAAATATAGCGCAGTCATGAAGTGACAAAGAATGTGTGAATCAGCGCTGAGCGCAGGAAGTTTGCGAGTGCTATACACTGCTGAGCAAGTGTGTCGCTTATCTTCAACTCTCGCCGTAACGTCGCACGATTATGAAGAGCTCACAAGTGAAAGAAAAAGCGTACAGGATAAGATGGTACACAAAAATAGATAGACGAGGACACAAAAAAGATGCATGACAGGGCCTTGTCTTTATTTGCGCACGTTTACTTTGAAATATGACCCAACTCACCCAGCTGCAAGTTTTAGAAAAAAAAAAAAAAGGCGTACAAGATGACGGCTCTTTGTGTGCCTTTCTTCGGTTCGTTCCCCCTCTTCAGCCATGAGCTTCTAAAAGGCCGCCAACTATTCGCACAGCACGTGCTGAACTTCATTTCTGACGCTGAATTCTTACTGGTCCCGCAGTGTCGTCCTTCAGTACTCATCGCTGCAAAGAGAGAAATACGCCTGTTCAGGTATCGACCACTTGTCCATGCTTAATTTCTTCTTTCGGCTCTTTTGATCTTGGACGTGTGACAATGGTTAGTAGCGGGGCAAGCTGACAATAAAGCAAAATATATATATCATGCACGTACACTTTTTCTTGCAATTCTTTTTTTTATTTTAGTCAGCAGAGCCTGTCACTCGACTATAGTCGGTAACAACTCTTGAAGTCAGCGGCAGTACCTCCTCAAAGGCGGATGCACACAAGCTGGCTCCAATGGTCTTGCATGTACTCCAGACTGACATCATGAGTCGGACGGCCGATGATCTAACGTGCAGGGAACGTTGCTGAGAGCAAGATCAGGACTATTTCTTTAGTCATCGAGGTGATGAGCTGCCCCTCGTCGGTCACCTGAACGGGGCCTCGCCTATCTTTCTGAGTTGTATCCGACAGCAGTTTCCTATACCATCACCCTCCGCCCACCCTTCCGCCATCTTGGTGTCTGCAACTCACTTTCGGCTTCCGCGCGCGTCGCATCGCCACATGCTACTGTACGAAACGGACATTAGCGAGCTTCGTTTGACCACTTTTATGTCAAACAAGGCTTCGAATAGGAAATTCGAAATGACGTTTTTTTTTACTGTTTTAAAAGTTTCATTTTGGTTGGTGTTTGTTCTTCTCTTTGCTTTCATTCAAGTCGAACTCGAGCCTGAAAATGCACAGTCTCAAGGGGCCCTGAAACCAATTTATAGTAACCATGAAATTGCTTCATTGGAAAAGCATATTGCCTCACAAATTCAACGCAGTAAAAAATTTAAAAATCTGTCCAGTACGAGCGGAGTTGCAAAGACTTGTCCCACGTTGCAGTCGCATTCTGTCTTCCCTCGTTCCGACGAAAGCGCTGGAAGCTATGCAGGGAGAAATGGGAGGGGCAGACGAAAACCGTCACACATACCTCGTGACCTTGATCACTTTTTATATTTTTTCCCTCAAATACGCGGCATTTTTTTTTTTTGCGATCACGTAATCACGCGTGGACAAGTGACGGCCTCTCGCGGCGATCTCTGTAACAACCGAGCGCGCCGTGTTCAAATCAGCCAATGGCTGATAGATGGGTAATCTACGTGTGATTTTTGAACGTCTCCTGTCATTTGTCGAGGGAAAAGAAAGCAGTTTTAAGCCGACTTTGATAATTTTCAGTGACTTCCAGGCCACGTGAGGCGCTATAACATTTGGATCGCGTGTTCTCGGGAGCCTCCACTACCTATCTGCAGCGTTTTCTGGCATTGTTCAAAACTCGTTGCAGGCCCCTTTAAATTGCACTTGTACTACATGCAATGGGTAAGCAGTGAGAAAATTTTGGAATTTCAGCAGCTGTACATGCAAGTCCGTTTGCTTCAGGCGACTGGTTCCACACTGTGAGCTTGCAGGCTAAAACATCTGTGCTTTAGGTGTTGTCGAAGGACAATTTGCTGATATATACATGGAATGAACATTTCTTCTCACTGACCCGTCAACGATACCGACAACCACACCTGTCATGATAGCTCAGGACGCTGCCCAGGGGCAAAGGCAGTTACATCGCTGCGCTAACCTTCAGGCGGATGGTAAAGAAAGGCCCTTGCCAAACTTCGTTCCCTCTCACCCTCTTTGGCATGCTTGTTACACCCTCACACTGACACACAGATCACTGCCACTAATAACGAACACTGAATAAGACAAAGAAATTAGGGACGGTGTATTATTCTTGTAATCTCAAAATGGTATTCAACGGAGCTAGTTGGTGGATAACTAAGCTTGGAGGGAGCAGCGAAACTTCATACGACGCAAAAAGATATGAGGCAGACAAGAATAGGGACGTCTATGTCTGTCTGATCTTTGTTCTTTTTATAGCGAGTTCCGCTGCTCAAACCAATCTTTTCGATTGACTTGGACGTAGTTAAGAGACCTTAACATATTAAACACTCAAATGTCGTAATGAGGTAAGTTGAGTGGACACTTCGCTGTATTATATGAGTGCATTCTGCCATTGCGTTATAAGTTGAACATCTTTTCTGTTTGCTGCCTAATTGCATACAGAAAGCTCTCGTCATGCGCAAGTTCAGACCATTGCCATGGCGACATGCATGCAATAAGGACTCAAGCCATTGTATGGATTGAAGAAAACAAAGCTGTTTATCGGACTCTTACATAGTTAAATTATTGAACAGAGTCGTTCAGGACGCTTTCTGTTTTACTCAGGAGTTGGGTAGAGAGTCAGTTCACCAGTTCCTGCAGCTGTTGCATTGTCGTCCGTCCTCCTACACAGTTCACATGGTCGCCGACTGCACAATCTTTTGCAGGTGGTAGATTGCTTGGATCTACATATCTTCGGTGTCGTATGCAATCCTGGGACCAAAGCAGCAATCTGAGTAATGAAACTCGAGCAACCTCAGCTGCCCCTCGAACGGGCACCCGAGCTCAGCGTTCAAGCACAACACAGGCTCTTCTTCCAAGAAACTGAGGTCACCAGGCTCGATGTAGAGGCTGGCCAACGGGAACGGGAGGGAATCGGCAGGACACAGGGCGCAGTCACGGTACAAGGCAGTTTCGTCGAGTGCTCCGCCGTCTTCGAGTTGGTTCTCGGTCAAGTTGACGATGAGACTGTCTCGACAGAAGCCGCACACGGCGTGCAAACATGGCAGCGGCCACATTTTCGCGTGCACAGCTCCGCAGATGGCACACACGTAGTAGCTCGGCATATCATGCACAAACGTGACAACTTTCCGATCCAGGAAGGGAGACTTGAATCCTCGGAGCATGTATGCATATCCCATCCGTGGCAGAAAACATTCCAAAGATAGCAGGCCGCAGTTTCCTTTTTGTGGGGTGTTCATCTTCGAATTTGTTGCCTGGTTCCTGGTTCCTGTTGTGCTTCTTCGGAGTTTTGGCCCGACTTTTCAGCTTGATACGACTCCGTCGTCTACGAGGTCTCAGTGACGACTGCCCTGAGAGACGTTTGCGAGCGCCTTTTACACCGGTGAGTGACTCATTTTCTTGTGTCTCTCTTTTTTTTTTCGTTGACATTTTCCCATTCATCTTTCCCTTACCCACTTCGTTTTGTTGCGACTGAGGCGCTTATCTTATACACCGCTACACCCGCCCTACCACCTTCCAACTCTCCTTGCTTCAATTCTTTTGTCGAAAAAGTGTGCCAGCCTGGATTTTCGGGAAGAATAGGCAATGAGTCAGCGAGAAGGCCGAGCTTGGCGACCTTATCAGTTGTAGAAGTAGAGGGATTTCTTTATCGAGGAACCAGGAAGGTAGCCAAATTTTTGCTAACCCTTTATAGAGTGCGTCTATGTGCATTTCTGCGCTTTACAAAGAGCGCTGTTAAATGGCAGTAAGAAGCCTGTTTCTAAAGCCTATACAGAGCTTTCGACCGTGGAACAGTGGATAGCGTGCCTGGCATCTCTTGTATAGGTGTCGGTGGAGGATATGGCTTTGACTTCCGCTGTTTGAACTTTTGTTTTCTGGTGGTTTTTGTTTTTGCGACGTAATTTCCTTGACTAAAATGCGTCGCTGAAGTCTTGGTGGACCCCACTTTCGTGTTAAAAATTATATCTGATGAAAAATAATAAAAAGTCCAGCTATCAATATTGACTCAAGATTTCGTGCAGGAGCGACCAATCGGAGAATCCTGATAAAAGTTCTATATGGCGTCACGAAGCAATCTCTTTTTGCGGGACAATTGGACACCACCCATTAAAAACAAAGGGAACTGCACGGTAAAATAATAAATATCCTGGAAAAGTACGCGCGTCTTGCAGCTCTAATGAAATTTTAGCGTATATTTCTAACGGGTGTCGGCTGTGAGATCCAAGAATCAATATTAATAATTAGAATAATAGTTTTGTTTGTTTGTTTGTTTTTCGTTTTAATCGGAACTTTATTGAAAATTGCTAATGATATAGAGGGATTTGGGGTACATAAGGAGGTTTCACACTCAAAGACTGTACCGGGAACTCCTGCATGTACAAAGACAATGATAGTTATGAGCATTTCAAAGCAGCAAAAGCGAATGTAGTGAAAAATATATTAGCAGAAAAATATATGCATATCATCACATAAAATATTACAGTTTTAACATATCGCGTCATAGCCAAAAGGCTGTGAGAAAAAAGTCAAATGATAATAAACAGTTTAGTAACCTTTATCTAAATACGCCGAACAAAAAGCACTCTATAAGTGAAAAAAACTGGCTCATCTGGTTAGTCTGCGCTAAGTAAGCGTATATTTTTTTTTTTTTCGAAATATGTTATACTGCAGTTTTTTAGATAAGTGCGAGGCTGTTTCATAATTACAGGTGAATATTAGAGTAGGTTTACCATTTTTACAAAGAATTCCGGGTAAACGAAAATTGTCCTTCAACTCAAATTGTGGTATCTTCTAAGTCATCAGGTTAGCAGGGAAAAATAAGACCGGTGGAAGTTAGTAATTGATAATCTATAGGTATTGATAATATATGATCATCCTAGCTATTGACAACACTATACCTGCTGCTATTTTGTCTGACATTTCGCGCGGCGATAAGTTTGTTAGTGTTTGTTTGTTTGTTTGTTTGTTTGTTTGCCGATTTTCCGTTCAATAACTGCAGGACACCGCTGCCGTTGCTGGTGGACGACGCCATGTGGATATGTTCGTACGAGGCAGAAAGTTGAAACGTGAATTTATTTTTGTCCTCTATTCTACCTTTGCCTTCGTTTTCGAGCGTGTTGGCGACCATGTTACCACCCAGTTACAAAGGAACGCGCGTAAGACCAAGTCATATATTCATCCCAAATTATAGTCACGAGATACCCATCTTCCCGCCTCTCCCTGTAAAACTATTCTTTCCTCCTCCGCGTGGAGTAGCGAACCAGCCTATTCATGGTTCGTCTCCCCTTGTCTATGTTTCTTTCGCCCCGACAGATTGGGGCTAGTGCTTCACCAGTCTCGCGTGGCAGCAACCATGACAAGGCCCCTCCCCCCGCATGACTCACACCTGATGACTCACCCTGCATGACTAACCTCAGCGAATGTGCTAGGTTTCTCTCCATCGCCTTAACTTTGGCTCAGTGAATGTTTCAACGCGTATTGTTGTGACTCATGTTAGTGTTCACTGTAATTCACCCGAACCAGGGGGGGTACCGTAGAATTACAAAATGTGACTCATAACTCAGTGCTTTTTTTTTGTTTCCCCTTTTAATACCCAAGGACCACCCCTGCTTGTTAATTATTGAAGTAAAATAAACGCCTGAGTTGTCTCCAATTCTTGGTGACCACTGTCCCTTTACAATTGGTTAATTGTTAAAGGGGTTCTGACACAAAACTTCAGGTCCGCGATATAGCGGGCGGGATTGATTCCCGTGAACATACGTATATCATGTTCAATATATTGCCACATGGTTTGTGCGTTGCGTCCATAAACAAGGGGGAAAGGTGAAAATCGTATTGTTTCCTGCATTGCCGCATTATATGCGAACGTGACGTATAGCAGCGGAATGTCGTCCCAGGTTTTCTGCTGCACGTCCACGTACATTGATTGAGAAGTATGTCCGCTATGGTCTTGTTGAGCCTCTCCGTCAGTCCATTAGTTTGTGGGTGGTAAGCCATTGTTTTTCGATCACTTGTGCAGCTCAGTCTGAAAATGTCATCTAGCATTTGTGTCGTATAAATGACGTTCCTCTATCCGTAATCACACATGACGGCGCGCCGTGCCGTTGTTCGATGTGGTGCACGTAGAACTTCGCGACTTCAGACGCTGTGCCCCGGGGATAACGCCTTTGTCTCAGCATACCGGGTCAACTAATCGGTTGCCGCTATAATCAATTTGTTTCGAGGGGTCGACAAAGGGAAGGGTTCAAGAAGGTCCATTCCCACGAGTTCGAAAGGTGTCCATGGTGGTGCGATAGGGTGGGGAAGGCCTTGCAGGTTTCAGAGGTGGCATGAAAGGGAGCGTAGGGGGTATTTTACAGCAATTTTAAAGATTAAATTTTGAAGTCATTTCGTCAGCACGCTGAAGTCAATAAAACAAGTTTTAATGACGCCATAGCCACCGTTTTTGTTTTGCCGCATCTGTTCAAGTTTCTCGGCGGCTGTTTGCGACTCTTGCGAGTGCGTGCCCGTGGTGCCCGCGTTGAGATTTTCATGTCTAGTGACAATGCAGTTACGTTTTCATTCCGAAAGGAACTCTTGATGCGGACAGTGCGGAAGTGCGTCACAGTTCTCTGTACTCACAAGATTGAGATCTCCACTCGCTAAGTGGCGACAGTTGAACCCAGCGGGTTGTCCTTCTTGGAGCTCTCTCACACCGAAATTTCAATCGGTTGATAATATGTGCCTGCAATTATGTGTTTCTCGCGTGCTGCAACAAACGGTGTGCCGTGTTATGACTAACAGGCCCTATGCAACAAAATGCAGCCCCAAGAAACACGAACCCGACGTTTTTGTGTCAGTACACCTCTAAGATAAACATTAAACATGCTATTCGACGTGTCAACAAAAACATGGCTGGCTACTGCTGTTGGCGATATCCGCAATGACTGCACTGGTCTCCTGTTCTCTCTCTATGTTTTGTTTTTTACTGGGTCGCTCGTAGAAAAAAAAGCTTACATGTTGTTGTTTTTTTTTCTGCCGCTTGACAGTTCTTGAACAAAGAGAGAATGAGCTGCACTTAAAGAGGTTGATCTTAAGATTCCACCGAAGACTTCTATTTTTTTTCTTTGCTCAGCTTATCGTTTTCTCAGTTTCTTTGTGTTGCATTTCACCATTTCTTGCGCGCACGAAGTCTCATTGTTATCACTATGACGACGTCTCTGCCACCGATGGCACTTACATGGCTGTGTTTTACTGATATCGGGCTGCATATAATGAAATCTCTGTCATGATCCTTGGATTTAGTGTAAGCCATGGATTCATTTGATGATGAAGATAAAATGTAATGAAGTGACGCCATCTGTTGATAACGTTGCACGATGGGCACGTTATCAGGTGTACGAAAAATAAGAATGGTGCAAACTGCCGGTTTAACCGGGGGGCCTGTAGATAAGAATCTTCAAATCAAATTTTTTTTTAAATTTCGCATGCGTATATAAACGCACACATACAAGCATACGCACGAACACGCACAAAGCATAGTTTAACCCTTTAACCCCCCCCCCCCCCGGCCACATCCCCCCAAATGCTTCTCATTGCACCCTCGACGCAAGCAGAGGGACGAAAGAAAAGGAGCACGATGGTCTTTAGAATAATAACGTCGAACTTAAAACCACCTTGTACTTAGATTCAGGTGCGGGTTAAAGAGCCTGAGGGGTAGAGATTTCGGGAGCCCTCCACTATAGCGTCCTTCATATATACATATATACATATTGTGCTTTGGAGACGAGAGACATGATAAAGTATTACAATAAGATGTTGAAATACTTGTATTGTAACATATTATTGAACATTTTTGGGAGACTGGAAGGGAGTGTGGAGGGGTCTTCTTGGAACACGAATGACCTCGTCTCTTCATGTTGAGACTATGTTCAATTACATCCTCAGCTGCTCGTCCGCCTCGGAAACGAACTAAAACAACAAGCCTGAGCTAGCATTATCTAATTTATTCACAGGTACTTTCACGAACAGCTGTGGGAAACTAAATGCGCTCAGCGGGTAGGTCTGTTGACTAGCTCCTGTTCTCGAGGACGTCCACGCATGCGAGGCCGTCGGGTACACCGAACGAGGCGACCGAGTTGGCACGTCGACACGAAAACAATGCAGTGCTGTCGACTCGTGCGAGGATAAACAAAAAACGAATGTCTCAACAACGTGCTGAAAAGTTCTTCGAGTTCCGAAGTGCTTGTATCTTCGACACAGATATATGCTGGAAATTAGAGCTTGCTAGGCGATAATATTTAGCATTGTTGGTTAGAGGGCGAAATGGACAAAGATGGTAGGGGCGCAGACGAGCGCTCGTCTGCGTCCCTTCTGTCTTCGTCGATTTTGTGCTCTAACTAAAACTGCATCCGTACCAACTACCCAACTCTCAGTACTATAACGATAATATCTAATTTTCATTACCCCATGTCTTTCTCTTTGGGGTGCCTTCTAGAAGTCGACTGTCGAAATTACACGTACAAGTCAACCGGCAATAAAACTGAGACCAGAGGAGCACAATGTTGAAATTCTTTAGTCATCATCATGAATTGGGTGCACCGTTGCGGTTCTCAATTACTTATTTTTGTCCTTTTCTTTTCGTTACTCCGTCTATAAATCTTGCAACGTTTCATTTTCTCCTGTTTGTTTTGTTTTTTATGTTTTTGGTATCTATATAAAACCTAGGTGGAAGTGACGGAAAACGTTTTTGTTATAAAAGCAGCTTTACGAAGGGTACTTCTGCTAGAACAACAACAACAACAAACCCAACAACTCATAGTAAACTGCAAGCTTGCCTATACCTTACGAGTTTGAGTAGTTTTTATAACACAAGATTGATTGATTGATATGCGGGGTTTAACGTCCCAAAACCACCATATGATTATGAGAGACGCCGTAGTGGAGGGCTTCGGAAATTAAGACCACCTAGGGTTCTTTAACGCGCACCCAAATCTGAGCACACGGGCTATAACACAGGATGCGTTTGAAAGAAAAAGTGCAGATGAGCAATGTTGCTACACAAGCAGGACAAAAATACACTGTGTTAAATGTCTATAAAGAACGCCGCATAACTTCACTGACATATGATCATTATTTCAATAATGTTTCCAAAAGGAAGGAAGGAAGGAAGGAAGGAAGAAAGGAAGGAAGGAAAAAAGGAAGGAAGGAAGGAAGGAAGAAAGGAAGGAAGGAAGGAAGGAAGGAAGGAAGGAAGGAAGGAAGGAAGGAAGGAAGGAAGGAAGGAAGGAAGGAAGGAAGGAAGGAAGGAAGGAAGGAAGGAAGGAAGGAAGGAAGGAAGGAAGGAAGGAAGGTTTAAGCGGAAGGACAGGGAGGTTAGCCAGTTCTTAGACCGGCTGGGTACTCTGTGCTGGGGAAAGGGGTGAGGGGAATAATAGATGGTGAAAAGAAATGTTGCGAAGAGAGAGAGAAATTACAAAAATAGCGACAAAGAAAAGGCAACATCAAAGACTATAAGACAGTAAAGTCTGTCTCTGAGGCCAGTTGTCCGCAAAAAGCGTAGTAAAGCTTTTAAAGCCTTCTTGGTTGAGGATGGGCTCGTCCAATGACCCAGAATCCTTTGTTCCGACAAAGGCCGATCATCCAGTCTATCCAGAGCTGCGGTCAGTTCTTGTATTTGCGCGTTGAAATGGTTGCACTCACATAGAAGGTGCGCGATGGTTTCTTCGCAGCTGCAGTAAGTGCATGTAGAAGAGTTGGCCATTCCAATGAGATAGGAGTAAGCGTTCGTGAAGGCCACACCAAGCCACAGGCGGCATAGAAGAGTCTCCTCAGCTCGAGATATCTCTGAGGGAAGATGAAGCTGCAGATCGGTATCGAAGTTATGCAGTCGTGCGTTTGTGAATTCTGTCCAGTTCCTCTGTACCAGCGTGAGTTCACGTGCAAGCGAACGAAGTCTTGTAGCTGCGTCGGTTCTTGAGAACGGTATGGCTGTTTATTGGGTAGCGTCGTGTGCAGATCTAGCGGTTTCATCTGCACGGTCATTGCCACATATACCGCGATGACCTGGTATCCACTGATACACTATGCTGTGCTGTTTTTGGATTGCTTGGTGGTGACGAAGCCTTATTTCAGCAACTAACTGTTCATTAGGTCCATGGCGAAAAGGTGACATAAGACATTAAAGAGCTGCCTTCAAGTCCGAGAAGATAGACCAATTTCGCGAAGGTTCTTCAATTAAAATTCAAGAGCTTCACGTATGGCGGTGAGTTCTGCAGCTATCGACGACGTCAAATGCGATGTCATTGATTTCATTGTGATGTGACTCGCGGGAATAACCACTGCCCCTGCTGAGCTTACTGAAGACACGGAGCCATGCATGTAAATGTGAAGGCGTCCGTTGTGCTTCTCTCGCAGGAAGAGTAATGTCTCCTGTTTCAGGGCAAGGTGCGACGACTTTTTCTTATTTTGGATGCCAGGAATTGTAAGAAAGGCTTTGAGGGGGTGTAGGCATCACAATAGTAGCGGCAGCCATGCTACATGCGTGAAGTGCAATGGAAGCACTGCGCAATGCTGAGCTATAGTTGCGCTGAATGCTGAGTGGGGCCTAGAAGTTCGGAAGATGCTGTAAGCATCAGAGGGTTTGGGGGGTGGGGGGTGGGGGGTGGATGTGGATCGATGAAAGACGAGAATGTGCTCGCGGAGCCTTGCCTGGCGTAAAACTCTTAAAAGCGTTCAATCCGGTTTGAAGATCTGCTGCCAGTTCGGGAGCTACGAATTTGGCGCTTATCTGAACCATCACATACATTCAAAACAAGAAAGGTCACATGACTTCACGTGTTTTGGAAAACGACAAGGCCGATGCGCCCTGAAAAAGCAGTCATTCACCCTAATAACAATATCTCGTTTATTAAAATACATATAACGAACATGCAAATAGCCCAATTTGTCTTTTTTCAAGATACCGCGTCTTGGGTTGCCTATATAGCACCGCAAGAGAGAATATTTTACGGAGCTTTTACGCTTGTTGTTAACTGATAAGTTCGGGCGTATATCGTTTTCTGCACAGTGAATGATGTTCAGTGGGATGAAAAAAGAAATAAATAGAGGTAGCACAGCACTAAAATCACGAAGACTGTGTGACTAAGTGCTGACAGCAGGAAATTTTCGAGTGCTATACTGCTTGACAAGTGCGTCTGCTAATCTTGACTACCCGGTAAACTGGCACGACTACACACAATACTCAGGAGCAAGAAACAGCGTGCAAGACGGCCGGATCTGTGTGTGCCTTCCTTTGGCTCGTTTCCTCTGCGCAGCTGAGCGCTTCGAAAATGCCGCCAACTATTCCCACAGCACGTACTCAGATTCGTTTAACGCGCTGAACGTCTTATAGGGCCAACGCCTTATCGCCCTTCAGCATTCGCCGCCTCAAAAGAGAGAAATACGTCTGTTCAGGTATTCTGCACTTGTCAATGCACAATTTCCTCTTTCGGCAAGGTTTTATCTTGGACGTGTGACTGTGGTAAGCGGCGAGACAAGCTGACTATGAAGCAAAAAGTGTATCATGCGTGCGCTCGTTTGCTGCTCATTTTTTTAAATGCGAAGCATTTCTTAGCGTACTTCGGCGACATTGAGCGCATCTATCTATCTATCTATCTATCTATCTATCTATCTATCTATCTATCTATCTATCTATCTATCTATCTATCTATCTATCTATCTATCTATCTATCTATCTATCTATCTATCTATCTATCTATCTATCTATCTATCTATCTATCTATCTATCTATCTATCCGCCTACGACATTTAGCTCTCCTGGCCATTTAGATATTGGTATCGATACCAAACTTGGTATGACTTAACATGACTGTATGAAGAACATATTCGACTAGTCACAACATCAAAATCATGACGCGTATGTCATGAATATCATGATTTACATGTCATGGTCCTGCACATCTCGCGGTAGTTTTGTTCACGTGGCATGTTGCAAAACTGGTACGGTATGAAATGATTGCAAGGCGAACACAACAGACAGACCCTAACATTAAAATCATGACATGCGTGTCAGATGAAAACATCACTACATGCCACGCTCATGATGCGCTGGCGGCTGTTTCGCTAGCGTCACATATACCGAATTTCGTATTACGGTACGTGAATGGATGACGAAGGTACGTGACTGGTGGAAACATGATAATCATGAGTTCCATTTCATGTGACAACATGACTACATGCCATGCTCATGATGTGCCGGCGGCCGTTTCGCTAGCTTCACTTATGCCAAATATGGTACTACGGGACGTGAATGATTGACGAAGGTAGGATACTGGTACAAAGATGATAGACATGAGATTCATGTCATGTAACAACATGACTACATGCTACGCTCATGATGCGCTCTTGGACGTTTCGCTAGCTTCAAATATGCCAAATTTGGTATTACGTGACGCCAATGGATGACGAAGGTATGGGACTGGTGCAAACATGGTAATGAGGAGATGCGTGTCAAGTGAGAACATGACTACATGCCACAGTCAAGGTGCCGATACATTTCGACGTGACGTGGTGCGCTTGCTCGCCGGCGTTCATTTCGTCGCGGCACGCCGGCGTTGCCATGCCAGGCACCGGTCCTGCCATATACTCGCAGGCACGCGCCGAGCTTCGTTGCTTTGACGCATGCGCCTTTTAGCGCGTCTGGCGTTCCTTGGTCACGAAAAGAGGGAGACGCAGTGTCGTCTACTTGGGTAACGCATCGGCGCGAAATGCAGCATGTCGCATTTGGTGCCGGTTGCCGTCGGGTCACGCCGATGGACGCTGGTCGCGCCTGGCGTCAGACTATAGAGTGCTCGCGTTTTGCTAAGGTGAACACACTATACCTAATAAACACACTATATCCTTAAAACGTGTCAAGTTTGAAAACGCTGCTTGCATTACTTTCGGAGAAAAAGAATGGGGAATACGTAACTTATGTTAAACTGTCGCGAAATTAGACATTTTTAAAAGCTATTTTCTTAAAGTCTACAAACTTGATACCGTGTGAATTCATTCTTCCTTAGACATGCATTTCACGTAAAAAATATCTTCCTTTAAACAAAAATATTTGTCTTTTATAGCATCTGCAATTTTCAAAAACGTCAGGTGACGAAATTTGTGTCTCCGTGTTGGTGAAGCTTGATTTTTTTTTTCTTGTAAGTTGTGCCGTTAATCATAAAACGAAGTTGAATTTCGGGCTATGCCTGGTGGGAGGTGCACGAAATATAAAATCCTCAATGAAATCTAATATATCAACTTTTGGACCCGTGTCGATCTCTCGTGGAATCACCCTAGAGTGCTTGCGTTTTGCTAACGTAGCGTCGCTGTACCTGCAGCGTGCGCGCGCGTCAACGCTACATTGGAGTGTATTGGGCCCTTCATGATGCGCTCGTGGCCGTTTTGCTAGCTCCGCATATACTAAATTTGGTGTTAGGTGACGTCAACGGATGACGAAATATATGACTGGTGCAAACATGATAATCCTGACACGCGTGTAATGTAAGAACATAACATACCACGCTCGTAGCGTGCTCACGGCCGTTTCGCGAGCTTCACATATACTAAATTTGGTATCATGTGACGCGAATAGATGACGAAGGTAAACGACGCATACAAACATGATAATCGTGACACGGAAGTCATTGGCGGCATCATTTACCTCCACCTCGTAACGTTGTGCCGATTTTAGAGTGACATATCAACATTTCTAATTCATGCTTCGCAAATAATTGATTCCCCCTCTACGTGAGATCTGCAAACTTTTTTAGGGGTTAACATAAAAATGATGACAGTGACGATCACGGACAATGACCGAGTATATATATGACGTCTCGATATGCTCTAAGATCCATTTTGTATGACTGAAAACAACCAGAAACCACCAGGGGAACATGCGCAGACCTCGTCTTACGCTACTTCAGGCTGGATGCGATACCACAAAGCCGTAATAATGAATGCGATACAAAATTCACTACTAAACACAACTCACCTTTTATGAGCAATCAACACAGAATATAACCGTACACCACTTGGAAGTCATTTACATGCGCGAGTTGTCAATGTCACAGGCGATTTACGGCAACACCGAATGGTTCCCACTGCTTCGCCCACTCATCAACATTAACTTCATGGTTGCGTTTTGATTTGGTTCGAGCCTACCACTCGTCTACCTTCCTTCATCACCCTCCTCCCCACCCGGGTGTCTGCAATTCGCTTTCGGCTTCGGTGGGTGACTCGTCGCCACGTGGTGCCCCGGCATCTCTGAGCTATAACGTTCACTGCAAAGAATTCGGCAGAACCCACGTACGTGCATGGGAATCGACGTTATGCGAAGCATGCAGAGGGAAGGTGACTTATTTGCAGTTTTTTTTTATTGAGCGACACTTCATGAAATGATGATGATGATGATGATGATGATGATGGTAGATTTTAGTGGCGCACGGGCAACTCAGGCCAAAGAGCGCCAAACACACGGTTTTTGGTCGATTTGATTATAAAAAGTCTACTCAGGGTGGCAAGAGTAAAAGAGTAGTGTATAGAACTTAAACTTAGGTGTAGTGACTATGTGTGATGGGTTTAAAACGGGCTACGCTTATGGGTTTTACAAAGTCATGCCGTGTCGTCAACAGTCCTTGTCAAGACAAGGAGTGCGTGCTGCATGACATTTGATAAAAAAAAAAAAGTCTCAGCGGTTCCCTCAGGATTGAGAGGAGGCTGAGATTAGTGAGAATATGTTATGGAATGTAGGAAGTCTACACTAGCTGAAAACTTTAAGACTACTTTCGGGGGAAACAAGGGATCGTCTCCAAGAAAAAATTGTGGATGAGGCGGAATGTGACATTTGTACAGCTTTGAAAAGTGACACAGTCTTTCTGGTTCGAGGTACGGACAGGCAATTAGAACGTGAACGACAGACAGCTCATCACCACATTTTGCACAATGTGGTGCTGGAGAATTCTTTAAAAGGTGCGAGTGTGTTGCATGTGTATGACCGATCCTGAGTCTGCACAGTGCAACCTCTTGGTGCCTGTTACGTTTTTCAGTCAGATATCTTCCTATTCTTGGCTTTACTAAGTGCAGTTTGTTTGCGTTTGCTGCATTCCATTCTTCTTGCCATTGTCTACGCATTTGAGATATGATGAGTGGCCTCAGGTCCTCATACGGGATGGTGTTTACGTCAACTGATGGGCGGAGTGCTGCTGACTTCGCAAGTTTGTCCGCTATCTCATTGCCAGCAATGTTGCAGTGTCCCGGAATCCAGCATAGCGTGATTTTGAGCTTAGATTTGCGGGCTGACATGATGCGTTTTCGTAGTGTATTAGTAACTGGGTTTTTGAGTATCTTAGTGGAGGACAGCGCAGTCACAGCACTGAGAGAATCTGTGTATATGATCGAGGCTGGCTCTTTCTCCTTTAAAATGTGCGTTACAGCTAAAAGTATGCCATAGCATTCTGCAGTGAATATACTGGTATGTTCGTTCATTGTTCTAGATTCAGAGAAAGCGGGACCGTGTGCCGCACATGCGACTGCGGAGGACTTGGAGGCATCAGTATAATATTCAGCACACCTGTATTTGGCCTGCAGGTACTTGAAGTGTTGATCGATCGCGACTGGGTGGCCATTTTTTCCTACCTCTAGGAATGACAAGTCACAATCGATAGCCTGCATTTCCCATGGCACAACAGTGTCCTTGTGAGAGGTTAGTTGAAGACTGGAGACCGGTATGTGCATATTTCCAAGGTGTGAGGCCACTCTGAGGGGATACGGTGGCGTAGCTGATGGTCGCCTCAAAAACAGGGACCGTTCGATGTATCCTGCAATAGCGCACGAGCTGGGTGGTCGATATGGGAAAGCACCTTGGTGGCATACGTGACACTTGTAAACTGACGTCGCCGTTCTAGTGACCACCGGTCTGTCTCAACATACAGGCTGGCTGTTGGGCTGGTCCGGAAAGCACCGCTGGCCAGCCGAAGCCCAAGATGGTGCACTGGGTCAAGCATCTTCAATGCAGATCTTGAAGCTGACTCGTAAACCACCGAGCCGTAATCGATACGTGATAGCACTACACTGTTGAGAAGGTTCACTTCATGAAATGACTCTAAGTATATGTACAAATAATGCACGCACAGACATATGTTGAAGAGTTGCAGATGTTTATATAGCCAGTTGTTTGCATTTGCGCAACGACACCTACTGGAACATGCGTATTAGCAACACCAGAAGCTGATATGAAGCATTGATGCTCGCGAAGACACTGGCCTTGGATACTGCTACATCAATCAACTTCAGTGCACGGCACCTAACCACAGTTGACGTCAACCCGACGTGACGGCTGTATCAAAGGAGTGCATATGTAACTTTTATAAAATTAGGTAGGCAACACTGCAACCACTAATGACGTTTTACGAAGATTAGCGTCTTTTTGAAAAGTGGTTCCGAGACCTGGCGTAGCTTTGTGGTAGAATGCTCGACTGCCACGCAGAATGCTAGGGTTCGATTCCCGCTGGGACCTTGCAATTCTATAATTGCATTCATCGGGGGGTCAACGCTGCCTATTTTAGGTTTTTCTTAACACTGACATTTATTCTACGCCTTCATTGGGTCGATGCTACCAACTTTGGATATTTCTTAACACACACGCATTGAAATTGCCCATGTGCGTTCTCATTGTTCTTAGGTAGATGCTGAGTGTGTGTTCTCATTGTTTCTAGGTAGATTCCAAGTGTCAATCACCTGTGGCACATACCCACATACCAGTGACACATACCCGTCCATGGGTACGTGCTATTTTCTGGTAAGGGTGAGGAGGAGGTAAGTTTATTTACAGAAAGGCAGAGAGGTTGGTCTGAGCAATAGCTTGCTCTAGCATGCTACTCTACACTGGGAGAAGGGAAAGGGGAAAAGAAAGATTGATGGATGACGATGGTGAGATAGAGAGGTGAGTATGTAGTGTTCTTTCTAGCTGAGACACATTTTATAGCCGCGCACATAGTCCAGTTGTTGCTAAAAAGGTAATAACTGCTCTTGTGCCCGCAGTTGCACTGTTGGTGTCTGGCCAAGGGCCCAACATGGTCTCATCAGTTAATGACCTACTGCGATATAGTTCAGTAGAAGAAATCAGGGTTTGTCGTTCACGTGCGTATGCTGGGCAGACACAAAATATGTGCTCAAGTGTTTCTGGCACATCACAGTGTTCACAATTAGGACTGGTGTCACTGCGACCGATGATATGTGCGTAACGTCTGGTGTACGCTACACCAAGACGAATGCGGTGGATCATACTTGTGAGATGCCGTTTCAATTTAGCGGGCATGCGGAACCTCATTTCCGGGTCCCATTTGTGAAGTCGCTGGTGTCCCCGTTCTGGTTTGGTCCAGTGCTGAAGTGTGTAGCTGCGCAGCACGCAGCGAAGCAGGGCGTTCGTGTCAGCTCGTGAAAACGCAATGCGTACTTCAGAGGCACTGCTTAAGGCATTTTTAGCTTCAGCGTCTGCCTCTTCGTTTCCCATCACGCCGCAATGAGCGGGAATTCACTGGAAACTTATGAGATAACCATATGTTGAAGCAACCTGAATAAGTTCTGTGATTTCTATTGCCAAGCTGTAATACGGACCTTGTTCATGACGCAATTGTTGGTTTGCAAAGTGGGTTCGGCATCACAGAAGATCATCCAGGCTCGAGGTCGCTCTTCGGAAGTAAACCTTATTGCCTCCCGGATAGCGACAAGCTCTGCGGCAGTTGATGTCGTTTTATGGTCCACTTTGAATCATCGAGCGATATCCATGTCTGGGATGACAAAGGCTGCAGCGGAGGTGTTTAGCGTGGTGGATCCATCGGTGTACACATGCAGAGAATCACTGTACGTTGTATAAATGTGATATAGGGTCAGTTGTCTGAGGCCAACAGAAGAAATGAGCGACTTCTTCGTAATTCCAGGTATCGTAAAAGAGACAGGTGGTTTAGGCAGGACCCATGGAGGCATTGCAGAGGCATTTGGCGAAGAAAACCTTGATGGTATAATATTTTCATGCCGCGATATTACTCTTGAGAAACTGCAATCTGGGTGAGTGGCGGGTAGTACTGACAGTGGGTGCTGTCTGTGTCTGCTCAGTAATCGGAGGTGAACTCTAAGTGGCTCGCAGAGTAGGTATACACTGATGGGACAAGCCCGAGCCACTGCGATTGTCCCATTTGTTGAAGTACAGCGCGGTAGACCCAAGCATCTTCGTAAGCATTGAGCTTGGACACTCTCTAGTGTCTTCACACAACTAGGTCTCATATTGGAGAGCACCGGCATGCTGTATCGAATGTATCCCACAAATAGAGCATTGTACAATTGAAGTAGCGATGATTCTGATGGGCCCCATCTTGCTCCTGCTACGTGGCGAAAAATGAGAGCAAAGCTCTTCAATTTGTGTTTGACGACGTATGCGACTGGATTGCGAGATTATTCATATCTTGACTAGCGCGCCATGTTCGTCAAACCATCTTACCCTCCCATGCTAATTTTGGTTCACGCCAAGTTAAGGGGGTGGCCACGACAGCACCCAAATGTAAGCGGCTAGATAGATAGATAGATAGATAGATAGATAGATAGATAGATAGATAGATAGATAGATAGATAGATAGATAGATAGATAGATAGATAGATAGATAGATAGATAGATAGATAGATAGATAGATAGATAGATAGATAGATAGATAGATAGATAGATAGATAGATAGATAGATAGATAGATAGATAGATAGATAGATAGATAGATAGATAGATAGATAGATAGATAGATAGATAGATAGATAGATAGATAGATAGATAGATAGATAGATAGATAGATAGATAGATAGATAGATAGATAGATAGATACGCTCAAAGTCACCGAAGTTCGCTAAGAAATGCCTCGCATTTAATAATAAGTTATAAACACTTGTGGCGAGGGCTCCTTTAAACCACGAGGTATGATTGCGCTTGAAAATTTAAGGCTAATCAGCGGTAGTGGTGTGCCAAGCCTGAAAGAAGTGCGAAGCAGGGCAGGCTTTAATGTTTCTCCCCAGATATCTCTTTCTTTCCTCCTCTGTCTCTTTCTTTTTTACTTGTTTTCTCTCTATATTTCTATTTATTTTTACCTTTGTTCCTATATTTTCCTTTCTTTTTCGCTCTAACTCTCGCATGTTCTTTTTTTTTTTGCATGCGTCATTTCTTGCGTAATCTCAAAGCGGCGATTGCGTGTGACAGCCCGTGCCCTGCTGCACCGATGATGTCGTCATCTGAGTGCTAGAAGAACTAAGCGCTATATATATTTTTTGACAACCAACTGTTTATTGCTCCTAAAGCGCTGAGCGTCGTGTGTTTTACTTCGGTGGTTGTGTGAGTGTTCATGTGAGTGTTTGCAAAAGTGAAGGTTGCGTTAAACACCTTATACAGTATGGGAATCGACGTTATGGGGAACATGCGGAGGGAAGGTGACCGCGTTGTAATTTTTTTTTTGTCGACACGTTAGAAAATTACGCTAAATGTATTTAGAAATGTTGCATGAATACACATATGTAGAACAGTATCAGATGTTCATATAACCAGTTGTTTGTACTATG